>WOXC01009244.1:0-387050 GCA_011680675.1 Gymnobelideus leadbeateri | reverse complement strand
TAAAGTATAGGGGAAAAAAATACCATTTTTTCAGAACTTGATTAAAGGTGTCTAGGAATTAAAAATACCAAATATAAATGAAAGGAAATGAGAATAAGCTCAGGACCTCCAATACCTTTTTTTTAAATTTTTAAATTTTTTTAAATTTTTTTAACTAATGCTTTATTAACTTCTGGTTTACATCATTCATTTCCACCAGATTTTGAGTTACATTTTTCCCCATTTTCCCCCTACCCACCACCCCACAATAGCAGTCCCACTAGACAGCCCCTCATCCAGTCTGCTCTCTCCCATATCTTCTCCCTTACCCGCTTTGACTTTGCCATTAGGGCAAGGTGAATCTCTGAGCCCCAATGCCTGAACGTTTTATCTCCCAATTACATGCAAAATAGTATTAATAATAGTATTTATATACAATTGAAACATTTAATTTTAAAACTTCGATTTTCAGATCCATTCCCTTCCTCCCTTGTCACCCACTCCCTCTGGGAAGATAAGTAATTCAGTATGTGTTGTACATGTATAGCTATGCAAAACATTACCATAGTAGATATATTGTACAAGGCTGCTTATATTTCCCTCCTACCCATCTCACCCTCCACCTGGTCCATTCCCTACGTGATCCTGTCCCTCTTCAAAAGTGAGTACTTCTAACCTCCCCTCCCTGCAGAATGCTCTCCCTTCCATCATCCCCCCCCTCATCCCCCTCTCCCCTACTCTCCTGCAGGGTGAGATATCCCATTTAGTATGTATGTCATTCTCTCCCTGAGCCAAATTCAATGAGAATATGGTTTTGCCTTTTTGCTTTCCTGTTCTTCCGCTCCCTTGCAGCCACTTCCCCTTGCCTCTTCTACATGAGATAGTTTACCCAACCCTGTCTCTCCCCATCTCCTCTTGCCACGTTCCTCTCTCACCTCTTAACTTCACCCCTTAAGTATCATCCCTTCCCATCAAATTCAACCTGTGCCCTCTATCCATGTATACCTGTAAACATATATACACACATTCACATATGTATTCATATGCCCATCTACCCTTCAATTATTTCCATAATGAGAAAGGTTCCATCAGACACAGTTATTGTTTTTCCATGTAGGAATGCAAATAGTTCAACTTTGATAAATTCCTTTTGATTTCTTTTCCCTGATTACTTTCTCAAGCATCTCTTGCTTCTTGTGTCTGAATGTCAGATTTTCTATTCAACTCCGGTTTTTTCCTCAAGAATGCTTGAAAGTCCTCTATTCCACTGAATGACCATATTTTCCCCTGAAACAAGATACTCAGTTTTGCTGGGTAGGTGACCCTTGGCTTCAATCCCTTTTCTTTTGCCCTCTGGAATATCATATTCCATGCCCTTCGATCCCTCGGTGTAGAAGCTGCCAGGTCCTGGGCTGTTCTGATTGTGTTTCCACAGTATTGAAATTGTTTCTTCCTGGCTGCTTGTAGTATTTTCTACTTGATCTGGGAGTTCTGGAGCCTGGCTATCATATTCCTAGGAGTTTTCTTTTTGGGATCCTTTTCAGGATTTTTTCTGTGGATTCTTTCAACCTCTATTTCCCCCTCTAGGTCTAAAACATCAGGGCAATTTTCTTTGAGAATTTCTTGAAGGATGATTTCTAGGTTCTTTCTTTGAGCATGACTTTCAGGTAGTCCAATAATTTTTAAATTATCTCTCCTGGTTCTATTTTCCAGGTCAGTGGTTTTTCCCATGAGATATTTCACATTGCCTTCTACTTTTTCATTTGTTTGGATCTGCTTAACAGCATCTTGATTTCTCATAAAGTCATTAGCTTCCATTTGCTCCAGTCTAACTCTGAAGGAATGAATCTCCTCAGTGAACTTTTGAGATTCTTTTTCCATCTGGCAAATTCGACTTTTTAAGGCATTCTTCTCCTTATTGCCTTTCTGAGCCTCTTTTGCCATTTGAGTTAGTCTATTTTTTAAGGTGTTGTTTTCCTCAGTCAGGCTGTTGACTGTCATTTCATACTTTTCTTGCATCCTTCTCATTTCTCTTCCCAATTTTTCCCCCACTTCTCTTATCTGCTTCTTAAGGTCCTCTGTGGCCTGTAGCCAGCTTGTATTTTCATTTGGGGCTTTTGGTGCAGGAGTTCTGACCTCACAGTCCTCCTCCTGTTCAATGCTTTGATCCTCTTTGCCCCCTAAATAGGAGTCTAATGTTGCATTTTTCTGTTTATTTTGTTTCCTTTGCCTAGGTATGTTGCCACTTAATTACTTGATTTTTGGGCTTGTTGTCACAGTAGGACTTCCACCAGACAGGAGAGCTTCCGTCCCAAACATGGGGTCTTCACAACTTCCGCAGGTTGGGTGGCCTCTGTAAAGCCGCTCTGGCAAATTGGATAGCCGCCCCAGGCCTCCCCCCAAGAGCACAATCCAGATCCAAGCAGGTTAAAGCAAGAGCGATTAACCCCCAGACTGATTGCTGGATCTCTCTACAGTTCGCAGACCAGGAGCTGGAGCTGCCACTGACACTGCAAAATGGCCTCTGTGCCCTGTTTCTTCAGCAGCTTTTCGCCCCCAGGGGAGGAACCTGACGTGTTCCCCAAATACTGCTCCCAACGTCCACGGGGCACTAACCTCTCACTTTGTCCTAGGCATATCTGTGCTGATAATTCTGGAATCACCACAGCTGCTGGTGTTCTGGGGTCCCTCCAGCTGACTGCTGGCCTGGCCACCCTGGGGCTAAAACTGAGGCTCACCAGGGCCTGGGTTCGTCTCCCAGAGTGCTGTGCTGTTGGTTCCCAGTGTGCTGTATTGGCTGCTCCCTGTAGGGCTGCTGGGATGTCCTCAGCAGGATGTTAGCTTCTCTGTGTTGTTCTGTGGGTGCTGGGGCTCCAGAAGTTGTTCAGATTCCCCTTTTACATTGTTTGGAGGTGATCTGGGGGGAGAGCACCGTGGACATGCTGTTTCTACTCCACCATCTTGGCTCCGCCCCCCCCAATACCTTTTAAAGAACATATTACTATACAGTTGTTTTTTAATTATTTTACTTATTCATCTTCAAGTATTAAAAATACCTAAGGCTATTTTAAAGTAAACTCCTGAGAGACTTGTTCAGAGGAAACAGATTATTAATATCCAGTGTTAAATATATGATTATTCCTTGAAGAAAAGATATTTTTCTGATGCCTTAACAAGTGGAGGCGTTATTCCTAAACTTGAGAATTCATGGTCATCTGTGGAACGTAAATCATCTAACAGTTATATATTGCTTATTAGATAAAGGGATTGGCCATATTGTTGGTTTTGGTTATTCCCTGGTGAGGAATTTCCTGCTACTGATGCATGTTGGTAATTGTCTAAAGCTTTGAAAAGGTTAAGAAGGGACATATACACAGTCATAGCCAGTATATGTCTGAGGTCTGTCTTGAAGTCAGGTCTTCTTGACTCCAAGGTCAGTTCCCTATCCACTTTTCCACTGAAAGTTTTTTCTTCCAAATTATATAACAGCTCTATCCTTATTTATTTATTTATTTTTTTCTGTAACTCATCTCATCTTTGGGATTGGAGACCAGGTCATGGAACCCAGTATTACCTTGACTTTATTTAAGCCTTTCCCCCTTTCCTTGGGGGAAATTTTTTCCCCCACTTGGGTATTATAAACCTTTCTTTGTAACTAGATAGTTCATGATGATGGTGATGAAGATAGGGTTTCTGGTTCAGATCCTATATATATATATCATTTATCTTTAATTGATTCCATAGCCATAGACTGTATTTATCTTGTGGTGAACAAGAAATTGCGAGTGGATTCAACACCTCAGTTTCATTCATCAATAATTCATTTATACCTATAACATGCAAGTCACTATACTAGTGCCGAGAATAGAAAGACAAAAAATAAAAACAATCCTGTCTTCAAAGAGCTCATGTTCTTTTGGGGCAAGCACATACACAGAAAAGTATATAGAAAGTAATGCTAGGGTTGGCAGCAAGGGAGAGTGCTAACAATTTGAAGATTCAGGCAAGGCTTGTGTAGGAGGTAGCACCTAAACTGAAACGTTTTGAAAGGAGGAAAGTAGGAAGGCTGTTACAGAGTCTCTGAAGGATCATAGAAGAGGAAAACTATTCGGGGTATGACGATGGACGTTGTAAAGGTATGGATGTGGGAGATGGACTGCTCTCATTGGAGAATGGAACAGAGACCATTTTGGTTAGAATGAGTGATGGGGAATAATTTGCAAGAAATTTAGAAAGATTGACTAGAGTCAGTTTGTGAAGGAAGTAATTGGCAGAAATTCTGGAAAGGAAGGCTATAGCTTGGTGGTAAAATGCTAAACAGAGGCATTTGTATTTTATTCAGGAGGCAAGAGGGGACCAGTGTAGGTTTTGTTGTTGGGGAGGAACAAAATTAGACCTTTGCTTTTGGAATATTAATTTGGGAGCCATTGGTCAGGTAAAGTCAAGGAAGACAGACAAATTAGGCTATTGTAGTACTCTGTTTAAGAGGTAATAAAAGCCTGAACTCTCAAGTGATGGCAGTGTGAGTGAAGAGAATGGGTCAGATGTGAGAGATACTGTGTAGATTGATTTCAGAAGTCATGGTTTGATAAAGGGAATATGGAAGAACGAAGAGTCAAGAATGTCTCTGGGATTACAAACCCAGAGTGACTTAGAGTAATGATGGTGTCCTCTATAGAAATAGAGGAGTTAGGAAGAAGATCCAGTTTGGCGTGTTATCTTTTGAACATATTGGATTTGCCATGTATGTAGAGCTTCCAGATGGAGATGTCCACTGGGAACATCTCAAGAGAGAGACTGCAGCTTATATGTATGAATTTGGAAGTCATCTACATAGGATAATTTTATTCTCAGAGGGAACACTGAGGATATATAGACAAAGCAGAGCGCAGACCCCTGAGTTAGGATGTTGGAGTGGACGTTGAACTCACAAAGGAGACTGAGAGGGCCTACTCAGGTAAGAGGACAATCCAGTGAAAATAGAATCATCAAAACTGAGGGAGGAGCTTGAGAAGTGAAGTGATCAGTCCTATCACATGACATATAGAAGTCAGGAAGCATGAGCATGGCGTTAGCAATCAAGAGCTCATCAATAACTTTGGAATTTCTGCCAGAACCTCATTACTAGAGGCTGAGAAGTGAGTGGATGGTGAGAAAGTGGAAACAGTTGAGTATAGATAACTTTTTACTAGGAATTTGACTGTGAAAGGGAGAAATATAGAATGAGGATATTTGTTGCTGTTAATGAAAAAAAATATTAGTGCGTGCTGTGGTGATAGTGTGACTCAATAGATTCAACTTGGTGTAGGAAAAATATTACACTTATTTTGTTTTCTAAGTGGTCTTGTGTGTTTTAAGAAAACATCTGGGTCTTAAAGGAGGCAGAAAAAAGTGTCAAAACCCACTGGTGGGTAAGACTGAAATACTTTATATGAATTTTATTGTTTGACCAAATATTTTATAGTTATTAATGAATCACTATAGACTGTCAGCAGAAAAGACTTAGGTTTAAAATGGAAAAAAACTACACTTTCATTTTGATCGCTCATTTTTTTCTATACCACAGGAGTTCAGAGTGGTCTGCCCAATTCACTTGAGTACCACTATACTAATGAGACACTCTACCTGTGGTTATCCCAAAGCTATTGGTTGTCCTAAAGCTATTCTTTTTTATGTTTAAAAGGGTTATGTTTAGGAACCTACAAACGTAGAAATCTGTGTTGTACATTCTGCTGGGCATATCAAGGGGATATCAAGATTTGAAGCATTATTTTTGGCTTCTAGGTGCTCTTTCCAGTTTGGAAGACAGGACTCCTACGTACACGTTTCACTTAAGTAGCACCTTCTACATGTAGCTTCTTTTGATCTTACCCCTTCTTTAGTTGGTTTTGACCCCCCCTGGCCCTATTTTTTGAATTGTATTTATTTTATGTCTTTTATTAATGCATAGGTTGTCTCCCTTGGGTGAATGGTCATTGCACCTTCTCTTTTGTGCCCATTACCCTTTACCAGAGCCTCACACAAGACCGACTCCCTAAATGGTAGTTTCTTCTATTTTTCGTTTCAGTGCTCTTTTCTGCTTTACAGCAGCCAAAAAGAATGACTCTGGGTGGAACATTTTAGGCACAAATTAGTGCTTAACTTAGAGTAACTGAACTCGTTTTAGAATCAGCAGCTGTTTAGTCAGTAGACTTTCTACAGTACGTCTTTTTTTCAACTGAACTAGACTTTCAAATCTAAAACCCAACATTTAAAAATAGAACTAGAATTTGTGGTGCTCTTAGAATGACTTAGGATCTAAGAACAAGTAAACAAATCAAGATATATGATTGTTGAGAATTAATGAGGAGATGAGAATTTTTTTGTTTTATTCACAATGCAGTATAATTCGCCATACATTCTGGATGACCGTTTTTGAAATTTAATGAGAAGTGCTGGCAAATTTCATAGCCTAGAAATTTAAAGAATTTTAATATGGAGCTAACTCTTTTTTGTGTTGACTGTGCTTATATTCTATGGTTCTCTAATTTGAAACACATTATACTTTATAATATAAATTAAATACAAAGCAATGTCATAGGTCTTATCCAGGGGTGGGTAACCTGCTGCCTTGAGGCCAGATGTGGCCCTCTGCATTCTCAAGAGTAGCTCTTTGACTGAATCCAAACTTCACAGAACAAATCCTCCTTAGTAAAAGGATTTGTTCTATAAAACTTGGACTCGGTCAAAAGGCTTCACCCAAGGACCTAGAAATCCACATGTGGCCTCAAGGCTATAGGTTCCCCACCCCAACAAGTTTGTTGACTTAGTTGTATCATCAAAACACGTTTCTCTTTTATGACTCTGAAATGTTAAATTATTCTTGGCTTACCCCAGTCAGAAGACATTTTCCTTCACTATTGAAATTCATGCTGGAATTGAAAATAACTGTACTCGTCATTTATCTAGCTCATTTTTATTCTATATGCATATCTAGGTATACATGAAAATGCTAATAGCAGCAAATGTCAAAATTGGCTTCAAATAAGCTCCTAAATAAAACCCTCTATGTTTTCACCCATGATGAAAGCATTAATCACAGTTCTGAATGCTTTTAATTCTGTAGCTATGAATTTTGTGGCTATTCTGACCATTTGAAAGTTTGTCTTTATATGTTACTACAGAGATGTATGATGTAATGTACTACATTACAGGTACCAAAACATTTTATAATCTAAACCGTAGAGAGAGCTGAGCTGAAGGCAGAATGAATAGAAGTGCCAGGAGCCTGAGGGTCAGATAAATGGAATGGAAGGTCAGATAGGCAACCAGATAGATGGAATGGAAGGTAGGAGGCATAAGATTGCTATTATATTGCCTTGGTATAGAGATGCTGTAGTTGAAATAGATAATGGGAAATTAAGGGGAAAAATTGTTTAAGAATCTCTTCCCAATTACAAAAGGAAAGGTAGCCAACTACCAGAATCAGAATCTTGAATTATGTGAATTATGTATTTTGTGTCCTGTACTGAGATTTTTTTTAAAAGTAGGAGATAGATTACCTCTCCTATGTAGCTAAAGGTCGTTTTGGGAAAGGATAATTATACCTATGCTGTCTACCCCCCCCCAAGAATATTGTGAATTTCAGTTATGATAATACGTGCAGACCCAGATGGATAAAATAATAGCTTTTTAGAGTTGGAATGTAAGCTAATATTTGGAACAACTCCAGGAGTAGACAGGACAGCAGGGATGATGTACATACCATAGTGCTCTCACATGTTCTCCTCTGCTAGGTCTCTATATTTTGAAGTCATTTATTACATGAAGCTTTGGAGATTATGAGTATTTTGGAAGGCCACATATCTTTAAGCCACCAAATTTTTATGGATCAATGTTATGTCTGGACAGTTGTGGTCAACAGTTTTGTTTATGATATTAGTATGGTTCCAGTATAGTTTATTGATTGAATTCTCTAGTATACTTTAATTTCTCTGTTTGTAGTTGGAAGATTTATCATTTGTTAATTCATGAATAATCCTGAACTTTTCATGTATAGTTCTAGTTATCAATTCATGATTTGCTTTGCTAGGTATTTATGAAGGGGTAAATTCTTAAAGTCTGCATGGATAGCTGTTGCACAGTTTCTTTGCTGTTTCCTTGTATAGTTCCCATTGGTCATTAAGTCTAAATTCCTTAAGGATAACCCTTCTGTAGTTTCTGGTGACAGTGACCTGGTACTAAATTGTCATCATAAGCCCCATATCTTTCTGAAAACCAGTCCACCAGATTTAGACAAATTGTGCAACATTTCTTTATCCACATGTTATTATTAACTTAATTCATGTGGACTTTACCTATTGAAAGCCTTTTGATTCTACTGTTGGATCTTAGGCTTTTTGTAGATGCTCTCTGTAAAGATAAAACACTTTATTTTGTATTCAGCAGATCCAGAGATGTCTGCTTGTCTTTCTATAGTTTTTTTTTTTACCTGTTTATCCTGTCTTCTAAGAGTTGCTATCAGTCCTATTCCTCTTTTTTATGGCCTTTATACAGCCTGCATTTTGTTTATATTGTATTATTTTTTGTGGGACTTTTCTGTCACAGTTCATTTTGTAGTTTTGAAAGTATATATAATTGGCATTCTGTGTCAGTTGCTTTAAACATATTTATCCTATTCTGTTTTGATTTCAGGATGCCAAGAAGGTCTCTTAATGTATTCATCCACAGCCAACTCCTTTGATATTTTTGTTTATTGATATCTTAATGTTATATGATATGTAATGTTTACATATGTATAATATTATGTGATATCTTAATGCTTATTATTGTTCTTATTATTTCATTCTTATCTTTGTCAGTGGGGTTCAGATATAAATAGTTTTTGTGATAAGTGCTACGTGACTATTCCTTTATTTTAGCACTCTGTAGTCCATTAGAAAGGTGAATAAAATAGCTGTTCTTCATAGTTGGATCAAAGAATTAAAATGTAAGCTTATTCTGTGTAGGCTCCCTGCAAGCATCCTTGATATAAAGCTGGTGAACAGACAGTGCAAGTAGGGGTGATACAAATCTTATCCTGTTTCCACATGATTTTAATTTTAACAGTATCTGTACTTTGAAAACTATTTATTCCACATAGCTTGTAAATTTTCAATATGTGAAGTATATTAATCAATCAGTGTTAGATCTGACTGATTGTGAGCAGCAGTTTGATCCATGATAATGGTCTGGTTCCATTTTGTACAATTCTCCAGGATGTTTTTAGTAGGGAGAATGTCTGAAATCTCTTTTTCTCCCTTTGGATGTGGAAGTGTTCATTTATCTACAGCTGCCTTAGGGTGATGGGCCATATGTATTAATTATTGTTGTTATAGAATAATACCACAATAGATCTGGTTAGATGATTAAGTGGCACAAACTAGAAACACTCAGTACTTATCAGGTTGAAGAATGGAGAATGGGGGAGGGGGGCGTCACGGTGGAGCCAAGATGGCGGAGTAGAGCACTTCCAAGGTGCTCTCTCCCACACCACTTCAAAATCACGTAAAAGGGGACTCTGAACAGCTTCTGGAGCTCCAGCACCCACAGAATGACACAGAGAAGCTAACCTCCCACTGAGGACAGCCCAGCAAGCCTTGCAGGGAGCGGCCAGAGCAGCTCTCTGGGAGCCTAGCCCAGGTCCCTGTGAGTTGGAGGTTTTAGCCCCAGGGCGACCCAGCCAGCAGCTGGTTGGAGAGACCCCAGAACACCAGCAGCTGTGGCAATTCCAGAATTATCAACACAGATATACCTAGGACAAAGTGAGAGTGCCCTATGGACTTTGGGACCAGTATTTGGGGAATGTGTTGGCTTCTTCCCCTGGGGGCGAGAAGCCGCCGAGGAGACACAGCACAGATGCCATTTTGCAGCTTCACAGGCAGCTCCAGCTCCTGGCCTGCGAACTGTAGGGAGATCCAGCAATCAGTCTTGGGGAGTAATCGCTCTTGCTTTAACCTCCCTGGATCTGGATTGCGGTCTGGGGTGGAGGTCTTGTGGGGGGGTATCCAGCTTGCCAGGGCGTGTGGAGGCTTCACAGAGGCCACCCAACTAATACCTCTGGAAGTTGTGAAGACCCCAACGTTTGGGGTGGAAGCTCCCTTGTCTGGTGGCAGAGTCCTACTGTGGCAACAAGCCCAAAAGTCAGGTAATTAAGTGGCAACATATCTAGGCAAAGGAAATAAAATAAACAGAAAAAATCAACATTAGACTCCTATTTTGGGGGCAAAGAGCATCGAAGCATGGAACAGGAGGAGGACTGTGAGGTCAGAACTCCTGCACCAAAAGCCCCAAATGAAAATATGAGCGGGTTACAGGCCATAGAGGACCTTAAGAAGTATTTTAAAAACCAAATAAGAGAAATGGAGGAAAAACTGGGAAGAGAAATGAGAAGGATGCAGGAAAAGTATGAAATGAGAGTCAACAGCCTGACTGAGGAAAACAACACCTTAAAAAATAGACTAACTCTAATGGCAAAGGAGGCCCAAAAGGGCAATGAGGAGAAGAATGCCTTAAAAAGCCGAATTTGCCAGATGGAAAAAGAATCTCAAAAGCTCACTGAGGAGATTCATTCCTTCAGAGTTAGACTGGAGCAAATGGAAGCTAATGACTTTATGAGAAATCAAGATGCTGTTAAGCAGATCTAAACAAATGAAAGAACAGAAGGCAATGTGAAATATCTCATGGGAAAAACCACTGACCTGGAAAATAGATCCAGGAGAGATCATTTAAAAATTATTGGACTACCTGAAAACCATGATCAAAGAAAGAACCTAGAAATCACCCTTCAAGAAATTCTCAAGGAAAATTGCCCTGATATTTTAGACCCAGAGGAGAAAACAGAGGTTGAAAGAATCCACAGATCACCTCCTGAAAAGGATCCCAAAAAAGAAAACTCCCAGGAATATTATAGCCAGGTTCCAGAATCCCCAGATCAAGGAGAAAAATACTTCAAGCAGCCAGGAAGAAACAATTTCAATATTGTGGAAACACAATCAGAATAGCCCAGGACTTGGCAGCTTCTACACTGAGGGATCAAAGGGCATGGAATATGATATTCCAGAGGGCAAAAGAACTGGGAATGAACCCAAGGGTCACCTACCCAGCAAAACTGAATATTTTGTATCAGGGGAAAATATGGTCATTCAGTGGAATAGAGGACTTTCAAGCATTCTTGAAGAAAAAACCAGAATTGAATAGAAAATTTGACATCCAGACACAAGAAAGAAGAGATGCCTGAGAAGGTAATCAGGGAAAAGAAATCAAAAGGAACTTATCAAAGTTGAACTATTTACATTCCTATATGGAAAAACAATAACTGTGTCTGATGATATCTTTCTCACCATGAAAATAATGGAAGGAAGGGTGTGTGGTCATATGAATACATATGTGAATGTGTGTATATATGTTTACAGGTATACATGGATAGAGGGCACAGGTTGAATTTGATGGGAAGGGATGATACTTAAGGGGTGAAGTTAAGAGGTGAGAGAGGAAAGTGGCAAGAGGAGATGGGGAGAGACAGGGTAGGGTAAACTATCTCATGTAGAAGAAGCAAGGGGAAGTAGCTGCATGGGAGGGGAAGAATAGGAAGGCAAAAAGGCAAAACCACATTCTCATTGAATTTGGCTCAGGGAGAGAATGACTATTATATACGTAATATATACATTATATGCATACTAAATGGGATATCTCACCCTGCAGGAGAGTAGGGGGGAGGGGGTTGAGAGGGGGTATAATGAAGGGGAGGGCATGCTTGGGGGAGGGGAGGTTAGAAGTACTCACTTTCTAAGAGGGACAGGATCAAAGTAGGGAATGGACCGGGTGGGGAGGGTGGGATGGGTAGGTGGGAATTATAAGCAGCCTTGTACAATATATCTACTATGATAATGTTTTGCATAGCTATACATGGACAACACATAATGAATTGCTTATCTTCCCAGAGGGAATGGGTGACAAGGGAGGAAGGGAATGGATCTCAGATTCGAAGTTTTAAAATTAAATGTTTCAAATATATAAAAATACTATTATTAATACTATTTTGCATGTAATTGGGAGATAAGATGTGCAGGCATTGGGGCACAGAGATTCACCTTGCCCTAATGGTAAAGTCAAAGGGGGTGTGCGAGAAGATATGGGAGAGAGCAGATTGGATGAGGGGATAACCTGTGGGACTGCTATTCTGGGAGGGAGGGTAGGGGAAAATGGGGGGAAAATTGTAACTCAAAATCTGGCGGAAATGAATGATGTAAACCAGAAGTTAATAAAGCATTTGTTTAAAAAAGAATGGAGAACGAAGCATTCAGATTTAACAATGGGAAACAGTTTGCTAGGTCTTTATTGACTAAATGGATTTCTGAATTGACATGGAATGAGTTGAAAGATGACTCTGAAAGTATTGAATTTGTTCCACTAGGGGAGTTGTTGACAAAATGATACTTCAGCGTCGGGCATTTTGAGTCTGAAATGACCATAGTCATTCAAATGTGCCATCTCTGTGCTTAGTGTGGGGGATACAAAGGAATGGAAAAACACAAAAAAATAACTTTCCTGTAAGGAGTTTGCAAACTAATGGATATGTCCAAATGGTGGAAATGTTTTGTTGCAGCTCTGTAGGACTGGTGAGGGGGACAGGAATTGTAGATTGAGGAGTCTTCAGCTAAGATAAGGTGTATGCAAAATTGGATGAAGTTATAAAGGGAGTGAGAATAAAGGATGAAGAATGAAGGGCTGAAGATGAATGCTTAGATTAGCATAAACTCAACAGCTGGAAGAATACATTTTTATCCAAATACAAAGAGAGATGTTTCTAGCAAGAAGGGGTCATCAAGAGTATCTGACACCACAGAAAGGTCCAAGACTTAAAAGGGGAAACCAACATTGATTTGTATCATATTTCATTATTATTGGACAGGTGTATCGGGTGGTAAAAGCTAATGCAGTGCTGAAATGCCCAGAAAGACAAGAATAAAGGGTAATCATAGGGAAGTTCAAGTAGGCTGGGAAAGATGTGAAGCCATTCTTTTCCCAGAGTCTTTGAGTTTCCATTCCCTTTGCAGGTAGACAGACTTCCTCTTCGGGAGGAAAGAAAAGAGAAGCCATGCTTAAGACTCCATGGTCTTCCTGCCATGTGGCAGAGAACGTGGCAGGAGTTTACGGGTTCCAGTATCTGTCCTATGCTTTTCTTTGTATGTGTCAGTGAGTAGAATAGAGGAGTAACTAGGAGGCAGGTGGGGTGCCATTCTGTGTCTAGGCACTGACCAAATACTGACCAAGCATGGAAACAGTTCTCTGAACAGAGAAATGGGAATTTCCCTTTTCTGTAGGCAAAAATTGGCATTTCAAAACTAATACCAAAAGATTTGGGAGTTCTTAAGATTGTTGTAATGCAGTGCTGAAAAGAACACTTGGTGAGGTACCAAATGGAGTTCATGGAGAGTCCCCCCCCTTCCCTCCTTTCCTCTGTATGGCTTCTCCTTTCTTTCCTCCCTAAGAGGAAGTCTGTCTACCTGCAAAGGAAATGGAAACTCAGACTCTAGGAAAAGAATGGCTTCACATATTTCCCAGCTTACTTGAACCTTCCCTTTTTTCTTGTCTTTCTTGGGCATTCTTCAAAAGCCAGGTTCTGGTTGAAAATAGTAACAATATATTTAATCTAGGCAAGTAGGCAAACATTATTTTCAGGGTTTTTTTTCCTACTAAAGGAAAGTATTTTTTTGTTAAAGTTAATTTTTCACATCCAAGAAATAGGAGGCATACATCATACATCTTAGAGCAATAATTTATATTTTTTCACATTTTTAGCTATATCAAAAAACTAAGTAATGTGGTTATTTTGTCAAGATGATTTCAAGAAAACATTTGTGACAAATCATCTTTTAATTTCAGTGTAACACAACAAGTTAATCATAGATATTTTTGCCATACTTTATGAGGAAGATGAAAATTATTACCCCAAAGATCAGATATCAGATTTTCCCCTAAAAGATTAATCTTCTATATTCTCAATATTTCTTCTCCAAAAAACACATTTAGTTTGTTAAACTATTTATTTTTGAACTTTTAACTATTCTAATTATGTGAAATTGTTTTTGAAGCAAAAATTACACTTATCAACCAAGGCAGCATGTGAAACTTAAAATACGTGATTTGATAGCTAACCAGTCTACATTTTCTTATTTATTTATAGCCAGGAGTGGGGGTGGGTGGGTGGAAGATGGACTATTTCCCTTTTCTGTAGCTGAAAATTGGTATTTCAAAACTAATACCAAAAGATATTTAGGAATTCTTAAAGATTTTAAAGATTGTTGTAATCCAGACTATTCAGAGTAGTAAATAATTCTTACAGGAAAAGAAGTCACTGTTTCCCAACCCTAGAAATCCTTCAGTCAAGCTCATATTTTTCTAATAGGGAAGCCAATATTGATGACTAAATAAACTGGAGTTGGGAACTAAATCTTTTGTCCCCATCTCCCTACACATGAATTTTGGGGGGATAGTATAAGCTCCTACATAGAGCCCTTATTTTTTGTTTGCTTTTCTCCTTGGCCAAGTCTTCTATTTATTGAATACTTAATCTTTCCCGCTTGCACCTGGAAGCTAGCAGGGAACATTCTCTCCAAAAAGGAACTGGCACTGTATTAACAGAAACCATTTGAGCCTCATGGTTCTTGCTTAAACTCAGGGAAACCATCATTGAAATCTAGTTCTTTGTACTACTGCCACTTGCATTGTGCAGTTTTCTTTGTTAATCTGTTTGCATTTTGGATGATTGTTCCCTGTTTTTTCTCAGATTCTCATAGGCCGTGTAATTAAAACTGCTTATTCTTGTGCTGTTTCTCTATAAATAAAAATAGAACTAATGGCATTCATGTTATTTTTCTAAATCAGCTAGAACTTCTTCGTTCTTTTTGGGACCTGGGAGGTTGATAGCTTTCGCTTTTGCAAGCTGCTTGCTGGCCACCATAGCTCAGGTATCATCTTAAAGCGGCAGGATAAGGAATGTTCATGTTACAATTCTTAAATCTCAACATCTTGCTCTAAATTCTAGTGGGCAGAAGAGGCTCAAAAAAACACCCAGTACTTTTTTTCCACATCTGGAATAATTGCTAATTTAGAATGAATTAATAAGTTAGAGTAAATTAGTAAAAAATAAAGTAAGCATTCTTTCTACACTTGTTTTTTATTTGAACAATATTTCAAGAAAATAATACATCTAGACATAGAATTCAGTAGTTTCTCAGACTTCTACCAAATCATAGCTGTGACTTTTTCTGTTAAAACCTCAAAAAAACATATGTTTATGAAGTGGTTTTCCTAAAACATTGAAATTTATTACTTAATGGTTAGTTCTGTAAAAGACAGATGATTGTTCAGTGTCCATATAATATACAACTCTTCAGTAGTTAAGAATTTGTTCGTATATCATGGAATGGTGACAAGAAAATAAAACAAATAATTTGAGTCTAGGATGACATAGAAAAATAGTTTTTAAAGTTATAAGAATTTGTCATTTAAATTGTACATAATTAGGATGTACAAATAATATCCCATGCCATCCTTAAACTTTAATATATCTTTAATTAAAGTTATATTTAGTTTTGCACAAAAATAATTTTAATGAAAACAGACTGTTATTACTGTATGCAGAGCACTATAAAGCATACATGTGACTTGAATGTGTGATCTCAGCTTTAAAGGAATTAACTAGTTGAGGCAATAAAATGTAATAAGTTAAATAACTAAGATATTTGAACAATATTTCAAGAAAATAATACATCTAATTATCTCATAATACAATATATGACTACCAAGTTAATTGTACATATCAATTTTAAATCAATCCACTTAAAATTTTTAAAACTAAGTTATTGATTCTATACCATCATAAATTTGCTTTTATTTTTTTCATTTAGTATACATGATTAATTGTTTACGAGAAACATAAAGGATCATACAATCGTCAGATTCATAGGATCATAAATTGAGAGGTTGAAGGTACCTTCTGAGATTATGGAGTCCAGCCCCCCTATTTTACAGTTACTGTTTTAAGTTTGAAGTGTGAAGGAGTTGACTTACATTTTGATATTATAGGTTCACTCAAACTTTCTTTCTTAAAATATTCAAAGAATAAGTTTATTCCTTCTGCTGGCCTTTTTATACAAAGATCCATGTGCATAACCATCCTTTAGGATCATGGACCTTGTGTTTTCTCAGTAGTGATGGATTTTGCACTGATTTTTTACCATTCTCTCCTAGTTTCCTTTTGGATTAATGGAACTTGTTTTTTGAGATAATTTTTTGTTTCCAGGTTGTCTGTGGAAGAAAGCCAAGTAACTCAATTTCATTTAGTGTTGAATGTAAGAACAATTAGCTGTCTTTTTTAGCTTTTGATTACTCTCCCTCTAAAAAAAAATCACAGTGTCATAACTATAAGGTCTAGCTATGAACCATAATCATAAAATTAATTATATAAAATTGAGGACATGTGTAATTCAAGTTTTGATAGCAAGATAAACTATTCAAGTTTCTCTAACAGTATGATCTATTTTTGAACTCTCATTAGAATGGATGTTAAATATAGTTAATCTACCTGAATCTTACATTTCTAATCTTTCAAATTGAAATATAATTGGATTTTATTTTTGTTGATATCTTTAGCTCTCTTGTTGCAACCAACTTCCACCGTTTATTTTGCAAAAATATATAAAGAAAATAATATTAACTTAAATCAAACATTTTTTTTTCATATTTTAAAGCTGTTTTTATAGAAGAGTCATTCCATGAAGGCATATTATTATTGTCATGTTGTTCTTTTAGCTACCCTGCAGGCATCTCTCTATAGAACATCAATATATTAAAATACAAAGTCTGTACATAATTAAATTCCTTAGTTTTGGTTATGAGATATTAAAAGTTATTCTCCTATAATCATCTTCTTAATTAATACTTTTATTCAAAGAAGTAGCTAATATGGTAGCCCTACTCCTTTATAACGGCACTTGGAATGGGCAAAGGCATTAACTAAGATGGTATGGAGTAAAAATAGTAACTACTGGGGCCGCTAGCTGGCAGTGAATAGAGCACCGGCCCGAGTCAAGAGGACCTGAGTTCAGATGTGGCCTCAGACACTACACACACACACACACACACACACACACAGTAGTGTGGAGCGCACCCAGGATGGACACACACAGACGCACACACACTCACGTATACCCCTACCCTTGAGTACTTCAGTAGATCACTCTCTCCCCTGTGCTCTTTATTATCAGACTTAGGTGTTTCTTGAGTCCACAGCCAACTCTCTTTTCTGCTAGAATTGTCCCAACCCTGGAAGCTGCTGCTTTTCTCTAGTGAATGTTTCTCTGAAATATGTGTCTGTCTGGTAAGTGCACATCTCTGCTCCTTGATGTGCCTCTGATTTTCCAGCTGCTTCATGGGGTGTCTCCTTCTGAGAGATATTGTCTCCATTGCCAATCACCATGGCATTTTGTAATTTTAATTAAGATTTTAATTCAAATCTTATAAGTGGAAGTTGAAACTTACGATGCAGGAGATAACATAAGATATTGACATCTAGCTATGAACCATTAAAGCAACCTCTTATTTTAAGGGATGTCTATTAATCGGATCATACTTTTTTCAGGACATCTAGCATATTTTCTGAGACATTTAAAATCATGGAAAGTTTGATGGAATAAAGTAGGATAAGTATTTTAATTAAAAAAAAAAACCTGTTCCGGGGTGGCTAGGTGGTGCAGTGAACAGAGCACTGGCCCTGGAGTCAGGAGGACCTGAGTTCAAATCCGGCCTCAGACACTTAACACAAAAACTAGCTGTGTGACCTTGGGCAAGTCACTTAACCCCAACTGCCCTCCAAAAAAAAAAAAACCCTGTTCAGATGTCTTTGTATCAATATATTGTACAATCCACTCATTCTAATATTCATTCCATTCAGTTCTATTATATATAAAAAGAAGAAATGAGACATTTGTCAGAAAATCAAATTGTCAGAAAGATAACTTAGATACATGATATACATTTTATACTTAGTATTTTTAAAGTGCCGACACAATTTATTTAAGTAGAGTGCTTTTACTTAACAAAAATCATAGAGATTAAAAAGAAGTGATATAGAATGTTTCTTTCTCAGCTTCCATAAGCAGTCGTTAAACCAAGTCCTGCTAATTGTACCTCCATAATATCCCTTGAGTATGTCACTTTTATCTCTGGCACTTTGATGTCAAGCTTTATTAGCACTTCTGCACTATTGTAATAGGCTCCCAACTGGTCTTGCTCTTCTTTCTTTGGACATGCCTTTCACAAAGATACTAGATGAATCTTCCTTTTCTTTCTTTTAATTTTATTTAAATTTTAATAAATTTTAATTTATTTTTTAATTTTTCCACTCATTACTGAAATCACCAACTATAGTTATAAACTATTGCTGTCACTTTTGGCCCAAAAGACACAGTTAAAGTACTTGTTTTAACCTAGCCAGCTTATCAGTGTTCCAGCCATCCTGCTTCAAGCTTAACAGCTAGATTCAACAAATAAATGAGGTAAGTACAGTTAATTGAATAAGCAACTTAGGATAAGCTGAGGAGAAATGTTTTCTTGCTGAGAAAGGGACACTTGAGGGTTACCTTTGCTTCTCTGCCATGGTGAATTGCCATACATAATCCACTTTGGCTTACGTTTTTGCTTAGCAAAAATACTATGATTTTCAGTGATATATGGAACTCTCTGAATAAGCACCTTTTCAATGCATTGCCTTCTCAAAGCACAAGCAAAAAGTACAGCAATTTGGACTAATCAGAAATGAGATATGACTGTCCCAGATGATCCAAGAACTAGCCATTAGATTCCAGGACCCACTACGGTAACTACTACTAGGTAGTAATAAATTTAATAAACTCCACTGACAAGATATTTTAAAAAATTTAAACTGAGCTTCCTCATCACTATCCATTAACTACAGAGATAGGTGGAAAATTGCCTTCGGATACTTGAAATGGCAATTGCCGACTTTAAAATTGGCAATTTAAAATAAAATCAGCAGTGTATGGTTCGTTTCAGAGAAGAAGCTATAGATTTAGAGGGTTTTGGGGCTGAGATGAGGAAGGAGGAGGCTTTGAGAAATTATATCACTTGTCCATGGTCATACAGTCACTGTTATCAGAAGCAGTATTGAACACAAATCTTCCTTATTCTGCCCATTCTCTCTCTATTGATATATACTTACATGTGCATATACATATACCACAGGAAGAAAATGGGCTCATCCTTCCAGCCTAATATAGATGGAAATAATACAGTATGGGGAGACCTAAGATGAGTGGGAGATGAATTAGAATACTCATTGGAAGCAATTTCATGTTTGTGTGTGGATAAAGAAAGGAACATTGTCTTTGATGTAACCATCTTATGTAGAACAATTGCCAGTCTCATGGCTTCTGTCTTGGGATTGAATAAAGTACTTTGTCTATAGGTTAGATCCTTAGCACAAATTTTTGAGATAGATTAGACCATACATCAAAAAGAAATTAAAAATGGAAAGAATCAATATTGATACTTAAAGAAATAAACACAATAGCAGTTAATTTACCTTTTTTAGGTAAGTATAATCAGCGTGCTAACCATCTTCTTTATTGACCAACAGTCTGTAGGAAATGGCTTTGAGTTTCAAATCTGTGATATATCAAGGATAGTATTTTAAGGAGTTAGCAACTAATTAGATGTTGGAGATCAGGAATAGGAAAGAGTCAGATGCCTTTAAGATTTTGAACACAAAGACTAAAAAAAATAGTGATGTCATTGGTAGAGATAGTAAAATGAGGGTTTGGTTTAAGGGGGAAAATGGAGTTTTATTTTAGACATTGATCCTGATGTGCTGGCAGGACCTACCTGTTATCTTTGTCTAGTAGGTAGCTGGAAATATGAATGTGGAGATCAGGAGAAAGGTGCCAGGTCTAAATTAGATTACAGAATCATTTTCATAGATATGATAGTTGATCTCCAGGGAAAATGATGGAATTAGTAGTAAGTGAATTGAAGAGATATTTCTTTGAACTGTGACTGATTTCTGTTGAATCTCAGCTTTCAAACACTATTTATTTCAAACATCTTTCCAGTATGGCTTAGTGAAAATGACAAAAAAAAAGTTAACACATGACTTTGGGTTAGCTTCTAAGAGATATTCTAAAGCTTAAGGTCTTAGACCTTGTAGTCTTGGACAGTTTACTTGACCTATGTGGACCTTATTTTCTTAATTTAGGTAATGACAACTTTGACCTAGAGGCAAGGGTTGGGGAACCAGCAGCCTCGAGGCCATATATGGCCCTCTAGATCTTCAAGTGCAGCTCTTTGATTGAATCCAAACTTCACAGAACAAATCCTTTTTTTAAATTTTTTTTTGCTTTTTGGAGGACAATTGGGGTTAAGTGACTTTCCCCAGGTCACACAGCTAGCTTTTGTGTTAAGTGTCTGAGGCCAGATTTGAACTCAGGTTCTCCTGACTCCAGGGCTGGCACTCTTGCGCCACCTAGCCGCCCCAAGAACAAATCCTTTTAATTAAGGATTTAGTTATTTATGTATATACTCTAGAATATCTTTCTTGAAAAGAGATATTTCTCTGCAAGTTGCTTAATTTCTCTGGTCTCATTTTTTTTTATTTGTAAATTGAAGGGGTTGGAATAGACCTTTAAGGTATCTCCTAGCTTCTCAGCTAATGCTCCTATGAACCTATCTTCTATAATTTCTGGAAAAACAGCTGAGAAATTGATTTTTCAATCTTATTAATCCATCCTTTCACATGCATGTAGATTATTGGTCAGTTTCTTCCCTGAGGAAGATAAGAGTTATAAGAAATTTAGGGTTAAGAAATTGTTTTTAAGATAGTGAAGGTTGTTTAACATTGAAGTAATATATTGAGAAGTCAAGGAATATATATCATTGGTTCTTTTAAATTTTCAAGCTTGTAGGGAGATTGTCATAAATACCTGGCTTAGTTTATAGTAGCTATCTCTGAAAATCAATGGTTGGATTAGATTGCATTTTTCCTCCGAATTTAGCAGTCTTTAATTATTTATTCCTGAACCTGAAGCTTTTGAAATTGACTTCTTTAAAAATGATACCAATTTGCAGTGACAAATCTATTTTTAGCACTTGAATTCCTCCAACTGTTTAGTTATAATACAAGGTAATGAATATAATTTACTTCCTTTATCCTTTTTTTCAGACTATAGCCTCTTCAATCTGCAGACATAGATAGCAGAGATTGATTGCATATGTTGAAGCCCGTTTCTGTTTCGCTTTCCTTTTAGGCTGTATCATGCCAGTTCCATGCTCTTGCAGATACCCACTTTTATATCCCTGACTCATATGTACAGTCTAAGAACTGCTTACCTTCTCTTGATGCTCAGAGGAAACAGTTTTCCTTTTACCATGAGTACTCCATCTAACAAGCTTACTCAACTCAGAAGCCATAGGATTGACTTCTGATCCCTCAGGACTGCTGGTTCACACCTACAAAGTGACATTCACTTTTCATCTTTATAAAGCTCCAAAAAATTTGTTAGACTTTCAAAATAATCGAGTTTGGGATTCTAAAAATGTATTTTAAAATGTATTTTTCTCCCTTCAAAACACCTCAGAGGGTAGATTTAAATGGCTTGATGGCTAGAGTTTTTTGGTTATGAGCTTTTCTAGGTGGAACGTTATTTGATTTGAGTAATACAGGTTTATAAGTGTTGTGATGAACAGTTCATTTGGTTGAGGAATATCTGTGAAACATTTGAAAATGCCAGTATTATGTGTGCCTTTCCCCAGTTTTGACTGAAAGCGAGTCTTTGTATATTTCACATGAATCTGACCTAGTTATTTACATAAGCATGTCTTTTGCACCATCTTTTACAATCAAGGCAGAAATATTGGGGTGGGGGCAAAACACAGAAGATATTTTTATATAAAAAATAATATTTTAAAATTCTGTTCCTAAGGTTTAGATAATGACAAAATGACTTTAACCTACATTTTCACTCTTCTGAAAAATTATGTTTTACTAACTCTTCTGCCCATGACACAGTACAGCACATAGGTATGTGGCAATGAGGTGTAAGGGCAAAATTTTGTGGTAGTAAGCCTCTTCTTTAAAAAAAAGTCACAAAACTTAGAGGCAATATATGATTTTGAACTTGTGATTATCACTCTTCTGCTAAGATATTTTCTGTCATATTCTCTTATCATTGTTAAATATAACTAAGATAACTAATATCAGGATACTCAAAGTGTTACACATTACCTTCACTTCATTTATGTTTAGGTTACATTCTAAGAATTGTTCTCTAATTGGATTAGTGCATTTACTTTTAAAGGAAGAGCCATTAAATCAAGGAAGTGATTACGCTTCATTATTTAAGTGAAGATTTTTGCCTGGAAAATTCAAAACTGGCAATTTACTCTAGAAAATATTTTGACCATTTTATTTTGATTGCTTGATTTTTATAGGATGTCAGTCTCAGCCAGATTGAAAGAGAGATTTTGGAAGAGAGAATTAAAATGTTAAATACCCTCATTAAAATTACTTAACCACATAAAATTAGGAAACACTATTTAAAAAGTGATATCTTGAAGTGGAATTAAAAAGATTTGATTTAAAATAATAACACGTATATTTTCTATGAAATGACTGCTATTTGGTTATTACCCTTTTTAAGGAAAACCTTTTCTTTATCGCAGGACTGGCATAGATGCCTCTTTCCTTGTTCTCTGCTTCGAAATCTTTTAAAGTTAAGTGATTTAAGAGCAACAAACTATAAAATGAATTTCATAATAATTCCCTACAAAAATATAAGAATTACTGTTTACCTTAATTAGCATAATAACCTTAGAATTAGATAGGACTTTTTTGGTCAGAGTTCTGCCTCCCTCACCTTACAAATGAGAGATCATGTGAGTTCCCCAGAGTCCAGTTGTGAAAAACAACTGGAGTTGGAGCCTTTGCATTTAACTCTAAATCCTTTGTTCTCTCCACTGTGCTTTCCTTCAGATTGTACTGTGTGGTACTCAGTGTCTGCAGGGCTTAGCTAGTGTTCTTTTCTAAGATAAAATATTAAAAAATTGTTCTTAAGTTCTCCTTGGGTATTGAATTTTTATTTGTGGATACAAAGATGAATCTTAGTATGTAGTGCATTATGTGTCATAAATAAGCCAACTATCAGGAAATTAGTAGATTGTACTCGTGCTGATGTTTATGTTCTCCAATTAATGACTTATTTACTATTGCTAGAAACTTAAAAAATTTTTTTTAATGTGTCAGTGCCATTTAGCAGTTTGTCAAAGGCAATACCATATATACTCTTCTGATGTACTCTAACAAGCCCCTTATCTAAGAGAGCAACTTTACCATACAGAAATAGTTCACTAAATGGGAAACAGGCATATTACCATAGGCAAGATTTTCACATTCCCTCTGTTAGACAGAAGTTGGTTATTGGATATGCAAGGACAAAGCAAGTTAGTATACAAGTCTGATTTATGCAATCAGGATTTAGTGCTGGAAGGGACTTTAGAGATTAATTTATTGATTTAATTAGTATCCTAAGAGCCCATTATTGGAAACTGCTTTATTTTCTGATTTAAGGGAGGCATTTAGAATTTTTAAATTTAGTCCTATGCTTACTGAAATTTTAAAAGCTGTTTCTTTAAAGTTCTGAGGCCATTTTCATCATAGGTGTGTCATGCTTTTAGAACACTTGAAAAGTGAAAGTTTGAACTTTTAGATCTCATAAATCTGCTCATAGAATCTGCCAAGATGATGAGATGAATGGAGATAAAGTTTTAGGGCACTTTGTGTAACCATTCTGTCTCAAAATTACTATCAACACTCATGTTAACGATGATATATTTAATGATGGAAGAAGCAAGGAGTATGTACTCTTTTCAAGTGATAAAGAACTCTGAAAAGTTGGTCACATGCTTGATCATAGTGACATCCCTGGTAAATTTTAAAAAGCAATTATCAATTTATAATGCAACAAAAATTAGATAAAAACCAGCAACAATATAAATAGGACATAAAAGGTTACATAGAAAAAAAAATCATAATCCCTCCTAAAGAGAACAGAAAAATGAGAAAAAAAATAACAACACTGATACCACATATCAGAGTCTATGTAGTGTATCCAAAGCTATTCTTGGACAATTTATAGCACTTAATGTGTATAATAAGAGAGAGAAGAGATACAAAACAAATGAGGTGTGGACTTTATGTTATTAGGAATAGAATAAAATGATAGATTAAAGGAAAATAGAAAAAGATAGAGAGAAAATATTAAGAACAGAAATAAATGGAATAGAAAATGCAAAAAACCCTTTGAATTAATAAATAGAATTGACTTTAAAAATTCACCTCAATAAACATCTGTTACATAGATTAAGTATGTAAGACACAGCAGTCAATAACTATAGTAATCTACTGTTTGATAAACCCAAAGACCCCTAGTTTCTGGGATAAAAACTTACTATTTGACAAAAACTGCTGGGAAAACTAGAAAATTGTATGGAAGAAAGTGGGTATAGATTAATATCTTACACCGTATACCAAAATAAAATCTAAATGGGTGCATGATCTTTGTATAAAGCTGATACTATAAGCAATCCGGGAGAGCAAGGAATAGTTTACCTGTCAGATTTATGGAGAAGGGGAGATTTTATGACCAAACAAGAATTTGAGAGCATTATGAAGTGCAAGATGGATAATTTTTATTATATTAAATTGAAAAGTTTTTGTATAAATAAGGATAATGTAACCAAAATTAGGAGGGAAGTGGAAAATTGGGAAAGTATTTTTGCTACCAGTGTTTCTGATAAAGGCCTCTTTTTATTTTGTTTTGTTTGTTTATTTGTTTTGGGTTTTTTTGCTTTTTAGAGAGGGGAAGGTAGGGCAGGTGGGGTTAAGTGACTTTCCCAAGGTCACACGACTAGTTTTTGTGTTAAGTGTCTGAGGCCAGACTCGAATTCCAAGTCCTGACTCCAGGGCCGGTGCTCTACTTACTGCACCACCTGGCCACCCCATGGAGTTATTTTCTTAAGATTCTGGATCTCCTTTTGTAATTAGTTGACTTCCTTAATCTTGTTGTTTTTCTCGGATTGTTCTTTTTATTTCTTTTAGTTTTTCCTTAATCTCTCTCACTTAAAGTCCTTTTAAAGTTCTTCCGTGAATTCTTTTTGGGTAGGTGACCATTTGACATTATTATTTGGGGTAGAAGAGGGTTTGTTTGGTTCAGTATCCTCCTCTGAATGTGAACCCAAGTCTTCTCTATTCCCATAGTGACTCTTTGTGATTGACTTCTTTCTCCTTTGCTTGTGCATTTTTTTGGGGGGTAATAATTTAGCTTTTGTAATCTCCTCCAGGCCTGGGATATGGGGTAGTAACTCTGGCCTCAGATTCTCCTTAACTTTTTCCCTCTGACCTTGAACCCAAACCAAGACTTCTAGCCTCCTGTAAGTGCCCACAGCCAGTGGTGGAGTCCTGGCCACACTACCAGCTCCCTTCACTCCCCTAGTGGTAAAAGTTCCTATAGCAATGGCTGAAGCAGCCTTCCAACCCAGCTAACCCTAGGACTTGCCATTTGTTGTTGAAGGGGTTCCTAGCCTGGAGGTGTTTACTCCTCACAGGGATAAAACCTCCTCCTGGGATTTTCCTTCAGTTCTTCTCTGATTGTTCCCAGAGAACCGCTGTTCTTCTGCTCCTACTTTTATTTATTTTCATAGCTTTATGTTCGCTTTGAGGTGCTATTTTATCTCTTTTGTGGAGGAAGATCTTGACAGCTTGGAATTTTCTGACCTACTCCTCTGTCTCCCCAGAATCCTCCTAGGTCTTTTATTTCTTTTTTTTTCTTTTTTTTTTTAAACAAATACTTTATTAACTTCTGTTTTACATCATTCATTTCCGCCAGATTTTGAGTTACAATCATTTTCCCCCTATTATTCCCCTACCCAACCTCCCAGAATAGCAGTCCCACAAGATATCGGTTCCTCCAATCTGCTCTCTCCCATACCTTCTCCCATACCCCCATCGACTTTTCCATTAGAGGAAGATGAATCTTTGTATCCCAATGCCTGCACATCTTATCTCCCAATTATAGGCAAAAGAGTATTAATAATAGTATTTATATATATATTTGAAACATTTAATGTTACGACCTTGAATTTCAGATCCATTTCCTTCCTCCCTTGTCACCCATTCCTTCTTGGGATATAAGCAATTCAGTATATGTTGTACATGTCTAGCTATGCAAAACATTATCATGGTAGATATATTGTACAAGGCTGCCTATAATTCCCTCCCACTCATCCCACCCCCTACCTGGTCGATTCCCCACATGATCCTGTCCCTCTTCTATAGTGTGTACTTCCAACCTCCCCTCACCCCAAGGATGCCCTCCCATCCATCATCCCTCCTCTCATCCCCCTTCCCCCATCCTGCTGCAGGTTGAGATATCCCATTTAGTATGTATGTCATTTTCTCCCTGAACAAATTCAATGTGAATGTGGTTTTGCCTTTTTAGCCTTCCTTATTCTCCCCCTCCTTTGCAACCACTTCCCCTTGCTTCTTCTACATGGGATAGTTTACCCTACCCTGTCTCTCCCCATCTCCTCTTGCCACTTTCCTCTCACCTCATAATTTCATCCCTTGAGTATTCTCCCTTCCCAACAAATTCAACCTATGCCCTCTATCCATATATAACTGTAACCATACACACACATTCACATATGTATTCATATGACCACACCCCCTTCTTCCATTATTTTCATAGTGAGAAAGATATCATCACTCACAGTTATTGTTTTTCCATATAGGAATGTAAATAGTTCAACTTTGATAAGTTCCTTTTGATTTCTTTTCCCTGATTACCTTCTCAGGCATCTATTCCTTCTTGTGTCTGGATGTCAAATTTTCTATTCAACTCTGGTTTTTTCCTCAAGAATGCTTGAAAGTCCTCTATTCCACTGAATGCCCATATTTTCCCCTGAAACAAAATACTCAGTTCTGCTGGGTAGGTGACCCTTGGGTTCATTCCCAGTTCTTTTGCCCTCTGGAATATCATATTCCATGCCCTTCGATCCCTCAGTGTAGAAGCTGCCAGGTCCTGAGCTATTCTGATTGTGTTTCCACAATATTGAAATTGTTTCTTCCTGGCTGCTTGTAGTATTTTCTCCTTGATGTCGGGATTCTGGAACCTGGCTGTAATATTTCTGGGAGTTTTCTTTTTGGGATCTTTTTCAGGAGGTGATTGGTGGATTCTTTCAACCTCTATTTTGCCCTCTGGATCTAAAACATCAGGGCAATTTTCCTTGATAATTTCTTGAAGGGTGATTTCTAGGTTCTTTCTTTGATCATGGCTTTCAGGTAGTCCAATACTTTTAAAATTGTCTCTCCTGGATCTATTTTCCAGGTCAGTGGTTTTTCCCATGAGATATTTCACATTGCCTTCTATTCTTTCATTTGTTTGGATCTGCTTAACAGCATCTTGATTTCTCATAAAGTCATTAGTTTCCATTTGCTCCAGTCTAACTTTGAAGGAATGAATCTCCTCAGTGAACTTTTGAGATTCTTTTTCCATCTGGCAAATTCGACTTTTTAAGGCATTCTTCTCCTCATTGCCCTTTTGGGCCTCCTTTGCCATTTGCGTTAGTCTATTTTTTAAGGTGTTGTTTTCCTCAGTCAGGCTGTTGACCCTCATTTCATACTTTTCCTGCATCCTTCTCATTTCTCTTTCTAATTTTTCCTCCACTTCTCTTATTTGATTTTTAAAGTCCTTCTTAAGGTCCTCTATGGCCTGCAACCCGTTCATGTTTTCCCTGGGGCTTTTGGAGCAGGACTTCTGACCTCACAGTCCTTTTCCCGCTCTATGCCCCCAAAATAGGAGTCTAGGGTTGCATTTTTCTGTTTCCTTTGCCTTTGCATGTTGCCACTTAATTGCTTGACTTTTGGGCTTGTTGCCACACTATGGCTTTAAGGCCAGATAGAAGAATTTTCGTCCCGAACGTGTGGGGGGCAACTTCCGTTTCTGGCAAGCTGTAAACCCACCCACAACTTCCACCCTAGATCACAATCCAGATCCAGGGAGGTTAAAGCAAGAGCGATTACCCCCCAAGACTGATCACTGGATCTCCCTACAATAATTGCAGGCTGGGAGCTGGAGCTGCCTCTGAAAACTACAAAATGGCGTGTCTCCTCAGCGGCTTCTAGCCCCCAGGGGAGGGAGCTGACGCATTCCCCCAAATACAGGTCCCAAAGTCCATAGGACAATAACCTCTTACTTTGTCCTAGGCAAGTCTATGTTGATAATTCTGGAGTCTCCACAGCTCCTGGTGTTCTGGGGTTCCTCCAGCCGGCTGCTGGCCCTGCCGCCCTGGGGCTAAAACCTCGGCTCACGTGGACCTGGGCTCGGCTCGGCTCCTGCGCTCTGCGCTGCCGGCTCCCAGACCACTGCGCTGGTCCTTCCTGCAGGGTGCTGGGCTGTCCTCAGCGGGAGGTTAGCTTCTCTGTGTCGTTCTGTGGGTGCTGGGGCTCCAGAAGTTGTTCAGAGTCCTTTTTTACATAGTTTGTGGAGAATCTGGGGGCAGAGAGGCTTGGACGAGCTGTTTCTACTCCGCCATCTTGGCTCTGCTCCCAGGTCTTTTATTTCTGCAAAAGTTTTTTTTTTTTTAGCCCTAACCCTAATCCTGCATGTATTTTAGGTTAATTTTCATTGTTTCTGTCTAATTGTCTCAATCTCCCCTCCCCCCCAATATATATTCTGTGAGATTCTAGATGTAATTTTTCATATCTTCCAGGGATTGGGGTTTAGAAGAAGGCTGTGTGCCAGATGCTGAATTTATTGGAGGAAGAGGGAAAGAGACCTGAAGGTCAGCAGAAGATAGTAACAAATATCTGGACAATATGGCGCAAATTTTAAAGGCAGTGACTAGTTGTTAGATGAGGGGTTGTGGGAAAGTTTCTTCAGGGAGAATGGTAATTCCTGTTCCTATCATTGTGTATCATGGAGTATGAGAGAACCAGTTTTGTAGGGAGTACCAAAAGAGAGCTTCAGAAGATGGAAGGTGTTTGAAAATGGGACATAGAGGATCATGGGATGCATAGCTCAAAGGAATGAACCTTAGAGGACATCTTGCCTTAGGATCATAGATTAAGACCTTTATGGGTCCTAAAATGTCATCCAGTCTAACCCTCTTCTTTCTCATGTAGGAAAATGCAAAGAGCTTAAATGACTGGTCCAAGATAAAACAAGCAAAAATAACAGAACCAGGATTTGAATCTGAATTGTCCTGACTGCAAATGTAGAATTCTTTCAGCTGACTATACTGCTCCCTCCTCCTAAATTTACGTTGTTTTGATTTTGTACATACTCTTGTTAATTTATCTAAACTATTTTTTTCAGTGATTTACAGTGATTCCCAGTGATTCTGAACATGGTCATCATTCAGACTTCATTCCCTGACCCTCCCCACTGCCCAATACCTTCCTTATTCCCATTTACCTCAACTCACCCTACCCAGGATCCTACGCTAAAGCTGGCCACCCTTCCATGGTGCTCTCTGGTATGTCTGCTCTGTATTTCTGGCTCTTCCTGAGACCTGACTCCCTCTGGTGACACATATCTCCTTGGCCTTCTTCTCCAGCGCCATCTGCACTTTTATTCATTTCCCTAACTCACTGGTTCAGGTGGGGGAATTGGAATACTCTTTGGTCTCCTTCTGCTCTCTTATTCTGCTACCATCACTCAAGCCTTTCCTTTGATGAGGTTCACCCATCCTCATCAAAGTTCTGTTGCTTAGCACTCTGTAGGATGCTCCCCTTTGCTCAGTGAGTTCAGTGTTTGACTCACATTCTTTTCCCCTCAACTTCTTCCCTCAAATGCTTTTAACTCCCACTTCATCAATTTAATTATTTTCTATGACCTGTTCCTCTACCCCACTTCAGCTACAAATGCTGGCCACCACCCACAGATGTTCTCCTTGCATGTTTAGGAGCTCTAGATTCCCTTCGTATGATCTCTACTGACATTTCACCTCTTCTGCCTTGCAACCCCAAACGCTGTTCTTTGTCCATATTGAGATCTCTAATCCTTTGCCTTTATTTCTTCCCTCCTCCCTTCTCTACTAGGTACTTTCTTCCTTTTGTCATATTGAATCCTTGAACTAGTTCAGTTCTTCACTGGCTTGTTTGTTTGAGTTCCTTAACCCCTTTACCCTGTCACTTTAGTAAATTTAGTTTGTCAAATCTCAGCCTTGGATCACTGTCACCATATGCTGCTTTTGTTCCTACATGCATTTGTTGTTATTCAGTTTTGTCAGTCCTGTCTGGCTCTTCATCACCCCATTTGGGGTTCTCTTGTCAAAGATACTGGGATGGCTTGCCGTATCTTTCTCCAGCTCGTTTTACAGATGACAAAATTGAGGCAAACAGGGTTAAGTGATTTGCCCAGGGTCAGGTAGCTAGTGTCTAAGACCAGATTTGAACTCAGATGTTCCTGACTCTAACTCCCTTCTTATGGATATGCTGCTGAACAAGGGTAGAGACAATCATGAAACTATACTGAGTCCACTACAAAATTATATAACCTCAGCTGGGCAGTTACTGCTGCCAGGTAACACTTTTATACATTCCTAATTAACTCACTGTCCTATTGTAGCAGCAAGCACCCCAACATCCCCAGGGTGAGTGCCAACACAGGTTTTTAGATCTGCTTTTCAAAAGGAAAGCAACTCAAAATGCGTTAGCAAGCTTACTTTAATCAAACAAACATATGTTACCTAGTTCAGGGGAAAAAGGTCAGCACCCCGAACTTCAGAGTTACAGAACTTACAGATCAAACAGACAGGCTTCCAAACTGTTCAACCATTATCAATACCAAATCATAGTTACCAGAGAGGGAAGCATCAACATCTGGGTTTTCAAAGCTGGGGGGCTCTCAATGGCTGCCCAGAGTCTCATCTGGTCAAACCACACAACACTTCTCAAAGTGAGCCCCAAAACAAACCCTCAAATCAGGGATTATATAGTCTTCTCCTGGCTCAGAGAATGTAACCACCCTCTTGATCCACTGTCCAATCACACAGCATCAAGGTGTGGTCATTCCTGTAAACCAAGCCTCCTACCACAGGCTCCATGTGACCACATTCAGCCTATTAGGAGGCAGAATATACTTTCAAATTAAAGAAGGTTCTCAGAGTCACTTAAGTCAATCAAAGTCTCTTAAGCCAATCAAAGGGCCTAGGGGCAGGGAAGATCTTCAAATCTGCATTTCCATTACACCTATTTACTGATGTAAATTTTTTACATTTCACAGTGGGTCTTCCAAACCTTTTTATTCACTTCAAACCTCCTGTGGCTCAAACCTCTGCCTGTGTTCTCATCTGAAAACTATTTACTGAAAAAATATAAACCATTTGCTAAAAACTCCTTCCTTTCACCTCTTCTTCATCTCATATCACCCAGGTACCTTTTGCCACTATCTCTTCCTTCAGAGGTATCTATCTTGCAGGAGAAACTCTTCTACTGTCTTCTCCAAAACATTGCCCCATCTATCATCCCCTTTGCCTGTGTGGAATGGTAATAGAAATTTGAAGATTTTCTCTGCCCCTTTGTAAGCATAAGTTGAACTTGAGGACCTTTCCTGATTTGAAAATAAACTCTGCCTCTTAACAGGCTGCAGATGGCTCAGCTCACCTGCAGCCTGTGGTGGGAGGGTTGTTTTTCAGGAAGGCACAACTTTTGTTACTTTGTAGTCAAGTGGGTCACAAGGGTTGTGATGTTCTCTGACCCTGGAGAGGGCTATATATATACCTCTGAGGCAAGATTTTGCTTTGGCGCTCACTTTGGCAAAAGTGGTGTGATTTGACCAGATGAGACTCTGGGCAGCTGTTGAGCCCCTCTGGCTTTGAAAACCAGATGCTGGTGCTTCTCTCTCTGGTAACTGGTATGGATGTAATGGTCAGACAGCTAGAAGCCCTGTCTGCTGAATTTGTTATTTTCTCTGTCTGTATTTTTGTCTGCTTGTAGCTTCTGTTAACTGTCTTGTCTGCTTATAACTTCTTTGAAGTTCAGGGTGCTGACTTTTCCCCCTGAACTAGGTAAATGACATATGTTTGATTAAAGTAAGACTGTTAACCATTTTGAGTTGCTTTCCTTTAGAAAAGCAGATCTAAGAACCTGTGCTAGCAGTCATCCTGGGTATGCTAGAAATGGCATCACAAACAGGATCTGCAAACTAAAAGGAACATATGGGAGCTAGAATAACTGTTTGTTTCCCAGTTGTGGTAGCTGTGACTCTTTGGAGCCATGGAATAGGAACAGAGAATGGCCAGCATGCCAGCTTCGATGAGGTGAAAGCAGGAACGGTGAGCTGCCTGCATCAGGACTGGGGCAGAAGCCAGGAGCAGCTGCCTCTTGTGGGAGGAGGCAGAACCTAGGAGTTCAGAATTCAGCCACAGGACAAGATAAAGACTGTGCTACAAGGCAAGAGCACTGAATGTGTTTTCTTGCTTCATCCCACAATTTGGAACCCAGGGGAAGGATGGAGTTGTGTCTGTGGTGGGTAGGGGGAAGTGCCATGGACCCCCAAGTGAAGAGGAAAAGGTGATAAGGATAGGGAAGGGTAATAGGTTCTGCCAGGGACCCTGATCACTATCAGTGACCAGAAACCCTGCAATTCAGTGTGGAAGGAATTCACCAGGCTCAAGCAAACTTTGAAGCTGAGTTTGTAAAGTTTATTGTTACGCTGCACAGCACAGCGGGCAAGGATTCTTAAGGAACCTGCAAACTTACATAAGTCATAGGCATAGTTTTAAGGAGTCAGGATAGTAAATCAGGTGTCAATTAGGCTAACTAGGTGGGATCAGGGAGGAGTTAAGGAGTGGTCAGTGCTTAAAGGACCATGCATTTTTTTTTTTTTTTGCTTTTTTTTTGGAGGGCAATTGGGGTTAAGTAACCTGCCCAAGGTCACACGGCTAGGTTTTTTTTTGTGTGTGTGCGTTAAGTGTCTGAGGCCGGATCTGAACTCAGGTCCTTCTGACTCCAGGGCCGACGCTCTACTCACTGCGCCACCTAGCCGCCCCCGACCATGCACTTTTAATATCAACTGTGCAGGCGTATTGCCCATGATTCACTGGAAATAGCCCAAGGGGGGGGGGGGCTAGCTGGAGGTGTGGTTTTAGGCCTGACAAGTCACTAAAGTCAATCCTCAGTCACGGCCACTAAGGAGTGCCCAGTCTGCCACCCATCAGTGTCAAGCTTGACAAGATAGATGTTGGGGACCAAGGCCATCGGAGACACAGTATGGGTATAATTGGCTAAGGAGTTACCCTATAGATAGGGTACTAAAGAATTTATGGTGCAGCTGGCCACTCTAACTAAGGGAGATAAATTTGCCTAAGCTAAAAATGTTTATAGATAGTTTAGTGAAGGATTCACAGGTAGCTTGTTATTGTTTCAAGCAGAGATAAACAGTTCATGAGTTGTTGCTGGGCAGAGTGCTGGAAGGGGGAAGGGGCAGAGTTAATGCTTTGAGACTGGGGAGGGGAAAGTGTGATTTTACAGACTGGTTTTACAAATTGATTTTACAGACATAGATCCCAAAGCACCCCATTTACAAACTGATGTTACAGATTGATATTACAGACTGATGTTACATAGACTGATGTTACAAACATATATACATCCCAAGCACCCAATCACAAGGACCCTACCCTATTGGTTTTGTTGCCCAGCCGCCCCTCAGGACTTTGAAGCAGGGGCTGGAGCAGTGTTAAGACTGGGACTTGGCTCATTAGAGCCTGCACCTGAGAGTGCCAGGAGGAAACCTGCAAGGGTAGCATGGGGGAAAGGATATACTCCCAAGAGAACTTTCTCTCTCAAGTTTCTCCAAATCATTTCTTCTAATTATTTCTTACTTCAATCTTCACCTATTTTGAAGTTTGTGAACTTTGACTGTCAGTCACTGTTCTCTATGACACTTTCTTTTCTCTGTTTTTTTTCCCCCTTGGTTCTCTTTCTGCCTAGTGATATCTGACCATTCCTCAGTTTCCTTTACTGGATAGTGGGTGTCCCAGAGGGCTCTGTCCTGGCCCCTTTTCTCTTATATACTATTTCATACTCATCAATTCCCATTGATTCAGTTATCACTGATAATACATAAATCTTTAAAAAGTATTTTTAAAAATATTTTATTTTTCCCCAATTACATGTTAAAACAATTTTAAAGTAGATATATATTTAAAGTTTTGAATTCCAACTTCTATCCCTCCCTTCCTTCCACCTCTTCACCCTTCCTGAGATGGTAAGGAATCCACTATAGGTGGATTTGCAGTCATCTAAAACATTTGCATATTAGTCATATTGTATAAGAAGAGTCAAAAAAGGATGAAAGAAAGTGAAAGATAGCATGCTTCAGTCTGTATTCACTCAATATCAATTCTTTCTCTGGAGGCAGATTGCATACTCCATTTTGAGTCCTTTGAGATTGTCTTGGATCATTGTATTGCTGAGAACAGCTCAGCTGTTCACAGTGATGAGATAGTCAAAGCTACTTTGATGTGCTGGAGGCAGAGCTGATGAAGGAGAGCCAGTACAAGCGCTTCAGGATAGGAGATACAGTGTCACATATGAAGAGGCTATGAGATAGAGTGGGTGGCAAGTCATAATGTGTAAGAAGGCTTGGATAGTAGTAGTATTTTCAGTTCTAGAAATAATGACTTTATTGTGTTGTCAGACATACTTTAAGAAAATTGCTTTAGCAGTTATCTGGAGGATGGGTTGGAGTGGAGGATAATACATGGTGGTTGAAAGAAATAAAGGTAAGTAAATTTGAATTGAAGTAGGAGCCAATCTAGTGCTTACATTCTCAACTGGTGAATAAAATGTTGTCCCTTTAGAATCCCACCCTAAAGGGCAGTGAGGGAATATTGAAGAAGCAGCACACTTGAGTGTTCCAAATACCTACAAATAAAAAGAAAAATGCCCTAGAGAAATATATGCTTATTAACTGGGTTTACCACTATCATGGAGGATGACAATACAGAGTCCTAGTTTAGAAGAAGTATTTCCTGTAGATCACTTTTCCAGGTATTTCTTTTTGTGAATGGCACTGCTGATTTCATCAAGGTATAATACAGTTGCAGCCTCCTAAATGAGATACACATTCACTCAGAAGTATTTGTCCTTTCAGTACAGGGAGAACTAAGTGGATGATGAATGCCTGTTTACTAGATAACATGCAGTTGAATGGCTGAATCCACAGAACAGGTATATTGCTATATAAGTCTTGACTGCCATTGTAAATGGATGATAAATGGTGCTAAATTCCATAGGAGGAGAAGAGTGAGCTAGATTGCCTTTGGAAAAAAACAAAAGCCTATCTTTTTTTAACATCAGTATTTTTCCAGTGATGCCACATAGCCAATAATAGTTGAATACTATATTCTCTGAAGAACTTAGTGGGCAACGATAAGATGTGTAATGATTGTAAAGTGAGCTGCTGCATCTTATCATTGAAGGAAACTCAGTATGTAAGGCAGTACTAGAGAAATGTATGATTGGAAAAAAAGGTGGACCATTCACGACCTAAAGTGAATCATTACTGATAGGCTGCTGTTATGTACGCATGGTACCCACTTAGTCTCAAGAATTTTAAATGAAAACATTTAACATATTGGGTGAAGGTGGCACTAAAAGAAGTAAGAATGAGGGGCAGTCTGCACCATTTCAGAGGGATTTTGCACCCAGTTAAACTATTGAAATTGGATTTTTTCATTCATGATGTTAGAGTGTCTTCCACATGAAAGATGTCAGCTTATAGGTTGCCTTTTAGGTGGAATTTGTAAAGTATAAGGATAATATTTTTTAGAGAATGAAAATTAGACATAGAAGATTTTATCCTCTGTGTGTGAATCCTGAACAGTTTGCAGATATCATGATAGACTTGGTTCCATTAATTTTTTCCCCCTTGGACATAGGAGTAATTGGAATTTTTTCTTGCCTGTGAAGCTGGCCAAACTACTAATCTTTCCTTCAAGTAGAAATCAGATTACCTAATTTTGTCAATTGGTCAATTATTTTCTTTTAATTAACTGGTCTTGTTTGATTAACTGTTTTTAATACATAAAAATTTATCTCCCTCAGTATTTAGGATTTTTGGACTGACTAGGGAGTCCACTGACTCATTTATTATGCTTGTTTTGCTAAAAGATCATATAACTCAGTTTATTTCCTTAGTTATTATTAATTATCCACCACAAATATTGTCTGTTCCAAGTTGGGAGGGGGGAAACAAACAGGTACAGTGTTCTGGAATAAGAAAAAGAGGTATCCTACTCCCCTAACTGTCTATCTTATTTTTTTAAATTAAATTTTATGTTTATTTTTAGTTTACATCATTCATTTCCATAAGATTTTCTCCCCATCTTTTCCCTACCTACCACCCCAAAACAGTGATCTCACTGAATACCCCATCCCCCAATCTGCTCTCTCCTGTATCCTCCCCCATCTCCCCTCTGACTTTCCGGTAGAGCAAGATGGATCTCTATGCCCCAGTACCTGTAAATCTTATTTTCCAGTTGCATGTAAAAAATTTTATGTGTGTATACACACACACACACACACACACACACACACACACACACACACATGTTTTTTTTAAACATTTGATTTTAAAATTTTGAATTTTTGAATTCCAGATTCATTCCCTTCCTCTCTTGTCACCTACCCTTTAACGTAATTATTATGGAGGGAAAGATATTGTGGTCATCATAGTTCCCACTTTGGTTGTAAGGTCTTTAAGATTTTGTAGAGGTCCTTCTACCACTTAATTCGCTTAAATATACTGTTACTACTGGTCATTGACTTAAAGTATTCAGGAATCCTGATGTAGGCAGTGGTAAAGGAAAAAGAGTACCAAAATAGAAGCCTACGGCCAGCTAGGATCTCCCCTTACCTAAGAGTCTCCTCATAGAGGGGGTTAAAGACAAAATTTGCACCCCACAAGAGGCTTTTGAGGGACTGTTCCCTTTCCATTGGAAATAGTTAGACACTTTGGTTGTCGTTGAGTTGTTTTTCAGTTGTTTCTGACTCTTTACAACCCCATTTGGGGTTTTCTTGGCAAAGATACTGGAATGGTTTGCCATTTCCTTCTTTAGCTCATTTTATAGATGAGGAAACTAGGACAAACAGGGTTAAGTGACATACCCAAGGTCACATAGCTAGTAAGTGTCTGAGGCCAGCTATCTCTCTACCGTAGTCCAGCAGAAGACACTGAGGCAAATAGCTTCTCAGTAGTTCAATGTTTTAATGCTGTCTTTACCCAGGTGTACATATAAAAATATATGTCAGTAGAAAATGCTCTGTAATTCTGAAAGGAGAAATGGGTGTTGTCTTCTGTGTTATGCCTTTTAAAGCATCCTAATTATGGCATGTTCTCTATTTTGTTGTTGAACCATTGTCTCCTTTAGTTTATTTAGGGGATGGAAGGAAAGAAGCATTGAAATTACTGGTGAAATTTGCCCTTATAAGGAAGACAGTACAAAATTTTGTCATGAAAGTTTCACAGTTCTTTTTTGAGACCAAACATATTTAGTACTGGTTGTGAATACCACATGTTCTTTGAATTCATAGGTCTGTATTCTTCACATCTTCATCTGTTATTCACATCTTCACATATCTTCTTTGGTTACTAAACATTGTACTGTATACTTATGTTTTACAAATGAAACTTTTATTTTAATGCAAGGAAGGCCACACATTTTTCCACAGGAAAGTATTTTAATTATTTTCATTTAATGGATATTCTTTTAAATATCTCTTAGATGCATTTTAATTGTAGTTCAATACTATGTCTCCTTCATGAGTTTTCTTCACAAATAAAATTAAATCACCAGATATTTGTGGATAACATGGCCTAAATCAAAGATTTAGATTTAGGGCTGGAAGGGACTTCAGGGATCATTTAGTTATTCCCTTTCTTTTTCTCTCAACAGCCTCAGCACCTTTTACAGATAAGAAAATTGAGGCCCAGAGATAAATGGCTTATCCAGATTACATAGTTATTAAATAGCAGATCCCATATCTGAACCCAGTTCCTTTGACTTTCCATGTATTGTTTCTTCCATGGTATCAAATGTTCTTTTGATTAATAGTATTTGTTTAACTTGTTACAAGTTGTTTTCTTCTATTGATTGCTCATTTCTTTATTTCTTTCATTATTTCTCTTTTAAAGTTCTTGGTTGGTCCCTTTCTTTTTTTTCTTTCTCTTTTTATTTATTTGTTCATTTTAGAGGCATATTGTGCAGGGTAGGGAGGAGTAGGATTATTTTTTACTTATTTCATTATCTTTCAATTCCCTCTGCCACTACTCTAATCAAGATTGTCATTTCCTTACGCCTAAATTATTTTACAAGATTTCTAACAGATTCTCCTATTTCTAGGTCCTTGTTTCTCCCAAATGATTCCTGTATCTACAGGCATCACATTTATTTTCCTAAAAGTGACTGTATATCATCTTGATGAGAGGGGTGGCAATAGGTTTTACAGGGGCTCTGAGGACCAGAGTCCCCGCTGTGCAGTCTGGAATGAATTCACTAGGCCCAAGCAAACTTGAAGTCAGGATTGTAAAAGTTTATTGTTACGCTTTGCAGCGGGCAAGGATTCTTAGGGAACCTGCAAACTTAAAGAAATCATAGGTATAGTTTTAAGGAGTTGCTAGAGTAAATCAGATGTCAACTATGCTTACTAGGTAGGTAATGGTGGGATTAGGGAGGAGTTAAGGAGTGGTCAGTGCTTAAAGGAATATGCACATTAAAAATGTATTCATTTATTTTTTCTAATTTATTTGTTTATTTTTAGTTTACAAGATTCAATTCCATAGTTCTTTGAGTTTCAAATTTCCCTTCCCTCCATCTTGCCACCCCCACGACAGCATATAGTCCAGTATAGGATCTGCAAATACTTTCACATTAGAGATTACTCAGGTTACAAAGGCGTATTGTATTAGATGGGATGAAAAATAGTAAAGAAAAAATAAAACCAAACAATGAAAGAAAAAGATCAATTAATTTACTTCCATCAGTATTCAAGCTCAGTTCTTTCTAGTTATTTCTCTGGATGTAGGCATCTCTCTCCATCATGAGTCTTTTGGGATTGATTTATATCACTGCATTGATGAGAAGAGTCCAGTCTGTCATAGTTGGTCATCACACATATGTTGTGTCTGTGATTGTATACAAATTTCTCCTGGTTCTACTCTTCTCACTCAGCATCAGTTCATATAAGTCTCTCCAGGTAAATATGAAATCCATCTGCTCCTCATTTCTTATAGCACAGTAATATTCCATTACATGCATATGCCACAACTTGTTTAGCCATTCCCCAATTGATGGGCATCCCCTTAATTTCCAATTCTTTGTCACCACAAAAAGAGCTGCTATAAATATTCTTGTACATTTGGGTCTTCCTCCCACTTCTATGATCTCTTTGGGATATAACCCTAGAAGTGGTATGGCTGGGTCAAAGGGTCTGAAATTATTTATAATCCTTTGGGCATAATTCCAGATTGCTCTCCAGAATGGTTGGATAAGTTCACAACTCCACCAGCAAGGCACTAGTGTTCCAATTTGTCCACATCCTCTCCAGCATTTGTCATTTTCTTGTTTTGTCATCTTAGCCAATCTGACTGGAGAGATGGGGTACCTCAGAGTTGTTTTGATTTGCATTTCTCTAATCAGTAGTGATTTAGAGCATTTCTTCATATGCTTATAGATATCTTTAATTTCTTTCTCTGAAAACTGCCTGTTCATATCCTTTGACCATTTATCAATTGGGGAATGACTTGTATTCTTATAGATAGAAATGAGTTCTTTATCAGAGACATAGGTTATAAAAATTCTTTCCCAATTTCCCACCTTCCTCTTGATCTTGGTTACATTGGCTTTGTTTGTACAGAAGCTTTTCAATTTCATGTAATCAAAATGATCCATTTTGCATTTTATAATGCTCTCTAAATCTTGTTTTGTCCTAAAGTCTTTCCCTTTCCACAAATCTGACAGGTAAACTATTTCTTGCTTTCCCAAATTGCTTACAGTATCATCCTTTATACCTAGATCATACACCCATTTAGACTTGATTTTGGTATATGGTGTTAGATAATGGTCTATGCCCAGTTTTTGCCATACCATATTCCAGTTTTCCCAGCAGTTTTTGTCAAGTAGTACATTCTTATCCCCAAAACTGGGGTCTTTGGGTTTATCGAACAATAGATTACTATACTCATTAATTACTGGATCTCGTGCACCCAGTCTATTCTACTGATCCACTACTCTATTCCTCAGCCAGTACCAAGCAGTTTTGATGACTGCTGCTGTATAATACAGATTAAAATCTGGTATAGCTAATCCACCTTCCCTAGCATTTCTTTTCACTAATTCCCTTGATATTCTAGACCGTTTGTTATTCCAATTAAATTGTGTTACTATATTGTCTAGCTCTATAAAGTAGTTTTTTGGTAAATTGATTGGTATGGCACTAAATATATAATTTAGTTTAGGTAAAATTGTCATTTTTATTATATTAGCTCAACCCAGCCATGAGCAATTGATAATTTTCCAGTTAGTTAGATCTGACTTTATTTGTGTGAGAAGTGTTTTGTAGTTGTGATCATATAGGTTCTGGGTTTGTTTTGGCAGGTAGATTCACCCTTTTCCTTTTTGATACTCATAATTTGGTTTTCTTCTTTCTTTTTTTTATCATATTGAATAAGGGTCTATCAAATTTATTGTTTTTTACATACAACCAGCTCTTAGTTTTATTTATTAATTCAATAGTTTGCTTAATTTCAATTTTATTAATCTCTTCTTTGGTTTTCAGTATTTCTAATTTAATACTAAATTGGGGATTTTTAATTTGTTCTTTTTCTAGCTTTTTCAATTGCATGTCCAATCCATTTACCTCCCTTTTCTCTAATTTATTCATGTATGTACTCAGGGATATAAAACTTCCTCTAAGAACTGCCTTTAATGCATCCCACAAATTTTGGTATGTTGTCTCATTATTATCATTCTCTTGAATGAAATTACTGATTGTTTCTATAATTTCTTTTTTGACCCACTCATTCTTTACGATTAAATTATTTAATTTTCAATTAGTTTTTAATCTATCTTTCCATGTCCCTTAATTGCATATAATTTTAATTGCATCATGATCTGAGAATGATGCATTTAATATTTCTGCTTTTATGCACTGAATTTTGAGGTTTTTATGCCCTAGTACTTGGTCTATTTTTGAGTATGTACCATGCACTGCTGAGAAGAAAGTAAATTCCTTTTTATCCCCATTCAGTTTTCTCCAGAAATCTATCATATCTAGTCTCTCTAAAATTCTGTTCACCTCCTTAACTTCTTTCTTGTTTATTTTGAGGTTAGATTAATCAAGTTCCAAAAGGGGGAGATTAAGGTCCCTCACTAGTATAGTTTTGCTATCTATTTCTTCCTCTAATTCCTTTAAGTTTTCCTCTAGGAATTTGGATGCTATACTGCTTGGTGCATATATGTTAAGTAATGATAATGCTTCATTCTCGATGGTGCCTTTTAGCAGGATATAGTTTCCTTCCTTATATCTTTTAATTAGATCTATTTTTGCTTTTGCTTTATCTGAGATAAGGATTGATGCCCCTGCTTTTTTTACTTTAGCTGAGGCATAATACATTCTACTTCAGCCTTTTACTTTTACCCTGTGGGTATCCCTTTGTTTCAAATGTGTTTCTTGTAGACAGCATATTGTAGGATTATGGTTTTTAATACATTCTGCTATCTGCCTCTGTTTTATGGGAGGGTTCATCCCATTCACAGTAATGATGGCTACCTGTCTCTTCCCCTCCATCCTATTCCCTCCCCTGCCTATGTTTTTGTTTCTTCCTTCTCCCTTCCCCTCCTTGAAGTTTTCCCTTTTGACCTCCCCCTCCCTCAGTATTCCCATCCAGTGACCCCCCTTCTTAACCTACCCTCTTCCCTTACTACTATTTCCCTCCCCCTAATCCCCCCCTTTAGTCTCTTCCTTTTTTTTTTAAACAAATGCTTTATTAACTTCTGTTTTACATCATTCATTTCCACCAGATTTTGAGTTACAATCATTTCCCCCCCATTATTCCCCTACCCAACCTCCCAGAATAGCAGTCCCACAAGATATCGGTTCCTCCAATCTGCTCTCTCCCATACCTTCTCCCATACCCCCATCGACTTTTCCATTAGAGGAAGATGAATCTTTGTATCCCAATGCCTGCACATCTTATCTCCCAATTATAGGCAAAAGAGTATTAATAATAGTATTTATATATATTTGAAACATTTAATGTTAAGACCTCGACTTTCATATCCATTTCCTTCTTCCCTTGTCACCCATTCCCTCTGGGGAGATAAGTAATTCAGTATATGTTGTACATGTCTAGCTATGCAAAACATTATCATAGTAGATATATTGTACAAGGCTGCTTATAATTCCCTCCCACTCATCCTACCCCCCACCTGGTCCATTCCCTACATGATCCTGTCCCTCTTCTATAGTGGGTACTTCCAACCTCCCCTCCCCCCAAGGATGCCCTCCCATCCATCTTCCTTCCTCTCATCCCCCTTCCCCCTATTCTGCTGCAGGTTGAGATATCCCATTTAGTATGTATGTCATTCTCTCCCTGAACCAAATTCAATGAGAATGTGGTTTTGCCTTTTTTGCCTTCCTATTCTCCCCCTCCCTTGGAACCACTTCCCCTTGCTTCTTCTACATGGGATAGTTTACCCTACCCTGTCTCTCCCCATCTTCTCTTGCCACTTTCCTCTCTCACCTCATAACTTCACCCCTTGAGTATCCTCCCTTCCCAACAAATTCAACCTATGCCCTCTATCCATATATAACTGTAACCATATACACACACATTCACATATGTATTCATATGACCATATACCCTTCTTCCATTATTTTCATAGTGAGAAAGATATCATCAGTCACAGTTATTGCATTTCCATATAGGAATGTAAATAGTTGAACTTTGATAAGTTCCTTTTGATTTCTTTTCCCTGATTACATTCTCAGGCATCTATTCCTTCTCGTGTCTGGATGTCAAATTTTCTATTCAATTCTGTTTTTTTCCTCAGGAATGCTTGAAAGTCCTCTATTCCACTGAATGCCCATATTTTCCCCTGAAACAAAATACTCAGTTTTGCTGGGTAGGTGACCCTTGGGTTCATTCCCAGTTCCTTTGCCCTCTGGAATATTATATTCCACGCCCTTCGATCCCTCAGTGTAGTAGCTGCCAGGTCCTGTGCTATTCTGATTGTGTTTCCACAATATTGAAATTGTTTCTTCCTGGATGCTTGTAGTATTTTCTCCTTGATCTGGGGATTCTGGAAACTGGCTATAATATTCCTGGGAGTTTTCTTTTTGGGATCTTTTTCAGGAGGTGATCTGTGGATTCTTTCAACCTCTATTTTGCCCTCTGGATCTAAAACATCAGGGCAGTTTTCCTTGAGAATTTCTTGAAGTGTGGTTTCTAGGTTCTTTCTTTGATCATGGCTTTCAGGTAGTCCAATAATTTTTAAATTGTCTCTCCTGGATCTATTCTCCAGGTCAGTGGTTTTTCCCATGAGATATTTCACATTGCCTTCTAATATTTCATTTGTTTGGATCTGCTTAACAGCATCTTGATTTCTCATAAAGTCATTAGCTTCCATTTGCTCCAGTCTAACTCTGAAGGAATGAATCTCCTCAGTGAACTTTTTGAGATTCTTTTTCCATCTGGCAAATTCGACTTTTTAAGGCATTCTTCTCCTCATTGCCCTTTTGGGCCTCCTTTGCCATTTGAGTTAGTCTATTTTTTAAGGTGTTATTTTCCTCAGTCAGGCTGTTGACCCTCATTTCATACTTTTCCTGCATCCTTCTTATTTCTCTTTCCAATTTTTCCTCCACTTCTCTTATTTGATTTTTAAAGTCCTTCTTAAGGTCTTCTATGGCCTGCAACCCACTCATGTTTTCCCCTGGGGCTTTTGGAGCAGGACTTCTGACCTCACAGTCCTTTTCCCGCTCTATGCCCCCAAAATAGGAGTCTAGGGTTGCATTTTTCCGTTTCCTTTGCCTTGGCATGTTGCCACTTAATTGCTTGACTTTTGGGCTTGTTGCTACACTATGGCTTTAAGGCCAGCTAGAGGAATTTTCGTCCCGAACGTGTGGGGGGCAACTTCCGTTTCTGGCAAGCTGTAAACCCACCCACAACTTCCACCTTAGATCACAATCCAGATCCAGGGAGGTTAAAGCAAGAGCGATTACCCCCCAAGACTGATCGCTGGATCTCCCTACAATTAATTGCAGGCCAAGAGCTGGAGCTGCCTCTGAAAACTACAAAATGGAGTGTCTCCTCAGTGGCTTCTAGCCCCCAGGGGAGGAAGCTGACGCATTCCCCAAATACAGGTCTGAAAGTCCATAGGACACTAATCTCTTACTTTGTCCTAGGCATGTCTATGTTGATAATTCTGGGGTCACCATGGCTACTGGTGTTCTGGGGTTCCTCCAGCCGGCTGCTGGCCCTGGTGCCCTGGGGCTAAAACCTTGGCTCCAGCTCGGCTCGGCTTCCCGCGCTCTGCGAGCTGTGCACTGCTGGCTCCCAGACCACTGCGCTGGTCCTTCCTGCAGGGCTGCTGGGCTGTCCTCAGTGGGAGGTTAGCTTCTCTGTGTCGTTCTGTGGGTGCTGGGGCTCCAGAAGTCGTTCAGAGTCCCCTTTTACATAGTTTGGAGGTAATCTGGGGGCAGAGTGGCTTGGATGAGCTGTTTCTATTCAGCCATCTTGGCTCCGCCCTAGTCTCCTCCTTTTCAACCCCCCCTTACCCTTCCACTATCTATAGGACACAATAAATTTTTATACTTATCAGAGTAAGTTACTCCCTGTTTGACTCCAAACCAATGAGAGTAAATTTCAAACAGTGCTCCTCTCCCTCCCTCCTTTTCCTCTATTTAATGAATTTATGTGTCTATTCACATTAGAATCTTAAACTTTACTGATTAAGTTGATCCCTCTTTGAACCAGAACCAGTGAGAATAGTGTTTAAATGATGTTCCTCTCCCTCTTTCTTTCCCCTCTTCTGTAGTGTGTTTTGATGCCTCTTCAAATGGCATATTTTACCTTTTCCTGTATCATCCTTTATTTTTATCCCATTACAGTCCCTTTGATCCCCTTAATAAGATTTTTTTTAAAGTCTGCAGGTTAGTGCATTCATACCCACACCCTCTATCTATGTATAACCCTTTTGAAGGTCATGATAATCTTATAAATTTCAGTATTGACAGTTATCAGCTCTACATATAGGGATGTGAACATTTTGTTCTTGTTGCATCCCAAGTAATGAGCATGTGTGTATGAGTGTGGGTGTGTGCACGTATGTATATGTGAGTCTGTGTTTTCCTTGTTTACCTTTCTATGTCTTTCTTGAGTCTTGTAATTGGAGATCAGATTTTTCCCTTGAGCTCTTGCTTTTTCATCAGGCTAGTCTGGAAGTCCCGTATTTCATTAAAGGACCATCTCCTTGCCTGAAAGATTATGCTCAGTTTTGCCGGGTAGTTAATCCTTGGTTGTAGACCTAGCTCTCTTGCCCTATGAAATATCAAATTCCAATCCCTCCGCTCTTTTAATGTAGAAGCTGCTAGGTCCTGTGTGATCCTAACTGTAGTTCCACAATATTTGAATTGTTTCTTTTTGGTTGCTTGCAGTATTTTTTTGCTTAATCTTGTAATTCTGGAATTTGACTACTATATTTCTTGGAGTTTTCAATTTGGGATCTCTTTCAGGAAGAGTCTGGTGAATTCTTTCGATAACTATTTTATCTTCTGATTCCAGGATCTCAGGACAGTTTTCTGTGACAATCTCTTGGAGGATGTTGTCTAGGCTGCTTTTTACATCATGGCTTTTTGGCAGACCAATAATTTTTAAGTTGTCTCTCCTGGATCTGTTCTCTAGGTCAGTTGTTTTTCCAGTGAGATATTTTACATTTTCTTCCAATTTTTCAATCTTCATGTTTTGTTTAATTGACTCTTGCTGCATCATAGAGTTCTGAGTCTCAGTTTGACTGATTCTAATGTGTAGCACATTATAGTCTTTGGTTAGTTTTTGAAGGTCCTTTTTTAGGGAGGTATATTCTCCAATTACTTCACTGATTTTACTTTTTAAGGATTTGTTTTCTTCAGTGAAACTTTTTTCCAAGTTGGTCACTGCCTCCCTGATGTGGTCTTTAAAATCTTTCTTAAGCTCCTCCAGGAATGCTATTTGGTCTTGATACCAGTTCATATTTCCTTCTGTGGTCTCAGCTGTGGGTAAAGAGTCCAAGTTGTCCTGTGTATTTGGTTGTTCTTGACCTACATAATAAGCTTGGATCAATTTTCTTGCCTTCCCCTTCTCCTTCTCAGCTTCCTTCCTTTCCATTGTGATTTCCTGTTTCTTAATTTCTCAGGCTGTGAGCTAAGGGCCTGCTTGTTGCTTTTGAATGCTGTAGCCCCTGGGTGTCTAGTTTGAGGATAAGGCAGGAGTCTCAGTGAGGTAAGTTGATGTGCACAGAGTAGTCTGTGGAAGAAGGGTAGTCTGGCTACTTCAGATTTCTGCCTGTATACCCCTGGGCTCTGGCATGCTTTAGGTGGTCATTTGAGGTAGGGTTTATTGGGACCCCTCCCTCTCTTCTCTTCAGACTCAGGTGCTGCTTCAGCAACACCCCTTTTCAATGACTCCCAAGCCTGAGGCTGTTTCCACTATCTTAAGATTTCTCTCTGTGTGGGAGACTTATCTTTTGGTTTTCTACTTCATGAAGGAAGGATCAGAGCCACTAGAATTTACTTTGCCATTCTAGCCCCTGAATATACAGGCAGGAGATTTCTAAACTTCCAGGCTGGGGGCTGATAGCCCCAGGAGAAGTTGCTGCCTCTGCTTGCGGCCTAGAGCCCTCTCTTTCCTGGCTCCAGTGATTCCTCCTGTCCCCTCATGAGATCGAGGTGAGAGCTGTGATTCATCTTTGGTAAGTCGGCGGCTGGGGCTTCTTCTCTCTGTGTTTTAGTCTGCTTGTCTGCTCTCAAGTCTGAGCTGTGCAGACCCCAGGTGCTCTGTGCTCCCCCTGTCTGGACCCACTGGGTACTTTCCTGGGCTGGATTCTGCCCCGTTCCACTCTCCCTGGGTTCTGTCACTCCAGAATCTGTTCAGATTCCCTTTTTAAGGTTTAGTGATGGGATTCAGGAGGAGCTTAGAGAAGTTACTGCTTCCTTTTTGCCATCTTGGCTACACCCCAATCTGCACTTTTAATATCATCTGTACAGGCATATTGCCCATAATTCACTGGGAAATAGCCCAAGGCAGGGCTACCTGTAGGTGTGGTTTTAGGCTTGAAACATCACTATATCAGCCAGCAGTCGGGGCTGACTGAGAGGTGCCTAGTCTGCCACCCATCGGTGTCATGTTTGACAAGATGGATGTTGGGAACCAAGGTTAAGTGAAACTTAGTATGTGTATAATTGGCTAAGGAGTTAACCTATGGATAGTGCATTAAAAGATTCATAGATGCAGCTGGCCATTGACAGAGTGCTGGCAGGGGGTGAGTTAATGGGTGAGGGGTAGAATTAATGCTCTGAGACGGGGGGGGGGGGGAATTTTATTTTACAGACTGGTTTTACAAACTGATATTACAGACTGATGTTACAAACATAGATTGATGTTAAAAACGTAGATCCCAAGTACCCATCAATCTCAGTCCCTTGCTCTTATGGACTTTCTCTGACCTCTGATTACGTAAACAATGCAATCCATACTATAAAACTGATATTCAAAGCTTTCTAAAATTTGGCCCTTACCTACCTTTTTAGACTTTTTTCCTATTGCTCCCTTATGGAAGTTTTTTGCTGTAGATAAGACTTATTTCCTAAAAATGCCTTTCTTACTTATTCACCTCTCTGCCTGTGCTCTCATCTAGATTATAATCATTCTTCAAAAATTCAGCTTCAAGGCTGTTTTTGAATTTGTCTTTTTTCCTTTGACCACCACAAACTTATGTGTAGTTCTGCCTTGGGATTACTGTGAAAATGAAGATGGTAGGGATGGACACCTATTACTCAGAACAAAAATCACTCTAGTATTTCATCCTTAACCCATAAGGAATTTGCTCTGACTTTGGACTGACTGGGGCCAGAATTTGTTTGACCGCTAGTCCTGTCCTCCCAGTCTAAAGGACGGGAGATATCAGAAATTTTATAAGAACCAAGGGAGCATGATAGAAATCAAAGGAAAAGCCATGTAGAGCAGAGTTACCTTAGAGCAACCACAGTAACTGCTGGCGTGGGAGACTAGTGGAGCAAAACGTCTCTGACCGCAGTTGCTGTGGAGGCAAGAGCTGAACTGCAGGACCGAGGTCACAGGTGTTGGGTTTGTGGATTAAGGCGTGTCTGTGCAGATGCTGTGTTTTCTCAATTTATCTAGAAGAGGTGATCCAAACTGGTGAATCCTTACTCATCCTCACCCCTTTTTTTTCCTTGGGAGATATGTTTCTGATTAAGAATAAGGTTCTCATTGCTTTTTTTTTTTTTTAAACTTTTGTCATTGTTAACTTTTGTATTGCTGATCTGTGTTTTATTGTTCAGATGAAACAGGGACACAAAAAGGGAGCTTCCTAAGGCAGGGAAAAACATATTTTATAGTTGTGGCAGATAGAAATTTTATGTCTAGTGCTCAAGCTACAGATATAGAATGACTAAATCATAGTTTTATTACTTCCAGGGCAACAAGAGAAAGGACCTTAGACCTAGATCTTTTTTTTTCCTCCTTTTTGGAGGGCAACTGGGGCTAAGGGATTTGCCCAAAGTCACATGGCTAATAAGTATCAAGTGTCTGAGGCCGGATTCGAACTCAGGTCCTCCTGACTCCAGGGCTGGTGCACTATTCACTGCGCCACCTAGATAAAGGTGCTTTCTCTTATAGAGACTGACAGGCTTGGATTGATATGGAAGGTGGGGCCTTCCACAAGGAAACTGACAATCTTAGGAGGTTGTTGCTTTTCAGTTGTTTCATGTCCCTTTCTAACTGGCTTCTTGGTTTGTACACAGGTTCCTCAGGAGACAATTAAGATGATCTGGTACTCCCTTCTCTTTGAAGATTTGCTACATTTTGTTGTGTTCCACAGTCAAAGGCTTTAATGTAGTCACTGAAACAGAAGTAGATGTTTTTCTGGAACTCACTTGCTTTCTTCGAATGTTGGCAATTTGGTTTCTAGTTCTTGGCCTCTTTGAAAACGAGCTTGCTCTTTTGTTAAACCTCAGTTCCCAATGTTGAAGCCCAGCTTATAGAATCTTAAGCATAACTTCACTGGCATGTGAAATGAGTGTAGTTGTTCAGTAACTTGAACATTCCTTGGCATTGCCTTTATTTAGCATTGGGACATAAACTGATCTTTTCCAATCCCATGGCCAATGTTGTGTCTTGCAAATTTGCTGGCATATTGAGTGGAGCACTTTAACAGTATCATCTTTTAGGGTTTTAAATAGCTAAGCTGGAGTTTTACCATCTCCACTACCTTTATTTTTAAGCAGTGCTTTCTGAGGTCCACTTGACTTCATTCTCCAGGATGTCAGGTTCTAGATCAGTAACCACACCTTAGTGGTTAATTATTAGCTGTGTTAAGATCTTTCTTGAAAAGTTCTTTTGTGTATTCTTGCCACTTCTTTATCTCTTCTGCTTCTCTTAGATTCCTACTTCTATCCTGCCTATTTTTGCATGTAACTTTCCTTCAATAACTCAGATTTTTCTTCTTCTTTTTTTTTTTTTTTTTTGCTCTTTTTGGAGGGCAGTTGGGGTTAAGTGACTTGCCCAAAGTCACACGGCTAGTAAGTGTGTCAAGTGTCTGAGGTTGGATTTGAACTCAGGTCCTCCTGACTCCAGAGCTGTTGCTCTATTCACTGCACCACCTAGCCGCCCCAAACTCAGACTTTCTTGAAGGAAAATCTCTATTTCTATTTCTTTTCCACTCTGTTTTCTTCTGTTTCTTTGCAGTGCTCATTTAAGAAAACCTTCTTATCTCTCCTTGCTGTTCTCTGGAATTTTGCATTCATCTGGGTATACCTTTCCCGTTTTCCTTTTCCTTTCCTTCTTTCCTTGGCTAGTTTTAAAGTCTCATCAGATAGCCATTTTGCTTTCTTGCTCTTCTTTTTCTTTGAAGTTTTTTTTTTTTTTTTGGCTGCTTCCTGTACAATATTGTGAACTTCTGTCCATAGTTCTTCAGGTATTCTGCCTCCCAGATCTAATCCTTTAAATCTGTTAATCACTTCTGCTTCATATTAATAATGGATGTTATTTAGGTCTTACCTTTTACAGTCTGATGATTTTCCCTACTTTCTTCAATTTAAGTCTGAATTTTCCAGTAAGAAGCTCGTGATCTGAGCCACATTCAGTTGCAGGTCTTGTTTTAACTAACCACATAAAGCTTTTCCACCTTTGGCTACAAAGTATATAATCAGTCTGATTTCAGTATTGGCCCTCCAGTGATATCCATGTGTAGAGTCACCTTTTGGATTGTTGAAAAAAAGTGTTTGCTATTACCAGGAAGTTATGTCAACAAAATTCTTAGTCTCTGTCCTGCTTCATTTTGTACTCCACTGTCAAACTTGCCTGTTACTCCAAGTATCTTGATTTCATATTTTAGCATCTCAATCCTCTGTGATGAATGTGACATCTTTTTTTCATGTTATTTCTAGAAGATGTTGTAGGTCTTCATAAAACTGATCTACTTTGGCTTCTTTAACATTGGTGGTTTAAGCATAGACTTGTATTACTGTGATGTTGAATGGTTTGCCTTGGATTAGATCAGATATTATTTGATCATTTTTGAGATTATACCCCAGCACTGCTTTTCTTACCCATTTATTCACTGTAAGAGCTATTCCATTTCTTCTAAGGGATTCTTGCACACAATAGCATATGTAGTGATCATTTCAATTAAACTTACCCATTCCTATCCATTTAAATTCACTGATACCCAAGATGTTGATGTTTAATCTTTGCATCTCCTCTTTGACCATATCCAATTTACCTTGCTTGATTCATAGATCTTACATTCTAGGATCCTATGCAATATTAATTTTTTAAGGCATCAGACATTTCCTTCATCACCAAGTGCATCCACAGCTGATCTTTCTTTCAACTTTGGCCAGGCCACTTCATTAGTAGTGAAACTGCTTGTAATTGTGCCTTGCTTTTTCCCAGTAGCAAATTGGACACCTTCCAACCAGAGGAACACATCTTCTGAAGTCATCTCCTTTATCATTCTAGCTACTTGTTTCATTGTTGTTTGTTTATGTATTTGTTTGTTTGTTTGTTTGTTTATTTGGTGGCCATTTTGAAAACAAAAGTGCTCCATGGGGAGGAACTATGGGAGTTGCTAGGGAGAAATTCCTATTCAGAGGGAGATTTAAAGAGTGATTGAGAAATTGTAACCATAGGCACACCAGGGTGAATGAGAGGAAGTGACAGTCCCCAGGAAAGCCCCTCATAGCATCACACCACATCATGCTAGACCTGCAATTCTCTCGCCTATGAATTTTGATAGCATGAATCATTAATTTTGATCATATCTGAATATATACACACATACATATACAAACATATAACCGTAACCCTAAAACCCTACATTCATATTGCCTTACGTTGCTTGCTCTTTTTTTCAAATATCTCTAGCTTAATTCTCCAGTTAGGCTGTGATCTTTTGTGGACAAAGAAAACTGTGTCATATTTCTTTTCTGCCTAGCATACCTTTTTGCATTTAGCAAATTCTCAGTAAGTATTTGGTGATTGAATGGCTGAAATCTTAAAAAAAAATTCCTGTGCTTGTTAATATAGATATTATTTGCTTTTAAAAAAATCTCACGTTAAAAAGACCATATAGTATGCTGGGAAGAATGCTGGATTTCAGTTCAGGATCTTGTTCAAATCCCAGTTTACTGTTTATTGACTCAAACTGGGATGGTTGGTAATATTGTGGGAGAAATAGGATTTTTGAGAGGTCTTGAAGGATAGTTAGATATTAAATAGACGAAAGTGAGACAGGATATTTCAAGCAGGTATAAGCATGTGAACAGATACTCATCACCTCATGCCTGGTCTATTGGAATAGCTTTCTGGTTAGTCTCCCTGTCTCAAGTCTCTCCTCACTTCAGTCCATTCTCCAGTCAGCTATCAAAATTAAGTTCAAATCTGACCACGTAACCCCTCCTATTAATTAAATTCAAGTGGTTCTGTTACCTCCAGGATCAGAGTCTTTGGCCTGACTTTAAAGGCCTTCATAATTTGGCCCCCTTCTGTCATTGCAGGTGTCTTACACCTTGTTCACTTCATATACTTTTATGATCTAGTGACACTCATTCTTCCTTGGACAAGATACCCTTATCTCCCCATCCTAGGCATTTTCACTGACTGTTATCCATGCCTAGAAATCTCTCCTTACTCACATCTACCTTTTGCCTTCTTCAAATCTCAGCTAAAATCCTAGTTTTGCAAAAAAGCTTTTCCCAATTCCCTTTAATTCTAGTGGTCGTTCCTGTGTTCCCCCAAGTTATCTCCAGTTTATTCTGTCTGTATCTTATTTGTGTGGAATTGTTGGCATGTTGTCTCTCCCATTACACCACGAGCTCCTTGAGAGCAGGGACAGTTTTTTACTTTCTCCTTATCCCACATATTTTGCACAGTGCCTGTACGTGTAGTAGACATTTAATAAATACTTATTAACTTGGCTATTGACTTGACTTGACTTGATCTATCGTCAGGCCACAAAGATGTGAAAACAAGGGATAATTGTGGTGCATTGAGTGAATCAGTTTCACTAGAATGGAGGGCTCATATCAAAGTAGTGCAGGAGAGAACTAGAAAATAAGATGGAGTGTGTTGTGAGTTCACTACAAATGTGATATAATTGTGGAACATGACAGCCAAAAAAACTAATGCCATCTGATGCTGCAGTAAGAGTGATTTTGAGCATCACATTGTAGGAAAGACTTGGACAAACTAGAGTGCATCCAGATGAGTGTAACTGTGATGCTGAGGAGAATGAAGTATGTTCTGTGAGGATTTATTGAAGGAGGCAAGAGAAGAGAAGATTTGGAGGGGTCTTCATGATAATTGTCTTCATATATTTTATTGTTTTTCATGTGGAAGAAGTATTTGACCTGTTCTGCGTGACTCAAGGGGGTGACTTAGGCTTTATTTATTTAATTTTAATTTTAAATTTATTTTGAAATTTTCATTTTCAGGTCCAAATTATAACCCTGCCTCCATCTTCCCCACTCATTGGGAAAGCAAGATCTATGATAATGATATCCATTAGACACATGAAGTCATACAACATATGTTTCTACATTGATTTGGGCTTGATTTGAAGAAAAGTTTAATTTTAGAAATTCTCAAAAGTAGAACAGGCCGGTAGGTTCCTCTTTGTAGAAATCTTCAAGTTTAGTGACTGAGCACTTGTTAAGGATATCATAGAGGAACTTTTGGTAACTTAAAGTAAATCATGCTTTTTGAGAGTCATTCCAACTTGTAGATTCATTCCAGGTTCCTATAGAGAGTAAATTGGGACCAGAATACTAGACTGAGAAATATGAATTAACAGTTAAGAGACCTTGAAAAATTTTTTTTAGTAGACCTGTGACATGAGAAGAACTCTGCTTAAAGAATTATTACCTGATGGTAATGTTTTAGGTTTACAAAACACTTTCCCCAGCAACCCTGTGATTATGAATAATACTAGAAGTATTTTTTTCACCTTAAAGCAGAGTTTTCTTTTCATTTTTCCCCAGTTTCAGTATTTTACTTTTTCCAATTACATGTAAAGATAATTTTCAACATTCATTTTAAAAAGATTTTGAGGGAGATTTTTTTTCTCCCTCCCTTCCTTCCCCCCTCCCCAGGAGAGCAAGTAATCTGATATAGGCTATATTTGTATGATCATAATAAACATATTTCCACATTTGTTATGTTGTGAAAGAAGAATAAGAACACAAGAGAAAAACCACAAGAAAATTATTATTGGACTACCTGAAAGCCATGATCAAAGAAAGAACCTAGAACCCACCCTTCAAGAAATTCTCAAGGAAAATTGCCCTGATGTTTTAGACCCAGAGGGGGAAACAGAGGTTGAAAGAATCCACAGATCACCTCCTGAAAAAGATCCCAAAAAGAAAACTCCCAGGAATATTATAGCCAGGTTCCAGAATCCCTAGATCAAGGAGAAAATACCACAGGCAGCCAGGAAGAAACAATTTCAATATTGTGGAAACACAATCAGAATAGCCCAGGACCTGGCAGCTTCTACACTGAGGGAGCGAAGGGCATGGAGTATGATATTCCAGAGGGCAAAGGAGCTGGGAATGAACCCAAGGATCACCTACCCAGCAAAACTGAGTATCTTGTTTCAGGGGAAAATATGGTCATTCAGTGGAATAAAGGACTTTCAAGCATTCTTGAGGAAAAAACCAGAGTTGAATAGAAAATTTGACATCCAGACACAAGAAGGAAGAGATGCCTGAGAAGGTAATCAGGGAAAAGAAATCAAAAGGAACTTATCAAAGTTGAACTATTTACATTCCTATATGGAAAAGCAATAACTGTGACTGATGATATCTTTCTAACTATGAAAATAATGGAAGAAGGGTGTGTGGTCATGTGAATACATATGTGAACGTGTGTGTGTATGGTTACAGTTATACATGGATAGAGGGCATAGGTTGAATTTGTTGGGAAGGGAGAATACTCAAGGGATAAAATTATGAGGTGAGAGAGGAAAGTGGCAAGAGGAGATGGGGAGAGACAGGGTAGGGTAAACTATCTCATGTAGAAGAAGCAAGGGGAAGTGGTTCCAAGGGAGGGGGAGAATAGGAAGGCCAAAAAGGCAAAACCACATTCTCATTGAATTTGGTTCAGGGAGAGAATGACATACATACTAAATGGGATATCTCAACATACAGAAGAATAGGGGGAAGGGGGAGGAGAGGAGGGATGATGGATGGGAGGGCATCCTTGGAGGGAGGGGAAGTCGGAAGTACCCACTATAGCGATATCTTGTGGGACTGCTATTCTGGGAGGGTGGGTAGGGGAAAAACGGGGGGAAATGATTGTAACTCAAAGTCTGGTGGAAATGAATGATGTAAAACAGAAGTTAATAAAGCATTTGTTTAAATTAAAAAACAAAGGCTCCATGGGGTGGCTAGCTTTTCAGTTTTAGTTTTGCAGGAAAATGATGATAAAAGGCACTGCTGGAAAGAAGTGACATGAGGTCAATAGTTAATCTCACATGTCATATTCACAGAGTAAGTTTATATTTTGCCTTGAAAAACATTGTGTTAAATGGGATTTTAAGGCAAAATGTTTATAATTAGAACCAAAACATTTATTTCTGGAATTTCATGCTAGGTCATCCATTAAAACAGTGATTAACTGCGCATACCCTTAGCTGTGGCCCCTCACTGACAGGTGTGCTGGCATTACAACTAGTTTTTGGCCAACATTCTGTTGTACTGATGTTTTTGTACTTCTGCCTTATATAACACCTTAATGTGAATAAATATGCTGAAGTTGGTATCAGTACTGAGAAGTCTTAGGAATATATCTACCTATTAGATCGGGCTGCTGTTGCTGTTTGTCCTTCATTCTTTTTTTTTTTTAAACAAATGCTTCATTAACTTCTGTTTTACATCATTCATTTCCACCAGATTTTGAGTTACAATCATTTTCCCCCGTTATTCCCCTACCCAACCTCCCAGAATAGCAGTCCCGCAAGATATCGCTTCCTCCAATCTGCTCTCTCCCATACCTTCTCCCATACCCCCATCGACTTTTCCATTAGAGGAAGGTGAATCTTTGTGTCCCAATGCCTGCACATCTTATCTCCCAATTATAAGCAAAAGAGCATTAATAATAGTATTTATATATATTTGAAACATTTAATCTTAAGACCTTGAATTTCAGATCCATTTCCTTCCTCCTTTGTCACCCATTCCCTCTGGGGAGAAAAGTAATTCAGTATATGATGTACATGTCTAGCTATGCAAAACATTATCATAGTAGATATATTGTACAAGGCTGCTTATAATTCCATCCCACTCATCCCACCCCCCACCTGGTCCATTCCCTACATGATCCTGTCCCTCTTCTATAGTGGGTACTTCCAACCTCCCCTCCCCCCAAGGATGCCCTCCCATCCATCATCCTCCTCTCATCCCCCTTCCCCCTATTCTGCTGCAGGTATGTATTCATATGACCACACACCCTTCTTCCATTATTTTCATAGTGAGAAAGATATCATCAGTCACAGTTATTGCTTTCCATATAGGAATGTAAATAGTTCAACTTTGATAAGTTCCTTTTGATTTCTTTTCCCTGATTACCTTCTCAGGCATCTCTTGCTTCTTGTGTCTGGATGTCAAATTTTCTATTCAATTCTGGTTTTTTCCTAGAATGCTTGAAAGTCCTCTATTCCACTGAATGACCATATTTTCCCCTGAAACAAAATACTCAGTTTTGCTGGGTAGGTGACCCTTGGGTTCATTCCCAGTTCTTTTGCCCTCTGGAATATCCTATTCCATGCCCTTCGATCCCTCAGTGTAGAAGCTGCCAGGTCCTGTGCTATTCTGATTGTGTTTCCACAATATTGAAATTGTTTCTTCCTGGCTGAAATATTTCACATTGCCTTCTATTCTTTCATTTATTTTGATCTGCTTAACAGCATCTTGATTTCTCATAAAGTCATTAGCTTCCATTTGTTCCAGTCTAACTCTGAGGGAATGAATCTCCTCAGTGAACTTTTGAGATTCTTTTTCCATCTGGCAAATTCGACTTTTTAAGGCATTCTTCTCCACATTGCCCTTTTGGGCCTCCTTTGCCATCCAGAGAAAGAACTATGGAGACTGAATGCAGATCAAAGCAGAATATTTTCATACTATTTTTTTTCTTTCTTTTTCTGAGATGGGGCTATTTAAGTAGTTTACTACCTCTTCAGTTCATCTGGGTCATTTATATATCTGTAAATATTCATCCATTTCTCTAAGATTGTAAAATTTATGTGCATGCAACTGGGCAAAATAATTCCCAATTATTGTTTTAACTTCCTCTTCATTGGAGTTTTGATACTCATAATTTGGTTTTCTTCTTTCTATTTTTTATCATATTGACCAAGGGTCTATCAATTTTATTGGTTTTTTTTCCCATAAACCAGCTCTTAGTTTTATTTAATAATTCAATAATTTTCTTAATTGCTCGCCTTTGGTTTTCATTATTTCTAATTTGGTATTTAATTGCAGATTTTTAATTTGTTCTTTTTCTAGGTTTTTCAATTGCATGTCCAATTCAGTGACCTCCCTTTTCTCTAATTTATTCATGTATGCACTCAGGGATATAAAACTTCCCCTAAATGAATATTTACAAAACTACAAGTTGCCCAGATTAACTGAAAAGGAAATGAATTACCTAAATAACCCCATCTCAGAAAAAGAAATCAAACAAGCCATGAGTGAACTCCCTAGGAAAAAATCTCCAGGGCTAGATGGGTTTACTAGTGAATTCTGTCAAACATTTAAAGAACAATTGATTCTAATACTCTACAAACTATTTGGGTAAATGAGTGAAGAAGGAGTCCTACCAAATTCTTTCTATGACACAAGTATGGTACTGATTCCTAAATCAGGAAGAGATAAAACAGAGAAAGAGAATTATAGACCAATCTCCCTCATGAGTTTAGATGCAAAAATTTTAAATAAAACATTAGCTAAAAGACTCCAACACCTTATCACAAAAATAATACACTTTGATCAGGTAGGATTTATTCCAGGAATGCAAGGATGGTTTAATATTAGGAAAACCATCAGTATAATTGATCATATCCACAATAAAACTAGCAAAAACCACATGATTATTTCAATAGATGCAGAAAAGGCTTTTAACAAAGTAAAACATCCATTTCTATTAAAAACACTAGAAAGTATAGGAATAAATGGAACCTTAACATAATTGGTAGCATCTATTTAAAACTATCAGCAAGTATCATATGCTATGGGGATAAACTAGAAGCCTTTCCAATAAGATCAGGAGGGAAACAAGGGAGTCCACTATCACCCCTCTTGTTCAGTCTGGTACTAGAAACGTTAGCAATAGCAATCAGAGAAGAAAAAGAAATCAAAGGAATCAAATTAGGAAAAGAAGTGACCAAGCTGTCACTCTTTGCAGATGATATGACTATATACTTAGAGAATCCTAGAGAATCAAGTAAAAAACTACTTGAGGCAATAAATAAATTAGGCAAAGTTGCAGGATATAAAATAAACCCACATAAGTCCTTGGCATTCCTATATATCTCTAATGAAATCCAACAGCAAGAGATAGAAAGAGAAATCCCATTTAAAGTCGCTGTAGACATTATAAAATATTTGGGGATCTACCTGCCAATACAAACCGAAAACCTATATGATCACAACTACAAAACACTTCTCACACAAATAAGGTCAGATCTAACTGATTGGAAAATTATCAATTGCTCGTGGCTGGTTAGAGATAATATAATAAGAATGACAATTTTACCCAAACTAAATCATTATATTTAGTGCCATACCAATCAATTTACCGTTGTTGTCATTCTCTTGAATGAAGTTACTGATTGTTTCTATGATTTCTTATTTGACCCATTCTTCTTTCGGATTAAATTGTTTTGTTTTCGATTAGTTTTTAGTCTATCTTTCCATGGCCCTTCATTGCCTATGATTTTTATTGCATCATGGTCTGAGAATGATGCATTTATTATTTCTGCCGTTCTGCACTGAAGTGTGAGGTTTTTATGTCCTACTACATGGTTGAATTTTGTGTATGTGCCATGTACTGCTGAGAAGAAGGTATATTCCTTTTTATCCCCATTCAGTTTTCTCCAGAGATCTATCATACCTGGTCTCTCTGAAATTCTATTCACCTCCTTAACTTCTTTCTTGTTTATTTTGAGGTTGGATTTATCAAGTTCAGAGAGGGGGAGATTAAGGTCCCCCACTAGCATAGTTTTGCTGTCTATTTCTTCCTCTAATCCCCTTACCTTCTCCTCTAGGAATCTGGATGCACTTGGTGCATATATGTTCTGGATGGTGCCTTTTAGCAGGATATAGTTTCCTTCCTTATCTCTTTTAATTAGATCAATTTTTGCTTTTGCTTTATCTGAGATAAGCATTGCTACTCCTGCTTTTTTTTACTTGTCTGAGGCATAATAAATTCTACTCCAACCTTTTACCTTTACCCCGTGTGTATCCCTCTGTTTCAGATGTGTTTTTTGTAAACAGCATATTGTAGGATTATGGTTTTTAATCCGTTCTGCTATCCGCCTCCATTTTATGGGAGAGTTCATTCCACTCACATTCACAGTTATGATTATTTTCTATTCTTTACCCTCCTTCCTATTCCCTCCCCTGTTATGCTTATATTTTTTCTCCTCTTCTCCCTCCCCCTCCTTAATAGTTTTCCTTTTGACCACTGTCTCCCTCAGTATTCCCTTCTTATCAGCTCTCCTCCCTTTTCTTCCCTTCCCCCTTACTTTTACCCTCCCTTCTAACCACTGCCCCCTTTTTAGCCCTTCCCATCTTCTATTACCTGTAGGATATTTTTATACTTAATGTAGTGTGCTATTTGTTCTTTGCACCAAGAGTGACAGGAACAGATGTCATGCAAAGCTCCTCTCCCTTCCCTCCTTCCCTCCATTATGATAATGTTTTGTGTCTCTTCTCCATAGAGTCCTATGCTTAACTGGTTGTGTTATTCCCTCCTTGTATCAGAACCAATGAGGGAAAATCTCATATAATGCTCATCTCCCTCCCTTCTTTCTCTCTGCTATATTGTTTTTATGCCTCTTTGTGTGGTGTAATTTACCCTTTTCTGCTTCATTCTTTCCTCTTCTTCCATTGCAGTCCCTTTGTAGCCCTTAATAAGGTTTTTTTTTCATTGTCGTTTTGTGTAATTTATACTCATACCCTCTACAAGTAGTCTTTAAACAGTTTGCTCATTAAATAACAGGTGGTGTGTGTGTTTTCCTTGTTTACCTGTCTATGTCTTTCTTGTATCTTGAAATTGGAGGTTGAATTTTCCATTGAGCTCTGGCTTTTTCCTCAGGAAGGTCTGGAAATCTCTTACATTGTTGAATGACCATCTCCTTGCCTGGAAGAATATATTCAGTTTCGCTGGGTAGGTGATCCTTGGTTGTAACCTGAGCTCTTTTGCCTTGTGAAAAATTGTATTCCACTTCCCCCAATCTTTCAGTGTAGAGGCTGCTGTGATCCTCAGTGTGGTTCCTCAATATTTGAATTGTTTCTTTCTGGCCACTTGAAGCATTTTCTCCTTACTTGGTAGTTCTGGAGTTTGGCCACAACATTTCACAGACTTTTTTCAGTTTGGGATCTCTTTCAGGAGGTGTCTGATTCTCTCAAATTCTGTTTTATCCTAAGGTTCTAGTATCTCAGGGCAGTTTTCCTTTTGATGAGCTCTTGGAGGATGTTGTCCAGGTTCATTTTTTTTATCATGATTTTCCAGTAGGTCTATGATTCTCAGATTATCTCTCCTGATGTCTTTTCCAGGTCAGTTATTTTTCCATTGAGATATTTGACCTCTTTTTCTAATTTTTTATTCTTGTTGTTTTGTTTCACTAATTATTGGTTCCTCACAGTTATTTGCTTCAATTTGGTTGATTCTAGTTTTTAGCTTATCATTTTCCTCCGTTAGCTTTTGGAATTCCTTTTCCGTATCACACATTTTTCTTTTTAAGGAGCTGTTTTCTTCATTGTAATGTTTTTCTAATTTTGCAATTTTGATTTTAAAGGAATTATTCATTTTATTTTCTGTCTCTCTAATTTCATTTTCAAAGTTCCTTTTGAGCTCATCTAGGAATGTTTTCTGTGCTTGAGATCAGTTCCTTGTTGAGGCTTCAGTTGTGGGTGTGGAGTCAAGGCTGTTTCCCTCTGAATTTGGTTCCTCTCTCTCAAGATAGTAGGACTTCTGAATCTTTTTCTTTGCAGTCTGCTTTCATTTTGAAGCAGGGCCCTAACCACGCCCTTCCTCTTACTGTTTAGGGTTTTACCCTGAGGCAATAATTACTAAGTTTTAAGGGGGGGGGTCTTTGGAGAAGCCAGGGTTCACCCTGCCATCCTGGTCCTTGGAGGTCTAGGCTTTTTAAAATTTCTGGGCTATGGAGTGGTAGTTCCAGGAGTATTTGCTGCCCCTGACAAGGGCCCTCCATTTGATTCTTACCTTTCTCTTTCCAGTCCCAACCTTTTGGTGATAGGCATGGTAGTAGCCCTTGTGGTTGGTGGGATGACTTGCCCCCCTTGTTGATCAGGCCTCTGCTGCCTCGGGTTTCCTGTCCTGCCTCACTCAGTGCGTTCTGGGAGGAATTATTTTCTTTAGTTAGCTTTTGTACCTCTTTTTCCTTGTGGCCAATTCCACTTTTTAAGAATTTCTTCATTGAGTTTTTGTATGTGGAAACATGGCTATATGGAAAAAGATAGATGCTTTTGTTGTATGAAATAAAGCAAAAATCATGGAGACCACCAAAGAAAAAAAAGCAGCATTTCACGTTGCTGCTGCTTCTTCAGAACTATTTATAGCCCTGTCTTTTGAAAATAACTTTTTTTCGTTTCTGTGGAAGATTATTGTCGCAGTAATGTGAAGAATGGACAAAGACACCAGCTAGGAAGTAATTGCAGAATCCAGGGAGTGAATATAAAGACAAATTCAGTGTTGTCAATCTAGGTCTCCAGACAGGTGTTTTTTGCTATTAAAGGTGAAGTAAACATTTTAATGAGAATAAAATGAAGAGTTCATCTTTGAACAAAGCTAAAAGGTAAAGGGGAGGAATTAAATTAAAATTTTAAAATGATGGTGGTGGTGATGGTGGTGATGATGCTGATGCAGAATTTATAAAGCACCCACTGTGTGCCAGGCACTATACTAATTGCTTTACAAATGTCTCATTTGATCCTTCTAACCCTGAGAAGTAGCTGCTTGTATTATCATCTCCATTTTTATAGATGAGGGAACTGAGACCAACAGAGGTTAAGCAACCTGCCCAAGGTCATGCAGCTAGTAAGTATCTGTGGCTGAATTAGAATTGTCTTCCTGATTCTAGGCCAAGTGTTCTATCTGATGTATCATCTTTGCCTTTTTACATGTTATTTTTTAAACATCAGTAAGATATCCATACAGACAAGCTATATGACATTATGTGTAGATAGCTGGCCTCTAAACCAGGAATACTGAGGTTCAAATTCAGGCCTTGGGCATGCCACACATTAATTTGTAAACACCTTGATGATCTCCATTGGTGAAAAAAGTTTCTGTGCAGGATGTTCTACACGTAAATGAAATCATAGATCTGTAACTACCTTCACCATCTTCCCTCTGTCTCCACCAAAAAAAGCAGTAGGATATTGACATAGAATTGATTTTTATTATTAGATTCTTTGGAAATTGTTTGCATTGCCTTTGAGGTACCTTAACTTTTTCCCTCAAAATTGGTCCCAAAATGGCTTGTAAGGTTAAGATAAAGAACAAAGCCCTAGAGTGTGTGCTTCAGATAGAGACTGATCATGAAAGACTAAGGCATGTTTATTTTGTTCTTTGCATATTCATTTTTGCTACAGAAAAGCTTATATTAATGAATTTTTTTCTGGTTTCATTTATTATGAATCTAAAACAAGTGCAATTTATGTTATGTTTTATTATCTATGGTAGGAAAAACAAGATTTTGTTTCTATTTAAGGCCCACATTCATTCATTCATTCATTCATTCATTTCATTCATTTCATTCATTCAGGCAAGGCAGTTGGTGTTAAGTGACTTGGCCAAGGTCACCCAGCTAGTAAGAGTTAAGTGTCTGAGGCTGGATTTGAACTCAGGTCCTCCTGACTCCAGAGCTGGTACTGTATTCACTGTGTCACCTAGCTTCCCCTTGTGTGTCTTTTTATGAGGAATGCTTGAAAATCTATTTCATTAAAGGTCCATTTTCCTTTGTAGGATTATTCAGTAGTCAGTGAATATCCTAGGGGCTTTGTAAAGCACTGAGGGCCTGATGTGTGCCAGAATATTATATTTGTGCTAAATGCTTGGAGTACAGAGAAAAGCAGTTCCTGCCCTCTAAAGTTCTACAGTCTAAAAGGGGCGTGGGGAAGGGGGAGCACGGAGGAGGAGGTGCAGCAGTGCACCAGGCCTCTATTCTGGGAGTAGACAACTGAAAGCAGTGAGGGTGACATTGCAAATGAGTAATTGATTAACAAAGCAGAAGAAATCTCCATGATTATTAGATTTGAGGTCTTGAGCTTATTCTTGAGGAGGCATATTTGTGGAGTTGAAACCAAGTAGAGCAGAGAAGAATTGACTGGAAACTCAGAGCCCTCTATAAAGGGAAGCTTTGGGATTATACTCATTTTTGCCAAAAAAGTTATTCTTGGTTGTAAGCCTCACTCCTTTTCCTTTGCCTTCTTAAATGTCATCTTCTAAGTTCTGCTCCTTTTTAGTGGAGGCTGCTGGTTTATGACTGTGGGTTCTTAATACTTGAATTCTTTCTTCCTTTCTGACTGATTTTCTGACTAGCTTTTCTTTGACCTGGAAGATCTGTATTTGGCCATAATATTCCTGGGAATTTCCACTTCAAAGGCTACTTTCAGGCTGTGACCAGTAAATCGTTTCTGTTTCTACTTTGCCCTCTGCTTCTAATAGATCTGGGCTACTTTTGTTGAAGATTTCTTTCAATATAATGTCTAGACCCTGTTAACTTTTCTGCTGTTGCTCTTATTTCTTGTCCAAATATTTTTCTTCTATCATTCATTTTATTTATAAAAATATTTTAAAGCTCTTTTCTTAACTGTTTCTTCATTTTTCCAGGAAAATTCACTTGATTTTTTGTTTTTTGCAGCAAAATGGGAACTTTTGGAGATGTTTTTGGAGAATTGTATTCTTCTGAGTTTATATCTTGAGCATCCCTTTCACCATAATTGATCTTTAAGGTGGAATTCTTTTTTCATTTGCTCACTTTTCTATCCTACTTTCTGACTTTGGGCTTTTATGTTAGAGTCAGTCTCAGTTTACTTATGGAGAAAATGTCTAGATTGGTCCTGTTGCTTTTTTCTTGTTTTGGGGTTTACTTAGCCATGAAATAATTTCAGTATAGTTATATGTTAGAATAGATCATTGGTTTTTGAAAACTAAATAGCCTTACGAGAAATTTTAGTGTGCTGATTAACAGCTTAAATAAGTTTTTAAACAATGGATTGTTTAATTGGCGCAAGGTCTTCAGTTAAATACATTGTTTGAGAAATTCCACCCTAGCCTGATTATTTCTTCTTCCTCTGGTGTCCCTGTAGCATTTATTTTCTGGATTGTTTATTACATCTTTTACAGTTTGTAGTGTTTTAGCTATTTGTATTTATTTTCTTTATGTTTATTCTTTTTCTTTCTTTTTGGAGGGGGAATGCAGAGCAATTGGAGTTAAGTGACTTGACCAAGGTCACATGGCTAGTAAGTGTTAAGTGTCTGATGGTAGATTTGAACTCAGGTCCCCCTGACTCCAAGGCTCTTATTCACTGTGCCACCTAGTTGCCCCCTTTATATTTATTCTGTAATCTAAATACCAGCTCCTTTGGAGTAGTTAGTGATTAATTTATTCTTTGTCTTGTGTTCCCAGTGCCTAATATAACACCTGACACATATATACTATAGTAGAAACTATTGGTGAACTCTGTGCCCTTTTTTCTTCAGATAAGTACCTCATTCATTTTGCCAAAAAATATTAAGTTCAGGGACTTACTTGGCTTTTGCAGCTGGAAAATAATTGTTTCTCTGAAATCCCTCCGAATTATTTTAGTTCAGACTGCTGCCAGAATAATGGACATTATGTATAAATCTGGCTGTGCCTCTAACCAGCTCAGGAGTCAAGTATTTCACTGCTGCCTGCCAAATCACAGTCAGACCCCTTTCTTTACATGGCATTCAAGACTCATGGTTTGGTGATCCTGTGTTTTTCCAGTATCATTTCGTATTTTTCCCTTCTTCAAATGCTGTATTCCATTAAAACCAAACCTTCTCTTTCCCTCTGATCACATGCTGCATTTCCCTATTTAACCATCACCATATGCCCTTGAATGTTCTCTGTCCCTGTCGCTGTTACGGTTTCTCCTGCCTCCTCTTACCATTTATGGGATCTACCGCCAATCTCAAACAGCATTGTGTGTGTGTGTGTTTAAAACTCTCTAGCTGTATGACCGTGAACAAGTCACTTAACCCTGTTTGCCTTAGTTTCTGTAAAAATGAGGTGGAGAAGGAAATGGGAAACTACTCCAGTATCTTTGCCAAAAAAAAAAACAAAATCCAGATGGGGTTATGAAGAGTCAGACATAACTGAAAAATGACTGAGCAGCAACAGCAGAAAATGAGAGAGGGTTTGATTAGTTGACCCTCGCCCCCTAAAGTCCTTTCCAGATTTGAATCTATGATTCCCTGTTCCTTTTAACTATAATATTTTGCATATACTATTAATAAATATTAGTTAAGTGAAATACAGGTTTTTATTTCATATGGTATTGCCTTGCATTTCTTTGGTACTTGACAAAATACTTTTAAACATATACTATCTGATTTTATTCCTGTGAATATTCCTATTTCTGTGAGAGCAATATAACAGATTCTTACCATAAAAGAGGAAGCATAGTGTCCTGGATAGAGTGTTAGACTTGAAGGAAAACCCAGGTTTACCACCTCCAATCCTTGACTGCTGTGTAACCATTGTAAAACTGGAGATAATGTCTATTGTACCTACTTCACAGTGTAGTGGAGCTCAAATGAGGTGATGTAGGCAAAATCTACTACAAGTTGTAAAGCATTTTATAAGTTCCCATTTTTCTTGTACTATCTCTTTCTTTTGAAGGAGGTCCTTCTATGAGGAGGAAGTACACTCTACTCTAGAACCAGAAAGCTCCAATTTTTAATTTATGGCTGTGTCGATATTGCATAATTTAAGTCCAAATTGTCATCCTGCAAATTTTATGTTTAAAACTTGAGCACACAGATATAACAAGCAGCAGTCGAGTTGTTTGAAAGAAGGGCTTTGCCCACAACTGTAGGTAGTTAAATGATGATGAAGCAGTATTGGAAAATGTGGAGAGAATGTTTTTGGGGCAGTAAAATAATGGAAGTTTGGTGCAATGAGAGAGTCCCCCTGGCCCTGGGAGGCAGGGGAGATTTCTTCTCTAGTTCCTCCGTGATATCATTACCTGTCTGACCTTTTACAAGTCACCTAACATTTCTAGACTTCATTTTTTTCTTCTGCAAATTGAATGCATTGGGTTAGATGACCTTGAGCATCCTTTCTAGTGCTAATGTTTGATGATGCCAGGACATTTTTATTTATTCTTACTTGCTTAACTTTCTCTTATATAATATTGGCTTTAGAAATGCTACTCAATGTTTTTTTTGGAAGTCATACCAGACAACCATATGGAATTATCTGTAGTTTTAAAAATGTAGCTATTGCCGAACTTAGCATGTAAGCCTGCAGAAATAGTTATGTAGTTAAGCATTTCTTAAATGCCACTTTGTGCCATATTATGGGCCAGGCTCTGGAAATATAAAAACAAGAGGAGCTTATAGTCCATTAAGGGAGAGAATGTGTAAAAAATTAAGCACCTTCAAAAATAAATGCATTGTAAATGTTGAGGAGAAATTCTGTCAGGATCAAGAATAGTGGAGACATTAAAGCAGAAAAGATATCTTTCTATAAAAAGCTTCAGATTTTATTTTTGTATAACCTACATTTCTCATTTAATCCTTCTCCTGAGCCCTCCCAGAGAGCCATCCTTTGTAATACAGAATTTTTAAAAGGAGAAGAAAAAAAGTTCAGTGAAAATAAGTGAAAAAAGGCTGATATCACACAGTGTTCCCCAGTCATGGTCTGTATCCTAGAAATAGAGGCACATAGCTTTTCACTTGTCCTTGGGGCCAGACCTGCTCACTATGATTCGATAGCAGTTCAGCTCCGTTTGTTTTGTCACCGAGGTTTTCATTCTTACGTCAGGCAGCATGTGTAGTGTTTTCCTGGTTCTGCTTACTTCACTTTTTATCCTTTTATATAATTTCCCCTTGCTTTGTGGTTTCCAGGGTCTCCAGATCACCATAGTAATCGTTTCTCATAGCACTTTGGCATTTTAATCCCATGCTTGACATAATTCCAGAATGCTTTCTAGTACCAGTTCCCAGCTCTACCAGTAATGTACAAGTGGTCAGCCTTGACTCTGCCCATTTTGTGTCACCTTTGCCAGGTTGCTGGGCTCTGTCTGGGTTGTTCTGATTTGCATGTCTCTTAGTAATTTAGAGCATTCTTTTCTATGGCTGTTAAGCATGCACTTCTTTTGAAAAGTGTTTCTTTGTATCCTTTGGCCACTAATTTGGCTTCTGATATTATATAAGTTCACTGCATATCTTGGAGACTCATTAGAAAGAGAATACATTTATTAAAAATATTGGGAGTTGCTAAGGAATAATTATCCTTTTATTATTTACCTTCCCACTCTTCGTTTTGTCTCTAAAAACAAAATACTTTGATTTGCCTTTAGGAGGATGGTGGGGTTTAGGCCCTGATGCTTCTGTTCTACTTCTGCCCCCACCTCTCCTATTTAAACAAAACAAGGAAAAGCAAAACAAAAACATCTGCTTACATCTTTAAACCGTTCTGTGGTTTTTAAAATCTGTTGATGATCCCTCTTTTTTTTAAAACCTTTTTTCTTTCTCTTTCAAACAAAGCCTGTAAATATTTCCTTAATTAGTCCAAGGAGGTGACCTTCTAGGTCCTTGGGCATGACTTTTTGACCGAGTCCTATTTTTTTTATTTTATTTTTTGTTTTTTTTTCCCAAATGCTTTATTAATTTCTGTTTTATATCATTCATTTCTGCCAAATTTTGAGTTACAAATTTTCTCCCCTTTTCCCCTCTACCCCAAATAGTGATCCTACAGGATATCCCTCCTCCAATCTGCTCTCTCCCCATTCCACTTTTCCAGTACGGCATGGTGGATTTCTATGCCTCAGTGCCTGTATATCTTATTTCCCAATTACATGTAAAAGAGTATTAATAATACTATATATATATATATATATATATATATATATTTTAATATTTGGTTTTAAAACTTTGAATTCCAGATTCATTCCCTTCCTCCATTGTCACCCACACTTACTGGAAAGATTAGTAATTCAATATAGGTTGTACGTGTATAGCTAACTCCAAACATTACCATAGTAGATATATTATAAAAGACTGATTATATTTCCTTCTCTCCTATCCCACCTCCCACCCATTCCATTCTCTATTTTGGTCCTCTCCCCTTTCAAAAGTGGGTGCTTTCAACTTCCTTCCCCCCAAGCCTGCCCTCCCCTCCATCATCCCCCCTCTCATCCCCCTTATCCCTACTCTCCTGCAGGGTGAGATACCTTATTTAGTGTGTATGTCATTCCCTCCCTGAGCCAAATTCAATTTCGAATAAGGTTGACCCATTCCATTTTGCCTTCCTGTTCTTCCTCTCCATTGTAACCATTTTCCCTCCCCTCTTTTATATGAGATAGTTTACCCCATTCTGTCTCTCCCCATCTCCTCTCATTATGTTCCTCTCTCACCTCTTAATTTCACCTTCTAAGTATCATTCCTTCCTATTAAATTGGTCCTGGGCCCTCTGTCCATGAATACCTGTACACATATATACACACATTCACATAGGTATTCTTACTCCTTTTATTCTCTACAACTATTTTCATACTGAGAAAAGTTTCATCAGTTACAATTATCGTTTTTCCACATAGGATTGTAAATAGGTCAACTTTGATAAGTTCCTTTTGATTTCTTTTCCCAGTTTACCTTCTCAAGCATCTCTTGCTTCTTGTATCTCAATGTCAGATTTTCTATTCAACTCTGGTTTTTTCTTCAAGAATGCTTGAAAGTCCTCTAATCCACTGAATGACCATATTTTTCCCTGAAACATGATACTAAGTTTTGCTGGGTAGGTGATACTTGATTTTAATCCTAGCTGCTTTGACCTCTGGAATATCATATTCCAGGCCCTTTGATCCCTTAGTGTTGAAGCTGCCAGATCCTGTGTTATTCTGATTGTGTTTCCACAATATTGAAATTCTTTCTTCCTGGCTGCTTGTGATATTCTCTCTTTGATCTGAGAATTTTAGAACCTGGCTAAAATATTCCTAGGAGTTTTCTTTTTGGGATCTTTTTCAGGAGGTGATGGGTGGATTCTTTCAACCTCTATTTCCTCCTCTGGGTCTAAAACATCAGGGCAGTTTTCCTGGAGAATTTCTTGAAGGATGATTTCTAGGTTCTTTCTTTGATCATGGCTTTTGGGTAGTCCAATAATTTTTAAATTGTCTCTCCTGGATCTATTGTCCAGGTCAGTGGTTTTTCCCATGAGATATTTCACATTGCCTTCTATTCTTTCATTTGTTTGGATCTGCTTAACAGCATCTTGATTTCTCATAAAGTCACTAGCTTCCATTTGCCCCAGTCTAATTCTGAAGGAATGAATCTCCTCAGTGAGCTTTTGAGATTCTTTTTCCATATGGCAAATTTGGGTTTTTAAGGCATTCTTCTCCTCATTGCCTTTCTGAGCCTCTTTTGCCATTTGAGTTAATCTATTTTTTAAGGTGTTGTTTTCCTCAGTCAGGTTGTTGACTGTGATTTCATACTTTTCTTGCATCTTTCTCATTTCTCTTCTCAATTTTTCCCCCACTTCTCTTATCTGCTTCTTAAGGACCTCTATGGCCTGTAGCCAGCTTGTATTTTCATCTGGGGCTTTTGGTCCAGGAGTTCTGACCTCACAGTCCTCCTCCTGTTCCATGCTTTGATCCTTTTTGTCCGCATAATAGGAGTCTAATGTTCAGTTCTTCTGTTTGTTTTGTTTCCTTTCCCTAGGCAAGTTGCCACTCAATTCCAGACAGGGGAGCTTCCGTCCCAAACACTGGGGTTTTCTTAGCTGCTGGAGGTATTAGTTGGGTGCCATCTCTGAAGCCTCCACGCACTCTGGCAAACTGGTCACACATCCCAGGACCTCCACCTTAGACCACAATCCAAATCCAAGAAGGGTAAAGCAAGAGTGATTACCCCCCCAGACTGATCTCTGGATCCCCCTACAGTCTGCAGGCCAGGGCCTGAAGCCGTCACATGTCTGTGGCTGTGCCCTGGCATCTCAGTGGCTTCTTGCCCCGGGGGATAAAGGCCGACGCAATCCCACTAGTGGGTCCCAAAGTCCATACTGCACTGACCTCTCACTTTGTCCCTCTAGCTGGCTGCTGGTCAGGCCTACCCTGGGGCTAAAACCTCTGGCTCATGTGGGGCTGGGCTCAGCTCCCAGAGCACTGTGCTGGCTGCTCCCTGCCGGGCTGCTGGGCTGTCCTCAGCAGGTGGGTTCTGTAGCTCCAGAATTTGTTCAGTACCCTTTTACATAAATTGGGGAAGGTGGGAGCTGGAGCTTTGCAGAAGTCCTGTTTCTACTCCGCTATCTTGACTCTGCCCCTGACTGAGTCCTATTTTTGCAGAACCAATCCTTTTATTAAGGGAATTTGTTTTGTGGAATTTGGATTCTGTCAGAGGGCTGTACTCGAGGACCTAGAGGGCCACATGTGGCCTTAAGGCCACAGGTTCCCACACCTGAAGTCTTTCCTTGATCTATTTACCAACTTATTTATCTCTTTCGGGTTTTTCACATAAAGTATTCTGCTAGTCTTTTTTCTCCCCCCTCAGGAATGTTTACTCAAATCCATCTATTTGATTGAACATCCATCTTTTCTCATTGATTAGACTCAGGTTTTCAGAAGGTTTATTTTGATTGCTGCTTGAGCTCCTTTGCTTTTTGGAACATATAATTCCATTGCCTTCTGCAGTTTCTAGTGAATGCAGAAAAGCCTTGTATTACTATAGTTTCCTTGCTTTTATACCTTTTGGTCATTTGCAGAATTTATTGTTTGCCATCATTAGTTTTGTCGGAATTGAAGAGCTCTATGTCTTGGAGTTTGCAGCATAGGGTTTTTTTTTCTGTTGGCATCTATGAATTCTTTCTCTTTTGATTCATTCTGCAATTTTTTCTTGTTGTCATATGTAGTCTTAGAGTTAGTTCCACAGGATGTTTTGGTTCATCAGGTATTGGATCACTTTCCTTTGTGTTCTAATATTTATAGAAAATTTTGTCATCTCTTTGGGATTCAGGAATATTCATCCTTTCTGGTTTCAGGATCCACTCATAAGATTTATCTGCTTCTGCTCTATTGTTCTCATGAAATTTTTCATGTATTATTACCCTTTCCCTCTTATGTTTCCCCCATTGTTCACTTTGACTCCTCCTCATTTACTGGTAATCATACTCCTGAAACTGAAGCACAAAGCTGTGTCAATCTCTTTCCACCTTTCCTGGCCTCAGTAGCCCTTGGGGCATAGGCCTACTCTGCCTGGGTTTCAGTTCCCTTTCCTTAGTCTCAATGAAGATACACATGCTGAATCCCTGCCCCAGTTTCTTCCTTAGCTCTGCTTCATTCCTTTTCTGACAGTTGGCGTCTGCAACTCTGTATTAAGGTTGGGGTTTAGTATTCTAGATGGCATTTGAATCTTTGGGGTCTTTAAGAGTAAGGCAGCATGTGTGTCCTTTTTTGTTAGTGAGGGTGTAGGGGTGAGGTTCCCCCGCAAAAAGAGCAGAGGCTCTCCAGTAAGTATAAAGGGATCCGTCCCAGGTATATGCCTATAGGTTGACTTGTGCATCCTTTGTCAGAGTGGGAGGCTGGCCGGAGAGTGATCCTGAGGGAGTGCTTACATGATTAGTGTTCTCTAGTATGCATTTATAGTTCTCTCTCTTTTATTTTCACCTGTGAATTAAGCTGTGGTTGTACCATATCTGGCACATAATTCCGTTTTAGGGTAGTTTTGAGAACCAAGAAAGGATTAAGAAGGATTCTTTTAGATGATCTTGTTACTCCTGTGACCCAAAAAAGCCTCTGCTTACAGGATTTTGAAACATTGCTTCTTATATTTGTGTGAGGTTGTGGAATCTAAAATAATTCAAATCAAATAAAGTGAACATTTGACTCAAGATGAATTAGAAAATTGTACGTAATTCCATCTTTTTCAAAAGTTCTTTTCTCTTTTCTTGCTAGGAGTTAATAACCATTACCTAGATCAGTGCAGAACATCAAACTCAAGAAGAACAGGTTATTTTTATTATATTGCTGATTCATACTTTTACTAATGTTGGAAGATGATCAATAAAGAGTTTTGGTCTGAATGGCTGCTTCTTGGTTACAGTAAACAAAGATACTATTTTAGACGACATGACTGAAGTGTCATAAGTTAACAGTTATCAATATACACTTGAAAGCAGAAAAATAAAACTATTTGTACAGCGCCCCTTATCCTTTATAGCATTTTCACATAGACGCTCTTTTTCTTACAAGCAGTACTATGAATTTGCCAAAAGGAGATTGTAATAACCCTGTTTTAGAGATAGGAAAAGTGAGAGCTACAGAAAGCTTAAATTACTTGCCCAAAGTTATAATCTGTGGCAAGACTGGCACAGGGATTTCTGAAGCGAGATCCTCAAGTCAGCTTTGTCAAGAATCCTTCCCTTGACTTCCTCCCTACTCCACCACTTTTAAAGTGCGACAGAGGGAAAGTTTTTAATTACTCAGTGGTCTAATAATTAATGTATTATTTTGTAGTCTACTTCGGTGATCTTTAAGGAGTGTTTGTTTTGACTCTTCTTCCTCATCTCAGACCACTCATGCCACTTCTTCATTCTCACACAAAGATCACCTCACTCTGCCATGGCTAGCTCACCCTCTGCCTTCACAGGTGATTCCATTTCACCTTGTGTTCTCCAACAGATTGCCTTCTCTGTCATCCCCACTCTAGCATCAATCTTCTATTTCTTCAGATATGTCCAAAACTGAACTTATCTTTTCCTCCTCATCCTACTCTGCTCCTGTCTTCTCTATTACTTTTGAGGGTTCTAACATCCTCGCAGTTCCCCAAGCTTGGAACCTACATGTCCTCCTCAAATCCTCACTGTATTTCAACCCTCCTTATCCAATTTGTTGCCAAGACCTGTTGATTTCATCCCCTTTGCATTCTCTCTCAAATAGGCCCCTTTTCCTCCTGGACCTGGACTTTTGCAATAGTCTGTGGGGGTGTGTGCCTGACACGAGTTTCTTCTTTCCCTGTCCATTCACCATTCAGCTGTCAAAGTGATTTTCCTAAAGCACAGCATTCACCTCTATGTTCAGTAAACACCAGTGACTCCCATTTATCTTGAGGATCAAATAGAAAATCCTCTCTTTCGCCCTCAAAGCCCTTTATAACCTAACTTCTCCCTACCTTTCCAGTCTTAAATCTTACTCCTTGCCACATATTCTTTTGATCTAGTGATACTAGCCTTTTTGCCATTCCAGGAATACTCCATCTCTTAGGTATCTGTCTGTCCCCACATGCCTGGGATTCTTCCTCCTCATCTCTCCTCCTCCAGCTTCCTTCAAATCCCAAATAAAATTCCATCTTCTACAGGAAGCTTTTCCCAATTCTCCTTAATTCTGAGGTCTTCCCTCTGTTAATTTTATCTTACATACCTTGTTTGTACATTTTTTTCTGCTTATTGTCGTCCCCATTGAATTGTGAATTACTTCAAGGCAGGGCCTATCTTTGGCCTCTTTTTCTGTCCTCAACATTGAGATAGGGCTAGGCACATAAGTGAGCACTTAATAAATGCTTATTGACTTACTGTTTTATTGAGATAAAATGAAACTCATTATCCTTTTCCCCAAATTCACCTCTTTTCTGAATTTTCTATTCCTTTTCTCTTGCTAACATCTGTTACTTTCTGTTACAAGGACACCATTATCCTTCTAGATACCCAGGTTTAAAACCTTAGTGTTATCCTTAGCATCTCACTATCTTAACCCACCTAATAGTAAGTTGCCCAATCTTAGCATTTCTACTCCCACAACATATTTTCTATTGGTCTTCTTCTCTCCACTACAATAGCTATCATTCTAATTCAGGCCCTCATCACCTCTTGTACAAATTACTGCAGTAACCTGTAATTTGTCTTCCTGCCTCTAGTCTCTCCTTATTCCAGTGTGTCCTCCACAGAGTTTTTAAAGTGATTTTTACTAAACTGCTGCTATGACCATGTTACTCCCCTATACAATCAATTCCAAGGGCTTCCTGTCATCTCTAGGATCAAAGATAAATTCCTTTGTTTGATATTAAAAGCTTCTTTTAATATGGTGGTAGCCTCAGCTTACCTTTTCCAGCTTTATTCAATTTTTTCCCTTTTGGTCTATTCTCATTGGCCTTCCTTACTATTTCTTAGTACTGCATATGCATACCTCCACCTGCCTTTACAGTGGCTATGTTCTTGTCTGGTATTCGTCCACTCCTAACTTCTGCTGTTTAGTACCCCTTGTTTCCTTCTAGACTCAACTTCTTCTGCATGGTGTTGCCTGACTGCATCTCTCCTGCTTCCTAAACCTCATAAATCCTCTAGGACTAGATAGAGCATTTATTAAGTGCTTACTGTATGCCAGCACTGCACTAAACGCTGAGGATATAGAAACTAGCAAAAACAAAACAGCCCTGAAATGTTCCCTCTTTTTGAGGAGCTTACATCTAACATGAAAGACAAAGCATGTGATAAGATGGAAGCAGGGGAGAGTGAGAGCAAGCCAGCACATGTATACGTGAAGTAGGCCTGTGGGAGTGAGCTAAAAGTGGAGACCAAGCAGTATGGCTAGGCCTCCACATCATATGGGGATTCCAGACAGGGACTTTACTAATCATTGAGCAAGATGACCAAAGCATCAAGCAATTTGTTGAGGTGATGGTGGAGCAGATAAGAAGTGGATGATTGAGTGGAAATTGAGCAACATGCCAAATATAAACATCTCTTTAACATCTAAACTCCTTTACCACTTGACTGCAGGCCATCTTCCCTTCATATAATGGCCAAAGTGACCTTCTTGCTATTCCTCAGCTATAATATTCCAGTGGCCATCTCCATGTTTTTGCACAGACTTTCCTACACTCCTCAAATGCACTCCTGTTTTCCTTCAGAGCTGGGCTCAAATGATTCCTCTTCTTTACAGGAAGTGTTTCTTGAACCTCCATGTACCCCCCCATAACCTTGTTTCTGCTTTGTATTTATTTTGTATGTATGTCTATGTGTATGTTTTTCACCTCAAAAGAATATTCCTTGAGGGTAGGGACTATTTGCTTTTTTTTCTTGTATCCATAATGCCTGGCCCAAAGTAGGCACTTCAGAATACTTGTGAATTGATGATAGAAAATAACAAAAATATGTACTTACCTTTAGGTAGAAAAATATGTGATTAATTTTAGACATCATTTTTCCAATATGTTTATTAATTCTCTTGCCACATGTATTTACCTTAACTTTGGAACTGAGAATTAAAAGTAAGACTTCATTTAGTCCAGAAATTCTCAAATGTTTTGATGTCCCCAGTTGCTTCTGAACCACCTACCCTCTCAATCGCACAGAAAAGAGTATTAGAATTTCCACATTTCTATGCTTTAAAAAAAATAGAGCATTCTGGCAATAAACTTTCTTCTTTTCATTTTGGGAGAGAGAAATGGGTTTAAGGAGAGATTGTTGGTTGTCATTTTTAGAAGGCACACAAAAGAGTACATTGTTTATTAAAATAAATGTCTGTGTTTGTTTAATAATAGTAAAAGGTATTTGGCCAGTGAGCCAGACAGCTTGGGTAGAAAAAGACATAGAAGAAAATTCTTTTTTGTAGTTACTTTGTCACCAGCATGAAACAGATTTTCATAAGCTAGCATGTCTAGTCATAGTTAACAACTTTCTTAAACAACTTATCTTGACAGCCCTTCTTTAGCTTGACAGTACAAATGAAGACCTAAATTCATATTCACCCTGTCACTTTTTAATAGTCTAAAGTTATTTATTCTTTTGTCCACATCTTCTCCCAGGAAATAGGGAAAATAGTTGGTCAGAGTAATTTTGTGGAAGGCAAGGTGAGGGTATAGTTGTCTAGGTTCTTTCACTTTGTTTTCCCCAAATACCTTTTTAACATGGCCAAGTTTTAAGATTTGAGAAATGTTTTGTATTAAGGTTTGTAGTTTGAAAATGACATTCTTCTCTTTTGACTCTTCCTTTTCAGGAAACACATGAAATTGTGGCAATCAAGAAATTCAAAGACAGTGAAGGTATATTTTTTTGTATATTAAAGTTTTTGCATGCCATTTATAGAATAGATATGCCTTATCAAGCAAAAATCTTATAACCAACTGAGTTTTTAAAATAATAGCCTCAAGAGATGGAGTAATAGTCCTTTTCTAGGACTTTGATTTGGAATATTAAGTCCATTTTATGGGAGTAACTCAAAATCACCATCATTAACTGTTGGAAAAATTCATTTTTAGTTGGAGATATGATCAGTGATCAGGAAAATGTTTTATAAAGTCTAGTTAGAAGGATCTTTACCTTGACCCTATATCCCTGGTATGAGCAAATTGTATAATTTTGAGATATTTCTGTACTTTCATGCATACTCCATAAATGACAACTTTAGAGCTTTTGTTATCACCTACTGTGATGTTTATTTTATAGGCAAAGTTAGAAATTTAAAGTGGAGTGATCATGCTGTACCATATAACACTGTCTCCAGCTTAAAACACTTTAAAATTCTTTGGGATGCAACAGGCTTTTCAAGGAATAACAGGCACTATGCTTAGACACTTTTTCATATGTATAGTTTTAGCTCCCAAGATGCACATTCCATTAAAATATTAGAATTGTAAGTGGAGTATTGAAACCGAGCTACATTGATCAAGAGTGGTAAAGAATAATAGCTTACGGGGCGGCTAGGTGGCGCAGTGAATAGAGCGCCGGCCCTGGAATCAGAAGGCCCTGAGTTCGGAGCCGGCCTCTGACACTTAATCCACACGAACAAAAAAAAAACCTAGCCGTGTAACCTTGGGCAAGTTACTTAACCCCAATTGCCCTAAAGGGGCGGCTAGGTGGCGCAGTGAGTAAGAGCGCCGCCTCGGAGTTGGATGACCCGAGATCAGATCCGGCCTCAGAAAATGAGCCCCCACGCATAAATAATAACTAGCCGTTAACCTTGAGCAAGTTACTTAACCCCAATTGCTTTAAAAAAAAAAAAAGAATAATAGCTTACTTGAACTCTACTATATAAAATCGATGCATTAGTTGAGAAATGAAATAAACAGCTGATCAGAAAAGCATGATTTTTGGAGTTTAATAGATGGCCTGCATTCAGAGAAAGCTATTTTAAGACTAAACTGGAAATCCTCAAAATAGCAGTCATATTCAACTTTCAAATCAACATGCATTTATTAAGCACCATGAGACCTGTCACTAAGTTAAGATGGACAACAATTTTATTAGATTAACCATAAAACCTAATTAATATTAAGTGGTTCAACAGGATCCAACAACAAAGAAGTCCTAGAAAAAGTGAAATTCTTTGTTTTCTTCCGTCTTCTGGCAAGTCAAATATATGCAGTGAATGAATTACATTAGGATGCCCAAACAACTATTACGTGGGCTGCCAAAGAAAAGAAGACCAAAATAATTGCTTTCAAGATTCTCTGAAAATAGCTGCAAGTTAAAGGAAAAAAGAACAATGATTCTGATGTTACACAAACTATAATAATGGGAAAAGAAAGCATTCTTCTGCTCTCTTTCATTTCCATGAATGTGGTCATGGTATTTTAAACCAGGAAGAGAGAAAATATTTTAAGAAAGTTCTATTGAGGTAAAAATTTTTAACAAAATATTGACAAATCAGCAGCAGAAATTAGGAAATATGTAACAAGGTTGGATTTATAACAGGAATGCTGGGTTGTTTCAACATCGATATAATAAGCCATGCTAATAAATAATAAAATGCATTATTATTTCAATAGATGCTGAAAAGAGTTTTAACAAAATCCAGCATCTATCTCTGTTAAAAAAAAACAAACAAGCAAACAAACCAAAAAATAACCAACAACCAAAAGCACTAGAAGGCATAAGAATAAATGGATCTTTCCTTGATATAGTAAATAATATTTATCTAAAGGGAGGAGCAAACAGTATATGTGATAGAAGAAAACTAGAAGCTTTTCCAGTAAAATGAAGGTAAAGCAAGGATGTCCATTATTATCACCACTATTTAGCAGAGTTCTAGAAATGCTAACTGTAGCTATGAAAAATAAAAATTGAGAATAAGCATAGCAAAGAGAAAACAAAATTACTGCTTTTTTCAAATTATATGGTTCATATTGTAAACCTCATCATCATTAAAAAATTGAAACAAAACCTCAGAGTTGCAGGACATGAAATATACTCACATAATGAATAATAATTCATTCCCTTACATTATTACCAAGAAAACCTGAAATATGAATATAAAATATGAAGAGATAAGAGAAATTTTATTAACTATTAGAAGATATGAAATATTTGAGAATGATCTAAATATTCCAATAATGCCCAGCTCTTCTCTACCAACATCATGAATTTCACTACCTGTTCCACCATGTTCTCCACCAACTACTGCTTCCTGAGTTCAGTTCAGGCAGCCAGCCACTGGGTTTGGCCGACCAGTAGTACCACCAGTGTCTATGCAGGTGCTGGCGGTTCTGGCTCCCAAATCTCCATGGCCCGCACCACCAGCTTCTACAGGGTTTGGGAGGCCAGAAGCCTGATGGAAGTGTTGATCAGGATCAGGGGAATCTAAGGGGGAGAAAGAGACCATGCAGGACCTCAGAGACTGCCTCACCTCCTATCTGGAGTATGTGCAGAGCCTGGAGACTGAGAATCACAAACTGGAAGGGAAAATCAGGGAGCATATGGACAAGAAGGGACCTCAGACCAGAGAGTGGGGACAATATTTCAAGACGAATGAGGATCTGCAGGCACAGATCTATACAAGCTCAGTGGATAAAGTCAGAATTATCTGACTGATGATGCCTGTCTTGTGGCTAAATGACTTCAGAGTCAAGTATGAAGCAGAGCTGGCCATGAGACTGTAGAAGGTGACATTCACAGCCTCTGGAAGGTCATTGATGACACCAATGTGACTGGTGAACTCTCCCAAATCTCTGGACTTGAGCAAGGTCATGGCTGATAATCGGAACCCAGTAGGATGCTCTGGCTCAGAAGAACAGAGAGGAACTTGATAAATATTCGTCCACAAGCAGATTGACAGAACACTGTGGCAATCAACACAAGATCTGAGGAGGTGGAAGCAGTCTGAAACACTTGTCACTGAGCTGAAACAAATGGTCTAGTCCCTAGAGATTGACCTGGATTTCCTTCAAAACCTGAAAACCAGCTTGGAGGACAGCCTGAGGGAGGTGGAGACCCACTATGCTATCCAGATGGAGCAGTACATCTGGAGGCAGAACTGGGGCAGACAGGAACAAAGGAGTAGAGCCAGGCCCAGGAGTACAAGGCCCTGCTCAACATTAAGGTCAAACTGGAAGCAGTTTGCTGGAAATGCTGGAAAATGGGGAGGACTTCAATCTTGTACATGCCTTGGACAACAGTATCAGTTCCTTACATGAGACCAAGACTCGGAGGACTGTAGATGCCAAATGTGGAGGTAGAGACCAATGATACCAAAGTTCTGTGGTGTGAGAACCACAAACTGAAGACCTGGGCTAAGTCAGGAATTCAATAAAGGCCCTTAGGTCACCTAAAAAAATAATTTGAGAATGTTTCCACAAAGATAAAGCTGTGGATTAAGTACAACTATGAAATACTTTTTGTAAAAATTAAGACATATCTAAGTAATTGGAGAAATATTACTAAGTCATTGGTATAATAAATATTATATAAAATATAATTCTATATAATAATATATGGTACAATATAATAAAAATGACAGTGCTATCTACTAAACTGCCAGATTATTTCATAGAGCCAAAATAAAAAAAGAAAATGACAATAGGTTCTAGAGTTTAAATTATATTACAGCATAATAATTATTAAAATAGAGAAGTCAGTAAGTAAAACACATTAGGTACATAGTGTACAGAAGCAAGTGAATGTGGCATGGTGTTTGATGAACACTACTTGACAAAAACTCTTCTGAAAGCTATAAAACAATTTGATAGACACCACTATCTTTGTATGCCGACATAAAATCCAGATATATAGATCATTTAGATATAAAAGGTGGTGTCACAAAAAAAAAGAAATTATTTTTTAGATCTTCAGATAGGGAAAAGTTCATGACTAAATCAATACATAGGATCACAGAAGATGAAACAAACAATTTTGATTATATAAAATTGAAAAAATTTTGCCTAAATGAATCTTATGCCATTAAAATTATATGGGAGATAGAAACTGGGGGAAAAAAGCCACAATTTATCTGATAAAGGTGTCATATCCAAGATATGTAAGGAATTGAATAAAATTTATAAGACTTAAGAGCCATTCCCAAATAAATAAATTAATCATTCAACATTTTAAAATGCTTGCTATATTCCAGCCACTGGTCAAAGCATAGGAAAAGGCAGTTTTCAAAGGATGAAATCCAAACTTTCTTTTTCTTTTTTTTTCCTATTTATTCATTATATTTATTATAAGTAGGCTGTGATATGTTCCTAAGGGTTACTTGTAGTCAGGAAATTGCACTAGGAAAATAAGTTCGTTTTAAAGGGGGAAATGTTAGATATACCAGAAATGGGACATACTGCTCATTCATGGGAGCTTGGTTTGGTGAAACTCAGGATGCTTATAAGTGGTATACTTGCACAAAGCAATCAAAGGATGCGCTTTTTAAATGTGGTGACTTTTGCTATTATGATTCTGAGAGCTTCTGTTTGGGAACAGACAAGAGACCCTGAATCCTAGTTGTGACTTTAGCTGGCACTTTTCTAAGCACCATATGAAAGGTTTGGCCAGTATCCTCTCCAGTATTCTGTGATTCAGATTGTAAGTGCAGTTGAAAGTAAGATAAAGCAAATACAGGGGTGCATCTAAACAAATTTGGGAGAAAGTAAATACATGAGGAAGTGAAAGCCTTCCTTCCTTTGTCTTGAGGCAGGGACCAAGTATAGGAGAGGTGGGACCATGTCACGGAGGGCCCTTAAATGTTAGAATTAAGTTTATGGAATTGATCCTCTTAGTACTGGGGACTCATTGTGGCTTTTTAATTTAAGGGAGCAATAAGACTGACATTTTTTTTTTTTAGCATTTTAAATTTATTTATTTACTTTTAGTTTACAATATTCAGTTCCATAATCCCTTGAGTTTCATATTTTCTCCCCCTCCCCACCACGGCAGCATGCAATCAGATATAGGATTTACAAATACCTGCACATTAAACATTAGTCAAGTTGTAAAAAAGCATTATAACCAATGGAGTGAACAATGAGAAAGAAGCAACAAAACAAAACAGAGAGAGAGGAAGTTGTTCGCTTTAATTCGCATTCAGACTCTGTAGTTCTGTCTCTGGATGTGGATATCCCTTTCTATCATGATTCTTTTGGAGTTGGACTGGCATTGTTAAAAGTAAAATTTTCATTTGATCTTTGACAGAAATTATTTGTATCTTCCCTCTTCAATAACAAGACCACTAGATTAAGGATAGGCTGTCTACAAACCTTTATAACTCTATGCTTATTTTGAGGTTTGGGTGCCTGTCTAATGTTATAGTATTACATGTCATTTAACATTTTACTGCCTTGGGCATTTAATTGCATACTGTGGCGAGTGGCCTGCTACACTGAGTTGACCTGTGTATAAGATGAATTTTGTATTTTTAGCTGCAGAATTGATAAAATGCTTATAATAAGCAACTCAACAGAACAAAAGTGCTTCTCTTGCTAAAGTTTTTTTGTGGATCATTTGCAGCCAATAGCAAATGACTCTGGTTTCCCACAACAAAATAGACTTCCAGGATGCTCAATATAATAGTGACTAAGGCTAGTCTTCCACTGGCCTTTTAACTCCATCTACACAGATGTAGTACTTCACCATTAAGTAAGATTATCTTCAGAAGTAAAAACGTGTATTCGAGGAACAGTAACTGGAAGTTACAGAGAGAGGTTTCCATTTAAAGGGGGGAAAAATCCATTCCCAAAGTAGAACTATTCCAAAGTAACATTGGCCAACTCAGAAGTACTGAAGTCTTCAAATAGCAAATAGAAGATCAGGGGTCGGTGCGGCTAGGTGGCTCAGTGAGTAGAGTGCCGGCCCTGGAGTCAGAAGGACCTGAGTTCGGATCCGGCCTCAGACACTTAACGCACACACACACAAAAAAAAAAACCTAGCCGTGTGACCTTGGGAAAGTTACTTAACCCCAACTGCCCTCCAAAAAGCAAAAAAAAAAAAAAAAGAAGATCAGGGGCCTCAACTGAAAGGATTACTCTTCAGGTACTCATTGGACTAGGTAATCTCTGAGGTCTTTCTAACTCAAAAATTCTGTGATTTGGTGTCTGTTGACATGCTTATTTATTTCATATATATGGACATTTGCATTTTTAGGAAATAAAGATGGAAATCTTTAATTATTCTTGGAATTAAGAATCATCCTTTTCCTTCAGTGAAGGACTTTTTTATTAGATAGCATCTAGAGTGCTGGACCTGTTCTCAGGGATGCTTAAACCACCTCTGACATTTCCTAGCATTCTGCCCACTGCAAAGTCATTTAACTTCTCTGAGGCCTGATTTTTTCATTTGACAAAAGAGAAGGGCCAGATTAGACGACTTCTAAAGACACTCCAAGGCTCTTAACACTGTGATCCTTTGATTTGAAACAGACTAGAATTTACTTTCTTCTGGTTGTTTTAAAAATATGAAATAAATCATCATAATAACTGACATATATATAGCATTGTAATATTTGTAGATGATTTTTCATTCCTTATGTCATATCATCTGCTCAAAAATATTGTGAAGTAAGTACTATATATGTTATTACCCCCATTTTGTAGATAAGGAAGCTGTATCTGAGAAGGGGTAAATGCCATATCATAGAATCTTAGATGTAGAGTTAGAAGGGACTTCAGACCATGATGGTGTTCAGTACCGTCATTTTACAGATGAGAAAACTGAGGCATAGATATTTTAAATAACTTCACTGCTATTAAGTGACTGAGGTAGCATTTGAGTCCGTGTCTTTCTGATGCCAGGTCTGGTGCCCTGGAAGCCATGTCACACGCTGCTTGGAGAGTCAGGAAGACCTATTCAGATTGTCTTCAGACACACGCTTGCTCTGAGATGCTGTGTAAGGCACTTAGCTTCTGTCTGCCTCAGTTTCCTCAACTGCAAAATGAAGATAATAATGGCACTTACTTCCCAGGATTGTTGTGAGAATTAAATGAGATAATATTTGTAAAGTGCTTAACACAATGCCTGATCATAGTTGGCACTTAATAAATGCTTATTCCTTTCTCCTCCTTTTCCATTATGCTATGTTACCTCTAGTGTCTGAGGTGAGGTTTGAACTCATCTCTTCTGATTTCAAGTATAGACCTTTATCCATCACACCACAACCATATGCTATTTAATAGTCTGTTTCTGGGCTTTTTCATGAATAAGATTTGGAAAACAGAAGCCATTGTTTTAACTGTTTTATCAGACTGGGACTTATTTTGGTGAATGTGCATCTTTTTCTTGGTTTGCCCAGAAGTGTTTTGCTTAGATATGAAAACTTTAACTTTTTTCTCTTTATTATTGTTTGGATTTTAGAAAATGAAGAAGTCAAGGAAACAACTTTACGAGAGCTTAAAATGCTTCGAACTCTAAAACAAGAAAATATAGTGGAGCTGAAGGAAGCTTTCCGAAGAAGGGGGAAATTATACTTGGTGTTTGAATATGTGGAAAAAGTAAGTAACTTTCTGGAGCCAGTATCTTCTATTTAGAATGAATTCTAAAATTATTGAAGAAGATTGTCTGTTGTGACTATCAATTATTGTTATATATATTTGGTCTAAGCATTTTAAAATGAAGACATTGTTATCCATAATATCTATATGAGTACTATGAAAAATTACTGAAATATGCATAAGTATTTTTATGAAATTGGCTTTTTAATGAAATTCCATGTGATTTTTAGAATTTAAATGGTATTACTAATTCAGATTTCTAACCCATAGCATCTGGTAAATGTATTGTTATTGTGTTTTGTACCATAGTTATTTTGAAATAAACCTACAGTAAGTCTCTAAAGATACATGTGAAAGGATATATCTTAAGTAATTTATCCTTATCACAATCCTAGATTTAAAGCTTACTAAATTATGGAGTATTAAGGAGTCATAAATACTAATAATTATGAACACATATATTTGTTTACTACATGCAATTTTTTTCATTTTTTTATATTAAATGGTTTGGGGTTTTTTTGTTGTTAAATTTAACAGGTATTTTTTTAAATGTCTGCTTTTTGTCTGGCATTATATTATATTCTGTGCTAGAGACAGAATCATAGTTTTAGATGATAGAAGAGACCTTCATAGTTCACATTTTTTCAACTAAGTAAGATATTTTCCAATTTTACAGATGAGTCAGTAAAAATAGAAAGTTTAAGTCACTTTCCTAAGTTTACATATTTAGTAAGAAGCAGAAGGAAAACTTGAATCTAGAATCCTGATCTTCTGCCTCTTAATAGTATTTTTTTCCACCACATCATGCTGTATTTGGAAGCAAGATATTGTGCCCAACTTTGAGGAGATTGCAGGTTCATTGCAAAGGTAAGCGAGACACATGAGCCCATTATTGAATTAGAGAGACTGAAATAGGAGTTGCATCCATGATTTCATTAGTATAGAAATCTCCGGAATGAGGAAACTCTCTAGCAATATAGAACAAGAGAACATTACAAACGATTACTTGCTGAAGTGTGTTGGTTGTAGACAATGGTTTTTATGGATGTGCAGTATATTTAGAGAAATCATTAGGAATTAATAAAGTTAGAGAAGGCATAAATAGGAAAAGTGGGATTCCCTAAGGTAGGTCTCTAATGGATCAAGTTCAGACCTTTAACATAGGTTCTCCAAAAAGTGGCCTCACATACTTGATCTCAGTAAAAGTCTTGAGACTGAATGGCTCTGCCTTTCACTTGTACTCACTTTATCCCAAACCTCCCATAAATGCTTTTATACTTTCCCCTCATGTAGAATGAATGAAATGGATGCCCAAATAAATCAGACCAATTAGTGGGCAAATCTGGGACTTGGATCCAGGGAAACTCTTTCCCTTCATTTGTTCTACCTGAATTATACCTCTTGGAGTAGTAATAGGTGATCTCTCAGGCTTCTAGCTTCTGTGATTGCATCCTTTCACCATAAGAGATGGAAGTGAATCACTAACCATTTTGCACCATTGACTTCGTAAAGATTTGTTTGACCTTGTTTGTTAGCAAAATTAACAGAGTAGTAATTTTTGTCACCCTTTGATATATTATCACTATATCCTAATGGAAAGCAGCTAAGACCCTGCCCCAGTTTATGATTGTGTGTCCCTAAAATCAAGTGTCTGATTTTACTGTCTGTTTAGAAAGCATTATTTGTTTTAGAAGATTTCAGAATTCAGTTTTCAAAAGTGAAAAAGTCATCTCTTTCTCTACCATCTAGAGAAGCATATTAGGTTAGTACCTCATAATGTAAAGTGCTATTCCAAAATCACTAGTGTTCTCCCACATAAAGACGAGGGATCTGTAGATTTAGTAGGACCTTTCATTCGAAATATTGTTCTTTGATTATGTTTCTAAGAAATATCTTGCCTTAAACTAAAAGCAGGCAAAATCTTTTTATGTAGAATTGAATAATTGTGCATATGGCCTTTGCTGTGAGTATGAGACAGACTTGTAAATAAGGCAAACTGTGCTCCATTTTCCCTTCTGTTACTACAGTGTTGCTCCAAGTATAGCTTTCCTGCTTTGGGTGGGTAGTCTTTGAGAAGTTCTGCCATTGTGAAAGCTAATTCCTGTAGTCTTCTCTGAGTCCACTGACCATGTCCTTACCTTGTTGTCTATCGATAATTTTTTCCTAGCCATCGCATTTCTGCTAGAGTTCCTCCCATGCTCCCACTAGGCAGTTCTGCGTTCTCTCTCCTCCTCCCTTCTTATCCCTTACATTAGCATTCTTAGATGAAAGTTACATCATTTTCTAGATGAGGAAAAAAAGGTAAGATTCTTATTTCACTGCCCTTCTCACTAACATAACAGTCTTTCAAAATTTGCAGGGAACGGGAGAATACTAAAGAAGGAATATGTGTATGTGACAAAATTCCCCTATTTTGAAGCTCTGGTAGATCTCTTGTTACCTCCAGGATCAGATATAAGATCCTCTTTCTGGCTTAAAAGCCCATTTAGACCTGAAGCCTCTCTACCTTCTAACACTTTCCATGTATTCTGTGACCTAGTGACACTAGCTTCCCCCGCTCTTTCTAGCACACAGCATTCCATCTTTCTACTTCATACATTTTCCTCAGCTGTCCCCCATGTCTGGAACTCACCCCCAGGTTCACTTCCCAGCTTTCCTGGCTTCCTTTGAGGCTCAGTTAATGTCCCACCTTCTTCAAGAAAGTTTTCCCTGTCTCCCTTAGTTTTAGTGTCTTCTGAGATAACCTTTAATTTATCCTGTATCTCTCTCTTGTTTGTACATAGCTGTTTGTATACTTTCTCGCCTATTAGGGTTGCCTGAGAACAAGGACTGGTTTTTGCCTTTCTTTGTATCCCTAGTATGTGGCACTAGTTCAGTGCAATTGCACTACACACACACACACACACACACACACACACACACACACACACAAACACACACACACACACGTTGACTAAATTTCACAGTTGCTGTAATAATGGAAGTAGTTTTGTTAAGGTACAGTCAGCGGTATTTCAGGTTCTATAGCTAAACTAAAATCTATTACTTGATGCATTGTTTTGTTTTCATTGGTGGGAAGGTGGTCCTTTGATGTTTAGAATTACTGATATATTATTTTAACAATTTTGTCATGAACCTGGTATACTCCTACCTACCCACTCCTAATTTTCTTCCCCCCTAGCAAGTTCCAGAACATTTTTTTTATAATTACCTCTCAGATTTTCTCATTGCCACCACCTTCATCCTTTATGGAATATTGCATTAGCCATCTCCCTAGTTTTCCTGACTTTTAGGGCTCTCTGTATAACATCATCATAATAGCATTGATTTAGAGGCTGAAGTGACCTTGGAGAAATCACCAGCTGTGTTAGCTATTTGAACTTCAGCATGACCAGAACCAGACTAATTATCTTTGCCCTCAAACCCAACCCTCTTCCTAGCTGCCCAGTTTCTATTTAGGGCACCACTGTTCTCTTAGTAAATCTTAATCACTGAATAGGCTTTATTTCAGTCAAACTGAGACCTGTTAAAGACCTTTGCTTGAACAGTCCAAGGATCCCCACTGTTTCTTGGGTCATCTCTAGTTGTCCTGATCTGCCTCTGCTACTGATCCCAGATGACTCTGGAGGTGAAAGTAAGGCTGGTGACTTTGTGCAGCCCTCCCTCATTTAAATCCAATTCACTTGCATATCAAAGCATCACCTTTCTGATGTCATGGTTCTCTCCTAGAATGAAGGACAAACAGCAGCAACTCTTGTTAGAAACCCAAGAGTCATCTTGAACTTCTCCCTCCCACTCACCCCACATATCCAGCCAGTTTTCTTGCCAGTATCTTTCCCATCTGTCCCCTTTCCTGCATTCACACACAGCTGCTATCCTAGTTCAAGACCTTATTGTGTCTTGTTTCAGGTTTTGCATTGTATCTTAATTGGCCTTCCTGCTCCAGTATTGACTTTCTAATTCATCTTCAGCTCAGGTACCAAATCTATATTCCTAATGCACAAGTCCAGTGTCTTGTACATGTTGTTATTGTTAAGTTGTTTTAGGCCTGTTCAACTCTTCATGATCACATTTGGGATTTTCTTGGCAAAGATAATGGGATGTTTTTTCATTTCCTCTCATTTTACAGATGAGGAAACTGAGGTAAACAGGGTTAAGTGACTTAGCCAGGGTCACACAGCTAATACATGTCTGAGGTTGGATTTGAACTTAGATCTTACTGAATCTAGGACAGGGACTCTTATGCATTGTACCACATAGCTGCTCATCTTGTACATAATAGTCACTTAATGCTTGTTAATTAAGGGATAATCACTTGAATTCTCTAGAAACTACAATGATTTCCTTTTGCTTTTAGGAAAAAAAATTAAAAAGACCTTTCTCATTTCACCTTCCTGGAAGTCCCAGCTTCCTTCAAAACTTTGTTCCCTTACCACCTGCTGTAGGAATCCTTTCCTGATCATGTCTTCCTCCCAAAACCCCCAGGAAAAATTTTGTATAGATTCTATCTAATTTTCTGTACAAATGCTTTTTCTCCCACTTTCCCCCTAATATTAAACTCTATGAGGGCAGGAATTATTTATTTTTCTTTGTATTTCCAGTGCCTGGCACAGACTTGATGCCTGATAAATGATTATTGAGTTGAACTGAATTCATCCAACTACCTTCCAGGACATTCTGTGCTGTACAATTATTATCTGATCAGTCTTTCAAAAATACTGTATTTATATTATTTCCCATTTATTTTTATATTTCATTTAGTTTTAATTTTCAACATTACTTTTATTAAGATTTTGAGTTTTAAATTTTCTTCCCCTCTTTCCCCTCCCCTTCCTCAAGATGGCATGCAATTTGGTACAATCATATTAAACATATTTTCACATTAATCATGTTGTGAAGAAGAATTAGAGCCAAAGGGAAAAAACATGAAAATAAAATCCAAAGGAAAAAAAGAGAGAGAGAATAGTATGCTTTGATCTTCATTCAGACTCCATAGTTCTTTCTCTGGGTGTAGATAGCTTTCTCCATCATGAAATTTTTACAATTGTCTTAGTTCATTGCCTTGCTGATAAGAGCTGAGTCTATCAACATTTGCCATCAAACAATATTGCTGTTACTCCGTGCGATTTTCTCCTGGTTCTGCTCACTTCACTCAGTATCAATTCATGCAAGTCTTTCCAGGTTTTTCTGAAGTCTGGCCGCTCATCATTTCATATGGAACAATAATATTTCATTACATTCAAATGCCACAACTTGTTCAGCCGTTCCCCAGTTGATGGACATCCCCTTGATTTCCAATTCTTTGCCATCACAAAAAGAGCTCCTATGAATATTTTTGTACATGTGGGTCCTTTTCTCTTTATCCACAGACCTAGAGGTGGTATTGCTGAATCAAAGGGCATGCACAGTTTTACAGCCCTTTGGGCATAGTTCCAAATTGCTCTCCAGAGTGGTTGGATCAATTCACAACTCTGCCAGTGTTCTAATCATCAGTGTTCTAATTTTCCCACATCTTCTCCAGCATTTATCATTTTCTATTTTGTCATGTTAGCCAATCTGATAGGTGGGATGTGGTACCTCAGAGTTATTTTGATTTGCATTTCTCTGTTCAATAATGATTTAGAGCATTTATTCCTACAACTATAGATAGCTTTAATTTCTTCCTCTGAAAACTGCTTGTTCATATCCTTTAACCATTTAACAATTGGGGAATAATTTGTATTTTTATAAAATTGATTCAGTTCTCTATATATTTTAGAAATGAGGCCTTACAACCAGAGATACTGGTTGTAAAAATTGTTTCTCAGCTTTCTGCTTCCCTTCTAATCTTGGTTGCATTGGCTTTGTTTGTGAAAAACTTTAATGTAACCAAAATCATCCATTTTGCTTTTCATAATGTTCTGTATGTCTTGTTTGGTCATAAATTCTTCCCTTCATCATAGATCTGACAGGTAAACTATTCCTTGCTTTCCTCATTTGCTTATAGTATAACCCTTTATGTCTAAATCATGTGCCTATTTTGACTTTATCTTGGTGTACAGTGGTTGATCTGTGCCTAGTTTCTACTATACTGTTTTCCAGTTTTCCCAGTGGTTTTTGTCAGATAGTGAATTCTTATTCCAGAAGCTGGAGTCTTTGGGTTTATCAAACAATAGATTGCTATAGTCATTGACTAATGTGTCTTGTATCCCTAATCTGTTCCACTGTTCCACCACTCTATTTCTTACCTGTACCAAGTAGTTTTGACGATTGGTGCTTTATAATATAGTTTTATATCTAAAACAGCTAGACCACCTTCCCTTTCCTTTTCATTAATTCCTTTGATATTTAGGACTTTTTATTTTTCCAGATGAATTTTATTATAATTTTTTCTAGCACTATAAAATAATTTTTGGTATGGCACTGAGTAAGTAAATTTAGGTAAAATTGACATTTATTATGTTATCCCAGCAGCTGATGTTTTTCCAGTTATTTAGGTCTGAGTTTATTTGTGCAAGAAGTATTTTGTGACTGTTCATATAGTTCCTTGGTTTGTTTTGTCAGGTAGTCTCTCAAATATATTATATTGTCTGCAGTTACTTTAAATGGAATTTTTCTTCTTATTTCTTGCTGCTGGGCTTTGTTAGCAATATATAGAAATGTTGATGATTTATGTGGGTTTATTTTATATTCTGCAACTTTGTTGTTTCCCATTTCTAAAATCTTACAAGCACTCACTTGCTTATAAGGTAAAGTCCAAATTCTTTAGCTTACAATTAAGGGCCAACATAGATCTTGGCTTATGTAGACCTTGTTTGTCTAATCCACAAGTACCACCTCACCTGCTAAGTATAAATTATTTATTCCATCAAAATGGGGCTACTTACTACATCATGAAGTAGTCTTGTGCTCATGTTTCTTGCTACACTTCTTTGGTTTCAGAAGGAAGTTAACAAATTACCTTCCCTACTTTTCTGCCTTGCTGCCAGAATACTATCTTACTTGAGAATTTTAAAGTATTTTATTTGACTATTAATCACTGTAGGAGAATAAAGATGTTAAAAATAAGCAAAGGGACAAAAAGTCTGGAAAGCTAACTTTTTATCCTGGTCTTTCATAGCAATGTACATGGAATTAGGTCTTATTTATTTTTAAATTTACTTAACTGCTTTATTCCTAATCTTGCCCCAGAGTTTGCCAGACTAGTCCTAAATTAGTGCTGAAAGAAGTACTAGGGTTTTTAGAACAGGTTGACTTAGTTTGTCTTGTTAGGACTAGCCAACCATTTTAAGATATATTTAAGATTGTAACAAACACACAAAAAAGGAAGGGGGTAGAGAAAGATGCTGTCTTGATTTAAAAAAAAAAAAACATATATGTGAATGGTTTATACAGGTACCTTTTTTGCTTTTTTTTTTTTTTTTGGAAAGGGGAAGGTAGGGCAATTGGGGTTAAGTGACTTGCCCAAGGTCATAAGGCTAGGGTTTTTGTGTGTGTGTGAAGTTTCTGAGGCTGGAATTGAACTCAGGTCCTTCTGACTCCAGGGCCAGTGCACCACCTAGCCACCCCTATATAGGTGCCTTTTTAAAAAAAGTAACCATTGCTCATTCATAGGATATATATATACAAACATAAAAACAAAGATCTACATATAAATATATCTGTGCTTAATTGGAGCCTTGGGAGGGGGGAGGAAGGGGGAAAAAAGAACAAAGTAAAAAGTACACTGCAGAGAAAAAAGAATTTAAAGGAAGCAGAGAAAAGAAGGAACAGCTCTTAACCAGCATGTAGTGTTGATTATACAGGCTTTTTTGAAATGGAAATCTATTGCTCTACATTTTAAATCCCCTCATATTCTGCTGTGCACTGGACATCCTTTTTCCCCTTTATTTTGTATTTAAGTGTATAATATGGTTTTTTTCTCTTTTCCATTGTGTATTTAAGTTTTAGTATTTAAGTCTAAAATTTAAAAAAATTAAAAAAAAATAAACATAACGTGCAGTACTTTTGGTGTGGGAAAAGATACAAGATAAATGTAAGATATCTTTTCATTGCTTCCAGACTTGTTTCAAAGAGAAGACACTTAGACAAGTTTTAAGGTAACAGGTGAAAAAGTGATAAAAAACAGTTCCTGGGACAAAAAAAAATTCTCTAAAAAAAGAGAGGGATTAATGCAAGCTAGAATAGTGAAGGAAAGCCTATACAAAGAAAGGTAGAAGCAGAATTAGATCTTGAAGGTAGGAGATGAAGGAGGTAGGCTGGGTGGAAAGAGCTTGTATGGAGGAGGAATAAGTGATACAACTTGGTTTCAATTCTAATACAAAATTAATAACTTAAGTCATTTTAACAGTTGAGCACATAGGCATAAGTGCTTACTGTATCCCTGCTCTGTACTTGGTGCTGGGAATACCAAGCCAAAAATCAAATATCCCCTTTCTTCAACAGATTTACATTTTTCTTTGTAAGTTTACTTCCTTAGAGGGCCTCCATTTCCCCCTCTGTATGATAGTGTAAGCTCAACACTTTTAGGAATGCAGGAAAGTACTCCATTTATAGTATGTGTAATTACCTTATTTCTCAAGTGACTTGATCATTGTAAATTTTTCTTTTACTATAGTTTCTTTGACCTGTCTTAATTTTTCAAAAATTATGCAAAATAATTTTTGATTTGGGGGACTTTGGGGCCTTTTGGAATTCTTAAAAGAATTTTTTTTTCAGATTACCTACAAGGATTCCTGTGACTTTAGTCTATTCTAAAATCCTTGTAAGGATGCTGTAGCAGCAAGCATCTAAAATCCTTGTAAGGATGCTGTAGCAGCAAGCACCCTAGCATACCCAGGATAGCTGCTAGCAGAGGTTCCTAGATCTGCTTTTCTAAAAGAAAGGAACTCAAAAGTGAATTAATCTTGCTTTAATCAAACATTTGTCATTTACCTAGTTCAGGGGGAAAAGGTCAGGACCCTGAACTTCAGAGAATACCGACAGAGGTTACAAGCAGACAAAAAAATACAGAGAGAGAAACAGATCAGCAGACAGCTGTCTGACCATGACATCCACCTAGTCAGTTACCAGAGGGAGAAGCACCAACATCTAAGTTTTCAAAGCCAGGGGGTCCAACGGCTGCCCAGAGTCTTGTCTTCTGGCTCAGAGAACGTAACCACCCTCTTGACCCATAGCCAAATCACAAAGTAACAAGGTGTGGGCATTCCTAAAAAACAGGCCTCCCGCCACAGGCTCCATGTGACCACATTCAGCCTATTAGGGGGCAGAGTATATTTTCAAATTTGGGAAGGTTCTCAGAGACACTTAAGCCTATCAAAGGGCCAAGGGGCAGGGAAGATCTTCAGATTCCCATTCCCATAACAGATGCATAAGTCATTGTCTTGAAATGAGAAATGTTCAAAATATGATTTTCTCACGTGGTAAAACATTTTATCTTTATATCCGTTTTCCATGGGAGATGTTGTTAAGATGTTTCTTTAGGGTTTTTCATAAAAAAATATTTTCATAGTAGCTATTGAAGAGAGGAAAATTTCATGAGCACAAGGTTAATACTTGGACTAGCATTAGAGTTAATGGAATTCAGAATATCATTTAAAGGAAAGTCAAAGTTGGGGCAGCTAGGTGGTGCAGTAGCCCTGGAGTCAGGAGGACTTGAGTTCAAAATTGACCTCAGACATGTGACATACTGTGTGACCTTGGGCAAGTCACTTAATCCCAATTGCCTTGCCTTCCCCCCTCAAAAAAAAAAAAAAAACTAAACCCTCCAGGAAAGAAAGTCATAGTTTAATACAAAATCTTGATTTAGTATGAAATGCTTCTAGAAAAAAAAATTTTTTTAAAATCATATCATGAATTGAACACATTAATATCCATTAGAAGTGTTCATACAAAAATTTTTAAAACTAATAATAATATCTGTCTACTTGATGTTTAGAATATGCTTGAATTGCTGGAAGAAATGCCAAATGGCGTTCCACCTGAAAAAGTAAAAAGCTATATCTACCAGCTAATCAAGGCAATTCACTGGTGCCATAAGAATGATATTGTTCATCGAGGTGAGTGTGTAATTTTCTAAATGTAACATATCTTTAGAAGTAATTGAAGAGAAAAAATTCCAGAAAGATGTTCACAACATGTTTGAATTTCTCGTCTTAAAAGTATGTAGCAGTGGTACACAAACATTTTCATTCCAACTAAATAATGTTTTTCAAGTCAATTAGTGCATATATCACTAGATGTTTGTGATGTAGAAAATGATTATAGATGTTGACATACATGCTTTGTTGCCTTAATGATTAGATCCTTGAATAGCTGTGAGAACTCTTAATGGTGGGGAGGATCCCACATACAAACATTTTTTAAAACTAGTCCTGGATAAAGGGGAAGAAATGCTGAGGAGCCCTTGGGAAAAGCACAAGGGCCACATACCAAGCCATATTCATACATAACAAAAAGCAGGTGCTTTTTGTTAATTGTCTGTCCACTTCTCAGCACTTACTAGATCTGACTATACCAGTAATGACAATAGCTCAAGACACACATTTTGTGTGTTACCATTGTGGTCATTTATTTTACTTGACTATGCATATTTGGTCCAAGATCTTTTATTTTTCCCCTGAAGGGGGAAAAGGGAAGCAGAAAAAAATGCAATTTTTTGAGAAAAAGAGCAATTGAAAAATTTGAATTTATCTCTGGATTGGTGCTTACACTTTGTGCTAAATGTATTTATGTATTAATGTGGAGCAAAGAATGAGAGAAAAGAAAACACAAAAAGTGGCTGGCATCTTTTTTTGCAAAACATTCATTATGTCATTTAAACCACACAGCCTGTGAGATAGGGATTATATGTATTATACAGATCCATTTTTTTCAGATGAGGAAATGGTTTCAGAAAGGTGATTACATCCTTTCTGCCACTGTTCCTTTCTCTGGACTAACATCCTCTAACTTGATATCTCTCCCTCCCTTCCTCTCCTACTCCCAGCCTTGCACTAAGGATTCAGAAGCTGACACTGAATAATTTCACTGAGGGTTGTCCTGTTTGCTCATAGACCATTAGTATCGAGGGAAAGAGTAGTGACCCTTCAGACATGATATTTTTCTTGTCCTTTACTATTGTAAGGGATGCTTACTGACAGTGAAAGAAAATTACTTGTTCTGGTCTGCCTTCCTTGAATCCCCTTATCTGCTCTCACTCTCCAGTCAGAGATAGAGCTAGACATTGATTGAAGCAACAGTGAATTAGGACTGCGTAATTATCAGAGGAAACAAATATTCTTTTAATTTCTTCTCATTCTTAAAAATTTCTAAACTGGGGTGGCTAGGTGGCGCAGTGAATAGAGCACCAATCCCGGAGTCAGGAGGACCTGAGTTCAAATCTGGCCTCAGACATTTAGCACTTAATAGCTGTGTGACCTTGGGCAAGTCACTTAACCCGAAATGTCCTTCAAAAAAAAGAAAAAATTTTCTAAACTACTTCTTATTTGAACTCTTCCATTGTGATAGGGTATTATTATGATCAAGTTTAGTTGAGTCAATAAGCGTTTATTACATGTTTCCAATGTGCCAGGCACTGTTCTAAGCACTAGATCAATTGAGATAATATATTTAAAGTGCTTTGCAAACCTTAAAGTGTATATAAATATTAGCTATCAATATTTATTGGGAGTTAAAAAGTAAAACCAGGGAAATAATTAAAAAGGATATGAAGAGTATCAGCCCTGGTCATTGTAAAATAAGAAGATATAATGTGTTGCACACTTAAATGTTTTTTTTCTGTCTTCCTCATCACATTTATCCTTTTGTGAAAATCTGGCAAGATCATCTGAACTTTTTGTGACTGTTGTAATGATTAATTGCTAATAACATCTTGTCCTTTTGCATTAGTCTTGAGAATCTTGATAAACACCTGATTTAATCTTATACAGAGTATGGAAGATATGGAAGCTGATAGGTCAGTTACATTAGAGATGTGAATGGAAACCAACAATTACGACCCTTAGAACATTGTGCCTCATGCATATTTTTTTCCTTTTTGTATTGAGTCAATTTATTTTTTTTTAATTTTAACAAATGCTTTATTAACTTCTGGTTTACATTATTCATTTCCGCCAGATTTTGAGTTACAATTTTTTCCCCATTTTCCCCCTACCCACCACCCCAGAATAGCAGTCCCACAGGATATCCCTCCTCCAGTCTGCTCTCTCCCATATCTTCTCCCATACCTCCTTTGACCTTGCCATTAGGGCAAGGTGAATCTCTGTGCCCCAATGCCTGCACATCTTATCTCCCAATTACATGCAAAATAGTATTAATATATATTTGAAACATTTAATTTTAAAACTTCGAATTTCAGATCCATTCCCTTCCTCCCTTGTCACCCATTCCCTCTGGGAAAATAATAAATTCAGTATGTGTTGTACATGTATAGCTATGCAAAACATTACCATAGTAGATATATTGTAAAAGACTGCTTATATTTCCCTCCCACCCATCCTACCACCCCCCCAACCTGGTCCATTCCCTACTTTGATCCTGTCCCTCTTTGATAGTGGGTACTTCCAACCTCCCCTCCCCCAGAATGCCCTCCCCTCTCTCATTCCCTCTCTCATCCCCCTTCCCATCCCCCTTCCTCCTACTCTCCTGCAGGGTGAGATATCCCATTTAGTATGTATGTCATTCTCTCCTTGAGCCAAATTTAATGAGAATATGGTTTTGCCTTTTTGCCTTCCTGTTCTTCCCCTCCCCTGCAGCCACTTCCCCTTGCCTCTTCTACATGAGATAGTTTACGCAACCCTGTCTCTCCCCATCTCCTCTTGCCACATTCCTCTCTCACCTCTTAACTTCACCCTTTAAGTATCATCCCTTCCTATTGAATTCGACCTATGTCCTTTATCCATGTATAACTGTAAACATATATACACACATTCACATATGTATTCATATGTCCATCTACCCTTCTTCAATTATTTTCATAATGAGGAAGGTTTCATCAGTCACATTTATTGTTTTTCCATGTAGGAATGTAAATAGTTCAAGTTTGATAAGTTCTTTTTGATTTCTTTTCCCTGATTACCTTCTCAGGCATCTCTTGCTTCTTGTGTCTGGATGTCAAATTTTCTATTCAACTCTGGTTTTTTCCTCAAGAATGCTTGGAAGTCCTCTATTCCACTGAATGAGCATATTTTCCCCTGAAACAAGATATTCAGTTTTGCTGGCTCATACATATTTTTACACCTCTAACATGTGCTTTAGTTAATATGTTCTCTAATATTTTAATTAACGTAATTCCATTTTAAAAAATTAAAAGCAGTGCTCCTCTCAAGGGGGAATATTTAAACAATTTTAATGTCCTCTAGAATGTATTCTTTAACAGTTAGGATAAAAATCAGGCATGCTTTCTTTATTCATTTAATATGACTTAAATCATTGTAGTTTATAAATAAGAATCATGCCAATTTGCTAAATGCTTTGTACATAAATGACAGCTTCAAGAACTATCATAATATTACTTGTTAATTTTTATTTAAAGCCTTACTATATCTCTTCCATGTTTTTATGCTATTTTGAGTTTCTTATTCTCTGTCTTCCATCTTTAGAAATAAGTAGTAATTTAGAAACACATATATTAAATCGTTTTATAAAATGTATTTTCTCTAGGTACTTGATGTTTTCTGTTCTGCTTTAGGATTAATGTAATACCCTGAAGATTAAAAGGGAGGAGGAGCAGGGCAGTAACCAACAAAAGTATTCTGAACTTGTAGTTTGCATATTTGTTGAACAAAAATTAATCGAAACTTCAGCATATTTTGCATGAAAGTTGTTTCCTTGATTTTTACTGCCATAGCTTGTTATTCAAATTATTTGGCTTCTTTTTAATTCAGCAGTTAAAAATGAATGAACATTTATCTGATGAAAATTGAAAGTAGTTTACCTTTTTAAAACAATTTGATGTTCCAGATATAAAACCAGAAAATCTCTTAATCAGCCATAGTGACATCCTGAAGCTGTGTGATTTTGGTAAGTTGAAAAGAAATTGGGTCATGTTCTTTATTAGAATAGTAAGGTAAGTTGTTTGTCAAGATAAGTTAAAGTACCATTTATCAATTGAATCTATTTAAGTTGAGAAATTTGTTGTCATGTGTTCTGTAGAGAAATGTATCATAATAGGAGTATTCCTGCCTCTGTATTATGCAAAATAATTCTCACTGCTTTGTAGATTCATCATGTTCAGTATTTTTTAGTTATTTCTCAGAAGGCAAGTAAATGAATACATATGTAAGCCCAGCACCTCATAATGCTAATAAGGCATTTTCCCTAGGAACATAATGACAGATTTTTGAATGCTGGTAATAATTGTGATGTGATTAATTTTTGGAAAGGAAGTCATTCATGTGTATATACATATCTTTGTATATACATGTAGGCCTAAGAGTTTTTTTACAAATCAGTTTTCATTTTTTGCCTTTTCACCTTTTCTAATTATTAGTTATATTACAGAATACTAAAAATAATTCACATTTGATTGGGCAGTGCATACTCAGTAGGGTTTTATGTTTAATTTGTACAACCATGCAAGGGAATGCAATGCTATTTATTGAATGATCCTGCTGGATAGAATATGATACTAGACACTTTATAAATTCAGATTAAAATTATTCAGTGAAGTATATCCAAAACTATAAACTGGAGTACTGGGGAAAAGAACTTCTTTTGTAAGGTAGGAAGTTGGACAAGCCCATATACTGAACAGCATAACCTTTGATTTAAAACTTCGTGATATTTCACTTATATAAAGGTAGCCAAAATTGCAGTTTGTTCCCAATGCCTAAATAAATGCAAAACATTCTTAAAATAACTGTTCAAGTAGAGAAGTGCTGAAGCACCGTATCTGATACTTTTGAAATGAGAGCACTAAAACGATTCTCAGTCTTATCTGTAGGTTCCCAGCTTTCACTTGATGCCACAACTAGAAGGAAACATAACTGTCATTTTAATTTAATAATATTTTACTAGGCATTAAGTATCCAGAAATTTTTTCTATGAGAAATTATCCTATGGAAGTCTTTAGCTTATTGTTGCTCAATTAGTAACAACATTTAGAAAGAATAGTTTCATGTTTAATGTCTTTAAAATTGGCCAACTTTTTGGAGAGCCTATTGTATCTTGAGCATCAACTCATAATATTAATAACAATAACTCACATTTGTTTGGCACTTTAGAGGTGACAGAAAGACTCCCCTCACTCTGTGAGCATAGGTAGTGTATGATATTATCACCATTATTTTTTCCTTTTTGAAGGGCAATTGGGGTTAAGTGACTTGCCCAAACTCACATGGCTAGTAATTGTGTCAAGTGTCTGAGTCTGTATTTGAACTCAGGGCCTCCCCACTCCAGGGCCAGTGCTTTATTCACTGCGCCACCTAGCTGCCCCTATTATTACCATTTTAAAAGCAGGTAAACAAATTCAGAGAAATTAAGGGACAGAGATACAGAAAATAATTGTCTAAACTGGATCTCAAACACAGGTCTTCTAACTCCAAGTTCAGTATTCCTTGTATTATACCATACTTTTAGATAAGGTTCTGTGGTGGATGTGAAAGAAATAAAAAGCTAAATGCAAGGAACAAAAGACTTTATCTTGTATTTTTCCTGCGTGTACATAGAATTTTAATTTTCAGATTCTGCATATTCCTAGCTATCTTCCTGACCCACAGGTGTGATTATTGCCTTTATTGTTGTGATTATTGAACCCTATGGAGGTTTGGTGTGTGTGTGTGTGTGTGTGTACATACATCCATACACACACATATATATATACACACATGTATGTGTATATATATATTTTCTATAATATTTATTGTGTATAGATATTTGTGTGGGTTCGTAATTTGCTTGAGCTCCAAGATTAATGAAATTTCTAAAGAAAATTTGAAATAGAAAACATATTATAGTTTCCTAATAATAGGAAAAGGTGTTCTGGTCTAGCAATACTTTCTAAATAAAAGATCATTTTAAGAGTAAATCATTTCATGAATCACTTCCAGAAAGGTGTTTTATGCCACACTGTATACCCAAGTGTGCCCATAATAAACACTTTATTGACCTGCAGTTAGCTTGTCTTCCTACAGTGCCAGTCTCCCTTTTTATGTTGTCACCCAAAAATCTCTATTCAGAGACAGAAATAAATCATTAGAATGTGATTTTTATTATTGTTGTTATTGCCATTAATAATAATAGCCCACATTTAAGTAGTATTTTAAGTTTTGAAAATAATTTTATTAACTAAAGGAAAGTTTTAAAATTTTCTTTCCACTTTTGAATTTTTCCATAAAACATATTTTCACATATATTCCAGTTTTCCATAATCTCTTAAAAAAGAATTGTCACTGATTTGGTATGCTTGCAGCAGCCAGGTAGTATACTGGAAAGAATGATGGAGTAGGAGTCAGGAGGAGCTGCATTTAAATCCTGCCTCAGACCCTTACTAGCTTTGTGATTCTGGGCAACTCATTGCCCAGGACCACTTTCTTTGTCTCAGTTCCCTCCTCTGTCAATTGAGAATGATAATACTCTTTTGAGAATCAAATGAGATACTTTGTGTAGAACATTTTGAAAATCTTAAAGCACTTTATAAATCTTAGCAAGGATCATTATTAAGTTAAATGAGTAATTATGTTATTCCACTTGCACCTAATGTTATTCCACTAATGCATCTAGTATAACTGACTTTAGACAATGTCTACCCAATAAGACCAAAACATGTTGAAATATGGAACAGATTAAGGCAGAATTAATGATTTTGTGATCACTGTGTTGTTGTAAGTATTTGTCCTTGGTAATATTAAGACAACAAAATCATTTCGGCTGATTGAATGAGACCTAGAACAGATTAAAAATCATAACAATGTAAATGCTTTGGAAACCTCAGTGCTTTATGGACAAAAACTGTTGATTGTCTAAATACTTATTAAAACATTTAAATATCAAATAGTTAAGCTTAATTAAGCACCCGAGTTTCCACAGATAATTGAGAGTCAATACTTCTAAATCAAAGAAATCATTTTTAGCGTTTGTTTTCTCACAAAATTTCAGTCTTGATAAGCAGTCTCTGTTCTTTCTACCCCAGACATTCTTAACCAAAATATTTGCTACTTTGACTTCATGTAGACACAACTAAAACTAGCAGCACTTCCAGTGATTTGATGCTTCATAGTATAAACTCATTAATTCTGTAGAGCTTATTTACCACATTTATTTAAGGATTAATAAATTAATTATATATAATTGTAACTGGCCTGACAGTGGCAATCTCCATTGGTGAATTTCCTTCCCTGGAATTCCCTACACCAGTGAAATCACAGGTCTTATAAAAATAACAACAATAACATTTTAGTCAAATGCTAGTAAATAACTGAGGGACAAAATGATTTCATAAAAATCCTGATTTGACATTGTGAGTGCTAAGTGAATTCTGACTAAATGATCTAATGTTGCATACAGTTTATGGTTGTTGGTGTAAAGACAAATTAATTGAACCTTATGATTAGTATGAATCAAACAAATTCTGACATTCCCTAAAGTTTCTCTCTCAAAGTTCCTCTTTCTTTTTAGTAGCAGCAAGCACCCCAATATCCCCAGGGTGAGTGCCAACACAGGTTCTTAGATCTGTGTTTCAAAAGGAAAGCAACTCAAAATGGGTTAACAAGCTTACTTTAATCAAACAAACAAATATTACTTAGTTCAGGGGGAAAAGGTCAGCACCCCGAACTTCAGAGTATACAGACAGATCAAACAGACAGGCTTCTAAACTGTCCAACAATTATCAATACCAAAATCACAGTTACCAGAGAGGGAAGCATCAACATCTGGATTTTCAAAGCCAGGGGGCTCTCAAAGGCTGCCCAGAGTCTCATCTGGTCAAATCACACAACACTTCTCAAAGTGAGCCCCAAAGCAAAGCCTTAAATCAGGGATTATATAGTCTTTTCCTGGCTCAGAGAATATAACAACCTTCTTCACCCACTGCCCAATGACACAGCACCAAGGTGTGGTCATTCCTGAAAACCAAGCCTCCTACCACAGGCTCCATGTGACCACATTCAGCCTATTAGGAGGCAGAGTATATTTTGAAATCAAGGAAGGTTTTTAAGAGTCAATCAAAGTCTCTTAAGCCAGTCAAAGGGCCTAGGGGCAGGGAAGATCTTCAAATCTGTTTTTCCATTACATTTGTTCATACCTTTTAAGTTTGTACTTTAAATGAATGCAAGCACCTTCTTTGAGTTCCTCTGTGGAGAAAACAGAATTTTTTTCTTCATTGTCTTTTAAAAAGTCTTTATTAAATCTTTGGGCATATACTTAACATAAATCCTTTCCTTTTTCTGTCACTGATTTATATCTTTGCTTTATTAATGCTAGTTAGGACATTCTTCTGGATGGATTTAGACATGCTGATAGATTTTTACTTACTTTCGATTAATTTTCATTTGTCATAGTATGTTGATAGATATATGTTGATAGCAACTATCAAAAGTATATCAGCATTTCATTTTTATTTTTCATCACAGTCCTTATTTGAAAATATATGTTTGACTTGTTCAAGCTCCTCTTATTCTTCAAATCCTTTCTTGTTAGTTGAAACTCTGACTGTTGGTAACCTAGCTTAGAATGATCACTTGAATTTATTTCAGCTTTTGATGTTTCATAAACCTTTAAACATCATTATTTGGTCTGTAGTACAGGTAAGATCATGTTTCTCCTCTGTTATACTCACATGGTCTTACAATGGAAGTTTAGTCTATGGTGCTTTTACTTATTGGCATAAAGCAGATTACTCTGGTGATAACTATTTGCAAACAAGAGGAAATTGGGTTGGGAAAGGACAGTGAGTATGTAAATGTATTTTGAGTTCCAAAACTATAACCTCTAACAGGAAACTTTGTCTTGCAATAATTGCATTTGAACGCTGTTAGGATTGTCCTAATAAAATCTAACCCATCTCAAAATATGATGTTTGTATTTTATGTATCTCTTTATCAAATTTAAATCTTTGGTAAAGAATACTTACTTTAACAGGTAAATATCAAAGAATAGCTATGATTGAAATTACTAGCACCAAATCGGTGATGAGGAAGAAGCTGGGTCTCAAGTCTTAGGATCATTTTACATTCTTTGTACTCTGGACTCTCCAATTAAAATTTTTTTTTCTTTTTTGGAGAGGGGGGCAGGCTAGGCAGTTGGGGGTTAAGTGACTTCCCCAAGGTCACACAACTAGTAAGTGTTAAGTGTCTGAGGCTGGATATGAACTTAGGTCCTTCTGACTCCAGGGCCAGTGCTCTATTCACTGAGCCACCTAGGTGCCCCCAATTTTAAATTTTTTAACCTAGACCTCAGGTTAAGAGCTTCTGCTTTAGAACCTGGATTCACATTGACTAACCCAGGCTCCTTGATTACATAATTGCTGTGCCCTATTTCTTAACCTCTCACTACTAGAGCTGATCTTAAATTTACATTACCCCCGCCAGCAACAGGAAGTTGACCCCTATACCATGGGTACTGCCTATAAAATGACCAGAGTGTTAACAGGCTTCAGTGGTGTAAGAGTGCTGCTTAGTAGAGCATTCTAAAGCAAACAAAACTGATAATATGAGTTACTAATAATCAAAACTTTGGAACTTTACTAGGTAATAAGATCTGAAGGTTGCATAAAATTATACCCAATAGCTTTGAAAATAATATGTTGAATTTGTTATATACTTAAAGTGAAAAAATAAACTGTATGTAATAGAGATTCCTGACTACATGTACATTCCTCTTTTTCAGTCCCATTTTATGTATGAGAATGCTTATCTTGCTTAGTGTTTAATTTGGAAATTATTTTTAAACTCTTTTAATAAAAGGAATCTACCACTTCACTTTGTCTTCACTTTGAGCTGCCTGGCAGCCTGTCATTTTTTAACCCCTACCAACCCAGATGCCAATAATTACAATTTATAACAATCAGTAAGAATCTATGCTGGGTGCTATGGGAGGTATATAAATCAATAACATAGTATGACATTTTGATGCCAAAAAGCTTTTAAGTGAGTTGTAGAGACAAGAATAAGGGAGACACGAGACAATACCAAACAATATAATAGTATATAATTAAGGACTAAATTATATAGCAAGGCGGGGGGGCGCAAGTCAATATGGCAGAGTAGAAACAGCACTTTGGCACAGCTCTGACTTCCACTACTTATGATCCATATAAAAGGTGATTCTGAACAAATTCTGGAGCTACAGAACCCACAAAATGACATAGAAAAGCTAACCTCCCCCTGAGGACAGCCCAGCAGCCTGGCAGGGAGCGGCCAGCGCAGCACTCTGGGAGCCAAGCCCAGGCCCGCATGAACCAAAGGTTTTAGCCCCAGAGGAGTCAGACCAGCAACTGGCTGGAGGGACTCCAGAACGCCAACAGCTGTGGCGTTTCCAAAATTACCAACACAGAGATGCCAAGGACAAAGTGAGAGGTCAGTGCAGTATGGACTTTAGGACCAGGACTTGGGAGTACGTTGCTTTTGCCCCCAAGGTGAAAAGCCAGTAAGACAATTCAGCTCTGCCAATGCCACACGGCAGCGTCAGCTCCTGGCCTGCAAACTGTAGGGGGAACAGGCGACCAGTTGTGGGGTGGGGGCTAATCGCTCTTGTTTTAACCTTCTTGGATCTGGATTGTGGTCTGGAGTGGAGGTCTTGGGGTGTGTGACCAGCTTGCCAGAGCATGTGGAGGCTTCAAAGAGGGCATGCAACGAATACCGCCAACAGCTGAGAAAACCCCAGCATTTGGGATAGAAGCTCCCCTGTCTGGTGGCAGAGTCCTAATGTGGCAACAACCCCAAAAGTCAAGTAATTGAGTGGCAACATGCCTAGGCAAAGGAAACAAAATAAACAGAAAAATTCAACATTAGACTCCTATTTTGGGTGCAAAGAGGATTGAAACATGGAACAGGAGGAAGACTGTGAGGTCAGAAATCCTTCACCAAAAGCCCCAAATGAAAATACAAGCTGGCTACAGGCCATAGAGGACCTTAAGAAGCAGATAAGAAAAATGGGGGAGAAAATTGGGAAGAGAAATGAGAAAGATGCAAGAAAAGTATGAAATGAGAGTCAACAGCCTGACTGAGGAAAATAACACCTTAAAAAATAGACTAACTCAAATGGCAAAAAGAGGCTCAAAAAGGCAATGAGGAGAAGACTGCCTTACAAAGCCAAATTTGCCAGATGGAAAAAGAATCTCAAAAGCTCACTGAGGAGAATCATTCCTTCAGAATTAGACTGGATCAAAGGGAAGCTAGTGACTTTTTGAGAAATCAGGATGCTATTAAGCAGATCCAAACAAATGAAAGAATAGAAGGCAATATGAAATATCTCATTGGGAAAACCAGTGACCTGGAAAATAGATCCAGGATGGATAATTTTAAAAATCATTGGACTACCTGAAAACCATGATCAAAGAAAGAACCTAGATATCATCCTTCAAGAAATTCTCAAGGAAAATCACCCTGATGTTTTGGAACCAGAGAGCAAAATAGAGGTTGAAAAAATCCACCAATCACCTCCTGAAAGAGATCCCAAGAAGAAAACTCATAGGAATATTATAGCCAGGTTTGAGAATTGCCAGATCAAGGAGAAAATATTACAAGCAGCCAGGAAGAATCAATTTGAATATTGTAGAAATGCAATCAGGATAACACAGGATCTGGCAGCTTCTACACTGAGGGATCAAAGGTCTTGGAATATGATATTCCACAGGTCAAAGGACCTGGGATTGACACCAAGTATCACCTACCCAGCAAAACTGAGTATTTTGTTTCAGGGGAAAATATGGTCATTCAGTGGGATAGAGGACTTTCAAGCATTCTTGAAGAAAAAACCAGAGTTGAATAGAAAATTTGACATTCAGATGCAAGAAGCAAGAGATGCTTGAGAAGGTAAACTGGAAAAAGAAATCATTATAAACTTATCAAAGTTGAACTATTTACATTCCTACATGGAAAAATGATAATTGTAACTGATGAAACTTTTCTCAGTATGAAAATAGTTGAAGAAGGGTATATGGGCATATGAATGCATATGTGAATGTTTTTATATATGTTTATAGGTATACATGGATAGAGGGTACGGGTTGAATTTAATAGGAAGGGATGATACTTAAAAGGTGAAATTAAGAGGTAAGAGAGGAATATAAGGAGAGGAGATGGGGAGAGACAGAATGGGGTAAACTATCTCATATAGAAGAGGTAAGGGAAAATGGTTACGAGGGAGGGGAAGAACAGGAAGGCAAAAAGGCAAACTCTTATTCTCATTGAATTTGGCTCAGGGAGAGAATGACATACATGCTAAATAGGATATCTCATCCTACAGGAGAGTAGGGAGGAAGGGGATGAGAGGGGTGATGATGGAAGGGAGGGCATGCTGGCAGGGAAGGAAGTTGGAAGCACCTACTTTTGAAAAGGGACAGGATCAAAGTAGGGAATATACCAAGTGGGGGGTGGGATAGGAGGGAGGGAAGTATAGTCAGTCTTTTACAATATATCTACTGTGTTTTGCATAGCTATACATGGACAACATATACTGAATTGCTTATCTTCCCAGTAAGGGTGTGTGACAAGGGAGGAAGGGAATGAATCTGGAATTTGAAGTTTTAAAATCAAATATTTAAAAATATATAAATACCATTATTAATACTATTTTATATATAATTGGGAAATAAGATATACAGGCATTGGAGCACAGAGATTCAACTTGCCCTACTGGAAAAATTGAAGGGGGTAAGGGAGAAGATATGGGTGAGAGCAGATTGGATGTGGAGATATCCTTATGGGACTGCTATTTTGGGGTGGTGGGTAGGGGGAAAATGGGGGGGAAATTGTAACTCAAAATCTGGCAGAAATGAATGATATAAACCAGAAGTTAACAAAGCATTTGAAAAAAAAAAATATGTAGCATAGATTACAATTGAGACAGAAGCTCTGTGTATAAAAAGATCAGTGATTACCAACATATTCTAAGTATAAAATACTACAGAATATTGTGCTGAGCATTTTGAAAGGTAGGTAAAATTTTATTGACTATTCAGTGTATGGACAGTCACAATGCAATGATTTCCTTTTAGTGGATCTTTATGTTTTTCCCCCTGACTGTTATACTTTAACAAAGTATTTTTAAGTAACAATAACTACTAATATTTACAAAGCTCTTTAAAATTTACAAGTTATGGGGAAGCTAGGTGGCACACTGAGTAAGAGCGGTGGCCCCAGAGTAGGAATGACCCATATGGGTTCCTACTTAGCACCCACACATAAATAACCAGCCGTGTAACCTTGAGCAAGTTACTTAACCCCAATTGCCTTTTTTTTTTTAAAGAGGGCAGCTAGGTATCACAGTGAAAAGAGTGCTAGCCCTGGATTCAGAAGGATCCGATTTCAGATCCGGCCTTAGACACTTAACACACACAGATAAAAACCTAGCCACGTGACCTTGGGCAAGTTACTTAACCCCAATTTTCCTCCAAAAAAAAAACAAGATTTACAAGTTACTTTGTACAAATTGTCTCATTGGACCCTCAGGAAAAAACCCATGATGTTGTTGAATTTATATCCCCACTTCACAGATGTTGAAACTGAGGCTAAAGGTTACATAGCCAATAAGTCTCAAAGGCTGAATTTGAACCCGTCATCTTTTTGTTTTCCTGAGTTTAAAAAAAATTCCCATTTTATTTTGTTTTCATTTCCAAATTCTCACCTCCCCTTGCCCATTGAGAAAGCAAGAAATGATAAGGGAAATTCCAATCTAACAGATTAACAAAATATTGTAAAAAAATGGAAACTGTTTAGAGGGGCCACAAGAACAGGCACTGTTGCACATAAGCTCACATTTATATGCTTTATGCTTCCATTTTGGAAAACAATTTAGAATGATTTAAAAAATAGTGACTAAAATACCTCTTTACCAGAAAATTCCATTACTGGGGTCAGAGCCAAGATGGCAGAGAAAAAGCACGAACTTGGTGTGAGCTCCTGCTCCAGTCACTTCTAATACATGTAAAAAATGACTGAACAAATTTTAGAGCTACAGAACCCAAAAAGTGACAGGAAAAACAAATTTCCCTCTGAAGGCATTCTGATAGGCCAACAGGAAGGGTGTATTGCACCGGAGCCACCACAGTCCTGCATAAGCAGTAGGATTCTGGCCCCAGGGCAGCCCGACCAGGGGCAGCCAGAGCATACTTCAGGAGAGTGGATCACCAGCATCTGTGGCAGTTTCCAGATTTCTCAGTCCATAAACGCCAAAGAGAAAGTAAAAGGTCATTTCAAAATCAAGTAAGAGAAGTGGGAAATGAGAATAATGCAAGAAAAGCAAGTCAGCCTGCTAAAGGAGATCCAAATAAATACTGAAGAAAATAGCACCTTAAAAAATAGCAAAATGGCAAAAGAATCCTAAAAAGCCAATGAGGAGAAGAATACCTTTTAAAAACCAAATTTGCCAGGTGGAAAAGGAATTTCAAAAACTCACTGAAGAGAATAATTCCCTCAAAATTAAATTGGAGCAAATGGAAGGTAATGACTTTATGGGAAATCAAGATACTATAAAACAGATGCAAACAAATGAAAAAATACAAGGCAGTGTGAAATATCTCATTGGAAAAACCACTGACCTGGAAAACAGATACAGGAGAGAGAACTAAAAATTATTGGAATACCTGAAAGCTATGATCAAAACAAGAGCCTTGACACCATCTTTCAAGAAATTATCAAGCAAAATTGCCCTGATATTCTAGAACCAGAGGGCAAAATAGAAATTGAAAGAATTCACCACTTGCCTCTTGAAAAATACATCCCCAAAAGAAAACTCCTAGGAATATTAAAGCTGAATTCCAGAGTTTCTAGATGGAGAAGAAAGTACTGTAAGCATCCAGGAAGGAATAATTTGATCATTGTGGAATTACACAATTAGGATAACACAAGACCTAGCAGCTTCTACATTAAGGGATCGGAGGGCTTGGAATATGATATTCTGGATGTCAAAGGAGCTAGGATTAAAACCAAGAATCATCTACCTAGCAAAACTGAGTATAATGCTTCAGGGGTAAAATATGGTAATTCAATGAAATAGAGGATTTTCAAGCACTCTTGATGAAGAAACCAGAGCTGAACAGAAAATTTGACTTTCAAATACAAGAAGCAAGAGAAGCATGAAAAGGTAAACAGGAAAAAGAAATAATAAGGAACTTTAAATTAAAGTTGAACTATTTAGATTCCTTCATGGAAAAACAATAATTGTAACTCAGGAGACTTTTCTCAGTATGGGGATAGTTGAAGGGAATATGTGTGTGTGTGTGTGTGTGTATGTATACATACATATATGTATGCATAGGATGTATATGTGTATGAATATGTGAGTGTGTACATATGTATATACATGTACATAGAGGGCACAGGATGAGTTGAATATGAAGGGATGATATCTAAAAAATAAAATTAAGAGATGAGAGAGGAATTTATTGGGAGAAGAAGAAAGCGACATAAGCGACAGATAATTAGGGTAAATTATCTCATGTAAAAGAGGCAAGAAAAAACTGTTATAATGGAGGGGAAGAGCAAGAAGGTGAAAGGGAATGGGACAACCTTATTACTCTCATTGAATTTGGCTTAAGGAGGGAATAACATACATGCTCAATTGGGTATCTTACCCTACAGATAAATAGGGGGAAAGGGGATAAAAGGGGGAATGATAAAAATGAGGGCAGACTGGGGAGAGGGTAGTTAGAAGCAAACACTTTTGAAAAGGGATAGGGTCAAAGGAGAAAGTAGAAAAAGTGGGGGGGGGTGAGATAGGATGGAGGGAAATATACTTAGTCTTTCACAGTATAACTACTGTGGAAATGTTTTGTGTAACTACACATGTGCAGCCTGTATTGGATTGCTTATCTTCCTAGTGAGGGTGGGTGAGGAGAGAAGAAGGGAAAAAATCTGGAACTCAAAGTTTTAAAAACAAGTGGTTAAAAAAATGTTTTTTACATGCAACTGGGAAATAAGATATAGAGGCACTAGGGTATATAAGTATATCCATCTTTCTAGTAAGGAAGTGGGGGCTGGGAGAGGACATAAGAGAATAGATTGGGGGAAGGAGTATTCAGTAGGCTCGCTATTTGGGGGTGGGGTAGGGGAGAAATGGGGAGAAATTTTGTAACTCAAAATCTTGTGGAAATGAATGTTGAAAACTAAAAATAAATAAATTCAAAGGAGAAAAAGAAAGAAAATTCCATTACTAGTCAAAACCAGAAAGGTCCCCTGGATCCCAAAATATTTATAGTGGAATTAATAGGAGAGACAAAGTTTATGTCAACTCATTTTGGAATGACTGTGGTAATGTAATTGTAATAAAGTATTACTCCTGAAAGAAATATAAAATATGGAAAATTCATAGAAACATGGGAAGGTTTACATGATCTCATACAAAGTGAAATAAATTGTATCAAGAAAGACAATGACTACAGTAACATAAATGGTCAGAACAAGGACAACAATAAAAAATGGACCTGTACACTCTACAGCTGTGATGCCCAATCAGCTGGTTTCTAGAGAATCATTGCAAAAATTAACTCTTCCTTCTTTTTTACAGAAGTGGGGCCTTGTGGCTTTGGAATGTTGAATATACTTTCAGACTTAGTTAATGTATTAGTGGGTTTTGCTGAACAGCTTTTTTTTTCTTTTTAAATTTTTTGTTTCCATGGATGACATGCTGTGTGGCTGGGGGAAGAAAGGGCTCTATTTAGAAATGAATGTGAAATTAAAACAAAAGCTATTGATTTTTTAAATGAAAGTTTACATATTTTTTAAAAATGGATTCTCCCCCGACCATGGTTGTGAAAAGTACCTGATTTTGTTCTCTCCTAATTTTTTATGATTTATGTCCATTATATAGGTTCAGTGTGTGTTATATATTAAAAGATTTTGATTTAAACTTAATTTCTGTCAAACTGCTTTTTAGTTTTCTATCAATTTTGTTTGTTTTTTTTAAAGCCCCTCCACTTTGTAATTTATATACTTGGTTTTGACAAACACTGCTTTCAGTTGCTTCTGTTTCTCCCTGTCTGATATGTTTTAAGATTTACTCTTCAGGGATAAGCAAAGCATGTTAGATAATACATTCGAATTTATACTTCAGTTAAAAGTGTGCCAAACATTTTTCTTATAACAATCCTGTGAGATAGGTAGTTGACACATTATCCCTATTTTGCAGATGAAAACATCAAGGTTCCAAGGATTCAGATATCTTCTCTGTTTTCATATATACTGTAACCAATAAATCACTGAGACAGAATTTTAACCAATCTCAGTTCCACGTTCAGCATTCTGCATACTACTTCTCATATTAACCAATATGATTATAGGTACTCATATAAAAATCCCAGAACCATTCTAGGTTTATACTAAAATTTAATAATTATACTTTCTCAGTTAGCATTTTTTGCTTTTAGGTTTTGCTCGGAATCTATCAGAAGGCAACAATGCTAATTATACAGAGTATGTGGCCACCAGGTGGTACCGTTCTCCTGAACTATTACTTGGGTAAGTAATCATTTTCCTAAATTACAAAAAATAAGGCCTAAATCTTTCTTGATGAAACATTATGAACCTTTTAAGAAAACTAAACATTACTTGAGTTGATTAGAAATATGGATTTTGATAGTTTCTGAGTTATTATTTGTATGCTTATGAATGGTTGCCCAGTTAGATATTGGATAAATAGCTTGGTTTAAAAATGCTGACTTACTTCTCATTAACTCTAAAAAGGCATGAAACTAAATCATGTACCACATTGCATAACATAAGGGCTCGTTCGTGTCAGAAAGTATGGCAAAGTCCTCATTTCAAATGTTTTTTTTTCCTTTAGCCCTCTAAACCATCAAAATATGCTAGAAATTCTAATATTTGGCTGGGTAAAACAAATCAGTAAGCATGAAGATAGAAATATACATGGCAAAAGATTGAAACCCATAAAACATAGAGACAGAATTAGAGCTCATTTATGAAAATAAATATATCCTAGTTCATCTTGTTTATCTCCTTCATACATAGGATGCATGTCTGTATCACTAAATGTTAACAGAAACATTTGCAGTAATAAGACCTCCTACTACTGTGCCATGTGCACTATTATAAAAACCCCTGCCATTGTGGCGGCAAAGCAGATATCTTTGACCATGATATGTTCTGTTTGGTTTTTAAAATATGTTCACTTTGCCCATCAGCTCCATACTCTAGGTAGACAGTGCTGCACACAGTGTGTTGACATCTCTCTCCATAGTTCCTGTTGTTCAGTGCCCTTTCAGCACTTCTGAAGTGTGGAAGAAAAGAGCCCTTGGTAGATATTTCAATATATATGGACCCCACCCCCTTTGTACTACTCTAAAGAGACTCTGGATATGATAGAACCTCATTGTAACATTATTTACCACTCAGAAGAATTCATCGTATAGACATAGACATATAGATAGAGATAGATATTTCTCAGGTCTGGTATGCCTTATGATGAATTCTTCTTGGTCTCAAGTGAAATACTAGTATTTATTTGCTACAGATAGATTCTTGTGTTCCTAGTCTGTTGATGTAGGATAACAGGCAGCAGAGTTGTGTCTGGGGAAAATAGGATATTTCTTTTAATCAATTGAGAACTTCACATTTTTAATTAAATAGGATTTTGTTTATTAAAAAGACTTTTTAAAAACTCATTTTGGAAACTTCACCCCTCATATTAAAAAATATCTGACAGTATAAACTACTCAACTCAGTCTGCCTCATAAATACTTCTGCTTATGAATAAGGCCACTTTCTTCTTAGCTAGAGGTATTTTGTTTGCCTCATACAGTCGTCTCCTAATTCAGAGGTAAAGGAAAGATTGTTCTTCTTTTCTCTCTTTCCGTCATATCAACCATTTCTTCTTCTGCTGCTAAAATATTACTAAGCAATTTTCTGATCATTTTTTAAGATTACACATTTGTGTAATGTGTTGAAATTGTATTAATATTCTGTTTTGTGACATTCTTCAGACACTTCAATTTTTTCAAATAGCTCATTGTTTTCTTTTCTTACTTTTGTTTGAAATTAAAGCAATTATGATTTTTTAAGGACTTGTATGTTTTTTGTTGTCTTCTGGGGTGGTTTGACAAACTCAGGTGGTTTAAAACAAGTACCAGGCTTGTTGCTTCTAGACATTTGTGTAGATTTTTAAATTGTAGTTACATTTTTATGTATTTGAAAAATCCCAAATATGCTTCACCTAACTAACAGGAAGGTCCCACTTTTCCTTCTTTCTACTGATCAACATTTTAATAATGTAAGCCATCTAGAACACAGTTATGAACCTAAAAGCAAAAAAGGCATTAGAGAAAATATCTGTCACAGAGTCCATGTACTTTACCTGAAGGAGAGAACTTGGAGCTAATCTATGGCTAGGGGAAGAGCTGGAATCATGTATATAAGAGCTGAGTAAAAGTGATGGAGGGTGGGGGAGGGGCAGCGCTAAAGAACTGAAATGTTAATAGCTGATGCGTTGGCAGACTCAGAGCAAGACTATAATCTGGGATCACTTAGTGTAGGGACAGACAGCCCAAATTTCTCAGTAGTCGCAAAGAAAATAATTTTATAAAATAATATTAAATTAAATATTAAATTAGATTGATATTAATAAATAATAATTTAATAAAACAACAGAAGTATTGCTGTCTCTAATGATAGCCCTATACCATCATGAATATCATTTGAATTACATTTCATTTTAAAGTCAGGAAAATGTACTTATTTCCCCACAAGAAGGTTGAAAATGAAAGCGTGTTTAGAGCTTGCATGGGATAAATTTCTTTAATCTGAAAAGTAGGTGGAACAACTGATTTCCTAGCAATGTAAGATGTTAGCTGAAGCAAAATGTTCCTGTGTTCAACACAGATAAGGTTAAATACCTTTTATGAAGCTATAATAAGCCTTTAAAATTTTAGAATATAAATATGAACAGTTTTCAGGCCAGAATATAAGGTCATTGGAAGCTGGAGTGATTCCATGTTTGTCTTTTAAGTCCTAGTACCCAGCACAATTGCTTTGCACGTGATAACCATTCAGTAAATGTTTATTAATTGAATTGAACCACTGAGAATTACTAACTGCATAAACAGATCACAGAATCTGTGTTGTAAGTGGCTGCACGCATATGTAATATCTGACAAAAATGAATTTCTGTAATTTTCTGCTTCAGCCTTACCATAGAGGCATTGTCACTCTACTTGGCACTTTTCTATTACCTTGAATTCTTAAAGATGCTTTAAAATACTAATTTTTCATTTTAAAAACAGAACAATTTGGAAATATGTATTATTTCTTTAATTGGTGTGATAATTATTCCTTTTGCTTTTCAGAGCTCCCTATGGAAAATCTGTAGATATGTGGTCTGTGGGCTGTATTCTTGGGGAACTTAGTGATGGGCAACCTTTATTTCCTGGAGAAAGTGAAATTGACCAACTTTTTACTATTCAGAAGGTGCTAGGACCTCTTCCATCTGAGCAGATGAAGCTCTTCTACAGCAATCCTCGTTTCCATGGGCTTCGGGTAAGGGATTTTTCTGGGGGAAAATATCTCCGTACTCTGGAATTTTAATCATTGTTTTTGTTAGAGCTACATATAGTAATCTATTGAATTCCATTCCTTTTCCCAATATAATATTTATAATTCCTTATGCATTTTCTTTCTTAAATCTCATAAAATGTTCCTTAATAAGAGGAGAGAAAACAGCTAGAATAATCATGGATAGTTTTTAAATTTGAGTATGTTCATAGCTACAAATTTCAGATTTCAAAACCTTTTTTTGGCAAGTCTAGAGTATATTCATTTTTCTAAATCTTTGCAAAAACTGTTACCTTATTTATATAGCCTATTTGGGGGGGGGATTAGATATGTGAGTGTTGTTGGTAAAAGGAAGAACTCCCTCACTATTACAGATGATCATCTTCTCTACAACTTAGAGAGAATTGTCCAGGGCTCTCAGAAGTTTAAGGACTTACCCAGGCTTCCACAGGCCCCAAATGTCAGAAGCTTTGAGCTCAGGTATTCCTCACTCTGAGACCCACTCTCTGTCTGCCCTTCTACTCTGCTCTTTAGGGAAAGGGATAAGGATAGAGACTAGACATTTAGGATAGGGGGGAAGAGGGCTGGCCTAGATTCATCTCCAGACTCTGAAAGTACGTGTGTGACCTGGGACAGATCACTTTACATGTCAGGGCTTTCAACAGCTCTCTAAGATTCTAAATTTAAAATTTGACTTTTTAATCTCACCATTCAAGTGCAAAAGTTTTCTTCTAAGTTCTGATGGTTTTCTTTTTCAGTCCTCAATCTTCTTGACCTCTATAGCATCTGACATTGCCTAATAGCTTCTCCTCCTGGATTCTCTCTCCTCCTACCTATTCAGGATTAGGCTTCTTTTGTTTTGTTCCAAATAGCAGAATTAGTAGCAATAAACTGAAATTGTGAAGAGGCAAATTAATGCTTAATATAAAAAAATTTGCTAATAATTACATCTATCCCATATACTCAGCCTCATGCTCACCATTCAGCTTTCCTCCAATTTTAGTGGTGTTAATAATTCGATTATCGTGGAATCCCAGTCCCTCAAAGGCAAATGGATTTCAGTTCTCTATCCCTAAGTGTGTTTTTTTTTAACACATTTTATTAGGAAAGGGAAATAAATGAAAAAACCCTGACTTAAGTCTAGTTTTATCATCTGTTACTTAACTACTTTGGTTCAGGAAACAGTCTTTTTATTATCTAGTCTCTCCCTACTATTTTAGTAGTGGTAAGAGAGGGCATACCACATTGACTTCAGTTGACACTCAAAGGTTAACTTCAAAGTTACCTGGTACATAAATAACTTGGTTAAGTGCACAAAGCAAAATTACAAAAATATAGCAAGTTACAGAAATAAAAGTATCAGGTGAGTTTTTGTGTTACAAGTTTTCATGAACTTCTTTATCTAATTGTTACTAGAAAATTTTATGCATTCCACAAATAATACTTTGGAGCTAATATTGCCTGATAGAGAGAAAAAACTGGACTGAATTCTGAAGCTGTGTAGTAATTCTTGGTAACTTTCACGCAAAAGGACACTCACTGAGTCATTCCTGACAATCAAATCTGCTTAAGTCACCATCATCAAATAATCCACATTACAAACCTTAGAATTATAGATGAAGAAACTTCCCCCATTTTTATCTATTTTTATCTAAATAAATTCTTGAATATGTCTTAAATCTGAGTTTCCTTATGAAGCCTTCTCTAAATAGTGCCATCCAACACTAACCGTTGCCATTTCTCACTACTTATAAATAGTTTTATATTTAATTTATTACTTTATGTTAACACATTCCTTATTCTTTTTCCTAATTGCTGCAGCAACTAGATCTCAAGCTGGGAATGATGATATATACCTCTATAGTTCTGCCTTAGAACCTAGAACAGTATTAGACACAGAGCTTATGCTTAATAAATATTTGATATGATTTCAAGAGGTGGTGATAGAAATTTGACCACAGGACACTGCAGGCTGAACTTCAACCCTGTTCACCCCTCTCCAGTTTCCTTAGCCCAGAATATCAAGTAGGGAGACTGAGTTTCTCTGCCATTGACCCTTGCCTAGAAATAGTACCCCTTTAAGACTAAGCATTCAGGGGCGGCTAGGTGGTGCAGTGAGTAAGAGTGCCAGCCTCGGCGTTGGGATCAGATCCGGCCTCAGAAAATGAGCACCCACACATAAATAACGACTAGCCGTGTAACCTTGAGCAAGTTACTTAACTCCAATTGCTTTTAAAGAAAAAAAAAGACTAAACATTCAGTATTACCTCAGTGGCTAGCATACTCATACCACCCATTACTCCCCTACCCCTCAATTATTCATGGTTACTTAAGAACATAATATCTCCAGTTGCTGTTTTCTCACCCCATCTGCTTTTACTATACCCTAGTCATGTCCCACCACATTCCTGTTCACCCTTTCAACTTTGTCTTCTAGAAATAGTGAACAAGCTTCCCTTTAGTCTGGACATCTTCCTCTCATAATTCTTCTATCTTCTTGTTCTTAGTGAAACCTAACTTCCCCAAAAGACGTTGCTTCTCTGTCCATCCTTTCCAGAACTGACTGTATCTTCACCCTCTAGCATCACAGTCTGGGTCAGGGATCACAATATTCTTTGTTCTCTAATGACATTTCCAGACTTACTCTTTGTCTGATATTACTTAACAGTCTCTCCTTTGAATTTCACTCCTTTCTTACGGAGTTCAGCACCTAGTTCATTTCCCTTTTCCTTCCCCACTCCTACTCTTATATTGGAAAGGGAAGGGAATAAGCCTTTATTTAACACCTACTATGTGCCCAGCACTGTACGAAGCACTTTTTACAGATATTACCTCATCTGAGTGTCACAACAACTCTGAGAAGCTGCTGATGTTGTTATCTTCATTTTGCAGTTGAGGAAATTGAACCAAATGGGTTAAGTGACTTGCCTAGGGTCTCATGATAGTGTAGATCTGAGGCTGGATTAGAGTTCAGTTCTTCCTACCTCCAGGCCTAGCACTCTATCCACAGCTGCCTGGGGACTTTAACATTCATCTTCATGCTCCTCAACCTCCCTAACTTCCTAATTCAAGAGTTATTTCAGATTCTATTACCTAATCCTACATACCACCTCTGACACACACAGGAATGGTCACAACTTAGATTTTTTACCATTAACAACAAAAAACCCTGATGTTCCTCCATCTAATCATAGTCTTCTATTATTCTGTCTCTCTTGTGCCTCTTCCTTCCTAAACCTCCTTGCCCTCATTTTGACCTCTAATCTCTCTACCTGAAATACTTTACTTTCTCAGACTACTAACTTACTCTGACTGCTCTTCTGCTTTCCAATCATGACCTGTAGTTAGTTAAACAATTCTAGTCACCACTGCCCTCTGTTTTCAAATCTCTTACTTCCTTGTCTTATTATTCATATATTACTACATCCCAGCTTTGGTTTGCACCCACAATCTTGTCTTCACCACCCTTACTTTTGTGTTGCCAGTCATCATTGGAGGAAGTCACACAACCATGCTGTCTAGGTACATAGCAGATTTATGTTATCTAATCTCAATCAGGCCCTCCTTATAGCAAGGGAGTCCTTTACTCTGCCCTACATTATTCCCTGTTTCACTCCCCACTGAAGCTATTCCAAATCTTTTCTTTTTAGTCCTCCCATTTGCAACAAATAGCAAACAAAATGCCACCCTACAACCTCTTTAATAATAAAGTGTCTCCAAATCAAATCTCACTCATTCAGGATGCCTTGGGAGATGCAACAACCATAACTGTTTATTAACTTTTGGATAATGAGCATCAGATGAGGCTTAAAACTGGAAGATATATGCTTACCAAAATATTGGGCACTATGATGGAAGAGGTTCCAAGCATAGTCTAGGTCCAAGATGAACTTCCTGTGGAGTGTGAGGTCCTCCAGATGGGCCTTTTGGAAGCTTCTGTGTCAGAAGCTTATTTTTAGTTCCACAGAGGCAGTGGTGTTGTAGTGCCATAATAAAACACCACTGATAAAATATTTATATTGAAATAAATGGGTCTTTTGTTGTTATGGGAAGCTTGAGGTAGTTTCTCAAAAGTAATCAAGAGTGTTTTCCTCCTCCTTTTCAACTGATTTGTACTATCTGTCAGAATATGTAATGTTGGGCAAGCTCTATAGGATACTTATTAGGATGCATGTTAAAATATGTGCAATTAACATTCTTTATCTGTTTGGTCTTCCTGTGTGGATGGAAAATGGCTAGACTCCTTTGCGTGATTCTATTCTAAAAAGTTCTGCAGCATGAGCCATGGAACATAGCATCATCTGCAAACAGAACTGTCTGGAGGACTTTACTATCTGCAAGGAATCCTTCCTCAACCTGCTCCCTCCTCAGATCTTCATCACAGTAGTAAATACTTTGACTGAGTATTTTATCTCCCTGTTTTATGCTTTGCCTGGTTTTTATTGTCAGAGGGTTATTGAACAAGGTTATTTCTAGTGTCACATCTCCGTTGTACTGATGGAGATGCTGAAGCTAAGAAAGGATGATGTTGATCCCTGGGCACTATTATTAAAAAACCTGTAAAGTGGAGTTTTGTTCTTGTAATCAACAAACAGTAAGTGTGATGGGATCTTCTCTACAACTTTCTTTTTTTTTTTTTTTTGGAGGGCAATTGGGATTAAGTAACTTGCCCAAGGTCACACGGCTAGGTTTTCTTTGTTTGTTTGTACATTAAGTGTCTGAGGCCGGATCTGAACTTAGGTCCTTCTGACTCCAGGGCCTATGCTCTACTCACTGTGCCACCTAGCTGCCCAAAAGCATTGATTTTTTTTTTTTTTGCTTTTTGGAGGGCAGTTGGGGTTAAGTAACTTGCCCAGGGTCACACAGCTAGGTTTTCTTTGTTTGTTTGTACATTAAGTGTCTGAGGCTGGATCTGAACTCAGGTCCTTCTGACTCCAGGGCCGATGCTCGATGTGATAAATGTGTGGTCCATTGTTGAATATTTCTTGGGAAATCCTTCTTGTTCCTTACAAATACATGTTGAGGAGGTCCTTGATTCATATATAGCTGACCCACATGAACATTTTCTATAGCTGGGAGGGTAGAAACGTAATTTAGTAGTTATTAATGTTTGCTCCATCACTTATCTTTGGTATTAATAAGTTTCGAGGTTTCTCCCACAGCTTTGTTTCTTTTCTGTGTTTATATACCTCTTCTGTTAGTCCTTCTCTAAATATATTGGATCCAGTTTGCCTCTTTTTTCCCATATATGTTTTCTTTAGTGCCATAAATAAAAACAGTAATAACTGGCTTACTTGACATTTTAAGGTTTACAGAGCTCTTTATGTTATTGAATTTAATTCTCACAAAACTCTTGTGAGGCAAGAGTATTGTTATCTCCGTTGTACTGATGGAGATGCTGAAGCTAAGAAAGGGTAAATGACACACTAGATAGCTAGTAAGTATCTAAGGCAAGATCTGAACCCATATCTGTGTGACTTCACATCGAGTACTCTGTACACTATTCCACACTGTCTCTATTTAGAACTAAAAGGTATCTTTGAGATCTTCCAGTCTCAAAAAGATCACAGTAGCTTATGTCTTCTACCTCTAGACCCATCACACTTTTCTGCCAGGAGGTGACCCGTGGGACACTATAGTGCTCTTGGTTACTTTCTCCAAGGTCCAGAAGGGAGGTCCTACACTGGCTCTTAGTCTGTAGTCTCTTATCTGGAAAGTACTATTTCTGAGTAACTAGGAAGCTAGGACTACATCCTTAGGACTATCCTTATTCTTTTGATACAATCTCTCCTTCTCATATTCATTTGTCTTAACCCTTTCTCTCCTCCTTTCCCTCTCCATAACTCATCTCTCTTCTCATCTATTGCTTCCTCACAAAAGTGAGAATCTCTTTCTTTTTCTTGTAGAGCTTATCCCTCAGTTACTTTCAGTTACTCTGGAGAGCCCCCTAGTTAGGTGTGATCTTCAGTGATAGCAAAACTCGTCCTAAAAGACGAGTTATATTTAAAACACTACCTTTCCTGGGACTTTGGTTCTTTGTATTACCAAAAGAGTTTAATTTGATTAGAGAAGAGTTTAATTTGTAGAACATACAGTTTGATTGGTAAGCAAAGAAAGTTATTAAAGGCTGATCGATAAAGCTTTCATATACTATTCCTTTTAAAATTTTTATTCATTTGTTTTTAGTTTTCAACATTCACTTCTATAAAATTTTGAGTTCTAAATTTTCTCCTCCTCCTTCTGCTCCCCTTTCCCTAAGATGGTATGCAGTCTGATACAGGTTATTGTATACTATTCTTAGAGAACCTTGCCATACCTTTGTATCCATTTTTAGGTGGCTGCTCTCATTTCAATATCTGGTGGGGTGTGTGTGTATGTATGTATGTTTGTGTGTGTATTTACGTGTGTATATAAACATATGTAACAGTCCTTTATCTTTTAAGAGTTTTAATGACAATAATTCAATACATAGAACAACTCTTAAACAATCATTATTTATTATCTCTGTTGTATTACTGTATATCATGAAACGTCAACAAAACATACTGTGCTGATTTACATAATTTTGGAAAAACAATAAGGAGTACTTGTCAAATGGGCAATAAGATTGAAATGGTTAGGATGTTTTATCTTTAAATTTTAGTTATTAAGGTCTAGCTAGTTAATATGCCTTATCATAAGTTAGGAGGAATCTTGGAGGCCAGCTAGTCCAATTCCCTTATTTTGTAGATGAGGAAATTGAAATAACCAGTGAAGTGTTCTCCTCAGGTCAACCAAGTAATTGAATGTCAGAAGCAGGATTTGTGCCCATATCCTTTGACTCTGCAGGCTGAGCTCTTTTCACTGTGTCTTTTATGCTAAACTGGTGGACTTTCATTTTGAAGAAATTCTAACACTTTTTTTAACACAATGAATTTGATTTGTTGCTTTCTCTATTTTGTTTCCAGCATCTAGGCTTTTTTAGTGAAACTGTAATGTTTTATTAACTCAATCTGTTGCCATGGAATTTAGTCTCACATTCAGTCCCACTTAAGGAATTTTAAGTTGAGCATTTTCAAGAAAATTATGACTTTTAAGTTCTGGTTTTTTTGTTTGGGATCTCTGATTTCAGTCCTTTGGAGATTCTTGGTGAGGAAATTCTCCAACAATGGGTATCAGCAACCACTCTGCAGCTTAGTCTGAGAAAGTGACCTGGGGGTGCAGAGGGGCAGTGACTTGCCCAGGGTCACAGGATCACAAGTCTTATATATATAATATAGAGCATTTGCATAAAATATTCATTGACTAATAATATGCCTTTAATAAATATTTATTTGATTGTTATTATATGACTAATTAGCCAATCAGAGGCAGGGCTTTGAGCTAGCTTTTCTTAACATCCAGGCCCGTTCTTTTTCCATGTTGTTCCTGCTGCTGAGGGAAAAGCAGTATGTTATAAATGTACATTAGAATTCTCAGCTTAACATTGACTTATCTCTGAAAAAACAGTTGCTTCCGGCATTCAAGGTCCTGACTTATAGAGTTGGTAGGTCACTTAAGTAAAATATATTTGTTAATCAAAAACTACATATGACTAATGATTGGCTATGTAGGGTGAGAGTAAGGAGTTCAAAATGATACTGAAGTTGTGCTCCTGAGTGACTAGAAGGATGGTGATGCTGGTGGCAGAAATTGGGAAGTTTGGAAGAAGGGTGGGGGTGGGAGGGTGGGGAAGGTCACAAGTGCAGCTTTGAACATGCTGAGTCTGAGATAACTACAGGGCACTCAGTTGGAAACGTCCATTAGCAATTGCAGACGAGCCACATGCTGTGTTTCTGGCCATCCAATCTTGTCTTCTCTACCTCTGGCTTCTCTTATATGTGTCCCTTATATACAGCCACTGCTCTAACTCAAGGCTTCATTTTTCTCCTGGACTCTTGGTCCCTGGATCTCAGGTCTCCCCCCCCCCATTCTAATGCATATTTCATGTAGCTACTGAAATGATTTTCCTAAAGCACAGGTACCAGTGTTGCTTTCCATCAGTGGCCTCTTCCCCTCAGTTGGATTACCTATGCTGATATTCTTACCATTCGTATTGGTATTAAAGAGCTGATATGTACAGCAAAGTAGCAATTAATGTGAGTGATAGATCTCATTAAATGGCATCATTATTCAGATGCATAAATTTTCTTTGGGTTAGAATGAATGATTTCACGTTATTGTATTTTACACTAATATTTTCTACTTCTCTTATTCACATAGTTCATTTACAATATTTCTTTCACATTTTTTGTTATCTTTCTTCTGGGATCCTTTTAACATAATTCTCACTATGGAAAAACTACTGTAACTGATCTCCATCATTTTCATAGATCTTAAAAGTAATATACGTGTAGAATACTTCAGTGATACGGTTATTTAGTGGTGCTGTGTCATCTGCTTTCCACTACACCTCTCCAGCTTCACACCTGGCACACTGATATTACCATTTCGTTATGTTTGCAGTTCCCAGCTGTTAATCACCCTCAGTCTTTGGAGAGAAGATATCTAGGAATTTTAAGTGGCGTTTTGCTTGACTTAATGAAGGTAGGATGTTATGCTTTCTCTCTCTTTTTTTTTAGCTTTTTGGAGGGGATAAGGCAGGGCAGTTGGGAATAAGTGATGTGCCTGAAGTCCTACAGCTAGTAAGTGTTAAATGTCTGAGTTTGGATTTGAACTCAGGGTCTCCTGTCTCCAGGGCTGGTGCTCTATTCATAGCACCACCAAACTGCCCTGCTTGCTTTCTTCACATAGGATATTCTTCAATTTATATTTTACTTATCTCTCTGTAGGATTATATTGCAAAGCATTATGTGAGTTAGGCCCTGTATTAATAGATAAGATATTTGCTAAATTCAATTGTGGAAAATGAATTGTAAAGAACATGGGCAATCTATTAAGTTACAAGGGTTTTTGTGTTTTAACTCATATATGTAATAGAGTATTTGCATAAAATATTTGTTGACTAATCCTGTGCCTTTAATAAATATTTATTTGATTTTTATTATATGACTAATTGGCCAATCAGTATTAATTGATCATACCATGTATTTGGAGCCCAGTTAATAGCATATTAAAATAGGAGGAATTTGTAATCTGAAAATTATATCACTTCATTATTGATGTTTATATTTGTTAGTTGCTTTTCCTAAAGTAGATCTTCCAAACTTATTTGATTAACTTTTTAAAAACTATGTCAGTAAGCAAAAAATAGAATAAATTCAACTGTCTATTTTTTCCATCTTTGTCATTTATCTCCCTTTTGAACCTAGAACTAAAAAGTCATTAAGAGTATTTCTGATTTGAAAAGCTTATTCTGAGTGAACACTGCTTGATGCCATTGTGCTAATGTTGGCTGTATCTGTATGTCTAAATTGACAATATCATAATTCAACTGGATGTGGTAATAACAATATGGATACATTATGTCATTGATTCAATATGAAGAGTACAACAGTTGGATCAGTTGTGCTATAGAGGAATGGTCACCTTTTTCCTATTGGTGTTGAAGTTTGAGATAATCAGCTAGGTATTTGCTGACTATTTAGTAGTTTTATAGCATTGACCTGATCTCATGAAGGAATTTATAAGCCAGAAGTTTTATAATATATATAGTATTTTCTACCAGTAACATTTTAATACCATATTTCAGTGTAAATTGAGAAGATTAAAATAGAACTGACTTACAGAAAACTGGTTTCCCTGAATTCATATATTCATCTACTTTAAAATGCTATTTTTGGACAAAGCTTTTAGGCTTATTTTTAGCTGATGTCTTTTAAAAATACAATCATTGTAATGCTAATGCCAGTGAAACCAGAATCATTCTATGCATACCCACACAAGGTGGCTTTTGTTCTCCAATTAGGAAAAGAAAAAGAATTGTGCAGCATTTAGAACTTTGTCTGAATCATTATTAATGCAAAATCACTTGCTTAGAATCAGTGGTATAGGTTGCTGAACAAAAGCCCTTGGACCAGAAAAGTGAATATTTTCTTTTCCATTGGAACTAGAACTCCAAATCTTAGCCTGGCTCTTGGGCATCATGCTAGAGGGACATGAGACTGAGTAGCAAAGAATCCAGAGTCCTGGACAAATTTAGTTTGGGTGAAATGCTTCTTTTTTGTTGGTAGTTACCAACTTACAAGAGGATTTTGGCCATATAAATGGGAAATAAGATACACAGGCACTGGGGTATAGAGATCCATTATTGTATTCTAAAGATGGCATAGATATAGGACTTGGAGGGGCCTAAATCCAGAGTGGTTAAATAACTGGCCAACATTTTCATAGCCAGCTAGTGACTGCATCAGTTAGAATCCAGTTGTACTTCCTTGCAGTTCTATGTTTTTATTATTTTTAACTACTTTATTTCTTTATTTGACATTTTTTAAATTAAATTTTATGTTTATTTTTACTTTACATCATTCATTTCCACAGGACTTTGAGTTACAAATTTTCTCCCTGTTTTTCCCTACCCATCACCCCCAAACAGCAATCCCGCTGTATACCCTCTCCCTCAATCTACTGTCCCTTATATCCTCCCCCATGCCCCTTCCAACTTTCCAGTAGGTCAAGGTGGATCTCTATACCCCCATGCCTGTATATCTTATTTCCCAGTTGCATGTAAAAAATAATAATAATGATTTTTTAATCATTTGATTTGAAAACTTTGAATTCCAGATTCTCTCCTTTCTTCCCTTGTCACCCACCATTACTGGGAAGATAAGCAATTCAATATAGATTGTACATGTGTAGCTATGTAAAATATTTCCATAGTGGATATATTGTGAAAGACTGATTATATTTCCCTCCATCCTATCCCGCCCCCCACTTGTTCTGTTCTCTACTTTGACCCTGTCCCTTTTCAAAAGTGTGTACTTCTAACCTCCTTCCCTTCCATCATCCCCCCTCTCATCCCTTTATATCCTTTTGTTTTTACTTCACTTTTTTATTTCTTAATATGTCCTTATCCCCCTATCCCTCAAGCAATTTTTATAATAAATACTAAAATCAAAGAGTGAAAAAAAGCTCAGCAAAACCAACCAATATATCAGTCAGCACTGACAATATATGCAGTATTCAGTATCTCTGTAGTTGCCTGTCTCTGCAAAGAACAATGCAGATGGAATTTACTCAGCTTTTCTTGAGGGTCAAGATTTGTTATTATTAATTAAATAGTCTTCCTTTTCTTTTTTTTGTTTTTTCCATTCTCATTGCTATAGTCATTGTGTATGTTGTTTTCCTGTCCTACTTACTTTCTAGTGCTTTTACTTAAACTTACTTACTTTAAAAAAATAAAGACTGCTTTGATTTATTAATGTTTTAATGTTGAAATGTTTACTAATAATTGGGAGGGGAAATTTTTTAAAATTGACTTGATAGGAATTTTTTCAAGTTTATTTAATAATTTTTGGTTACTTAAATTTATATTATTTTTTCAAATCCAAACTTTTTCCTTTAAGAATTTACTGAAGTTGGATCCAGCAGACAGATACTTAACAGAACAGTGTTTGAACCATCCTTCATTTCAAACCCAGAGACTCTTGGATCGTTGTGGAACTTCACCTTCACGATCTGCAAAGAGAAAACCATACCATGTTGAAAGCAACACATTATCTAATAGGTAAATATTTCTTTCTAATGCAGTAGAAAGCAGGACTGGTCTTATCAGCAGATAAAGTAGGTGAATGCTCATGTATGGTGATTGGTGGAACAAGGCCCCCACCAGCCTATTATATAGAATCAGGCCATATTTGAAATCCTATAGTGGTTAGCAAATTCCTTTAGGTTTTGTTTGTTTAGTCTGTTGAGTCTTGTATGAAAATGCAGATATCTTTGAAAGGGTAACACCTGAGGTCTTATCAGCTAACGCAGTTTCCAGTGATGACAGCTCACAGAGTAAGGCTTTGTGAGAATGAGGCATTGCATGTGACAGCACTAAGGCAAGTCACTAGGGCAAAGCGGTGCCATTAGAGAGGGGAATGAATGATGTGCGGAGTGTTTAAGAGGCACCTGCTTACCATTTTGCCAAGGTTGAGCCTTCTGCAAATGTGCTCTAATTAAATCTGAGCTACAGAATTAAATTCTTGGTAAAACACCAAATAGAGCACAGCTGTTTGATATTATAAATCAAAGCTAAGTTTCATCATTGGTCATTCTTTCACCATGCCCCATAAGACTGTTGTATATATACTGTTGGCTATATGTGTTACTTTCAGCTGAACAGAGTAGATACTAAGGCAAATCCCAGATAGCTGAGAATGGGATTCTATGCTACATTTAATTTGTGGGAAGCATGAATGGACCACCATTGTTAGAGAAGCAAAGAGCAATCATTCTTAAAATAAACTCAGTAGAACATTCCATTTTTCTGTAATAGAGATGACATTTTAAAAGCTTAAGACAGAGCTCTTGACCTGATCTGTAATAGCATCCTGTTAAGTGGTGAATACTTATATTTTGTTAGTTTCTCCTGTTAACAATATTGATAGCATTTTATAATTGTTAATAACTCTTTTAGAGATTTCTGGTTTCATTTAATTTCTGTTACCTTTTTCAGAATATTCTTATTTTGAAATTTCTTTGGTAACTTTAGATTTTAAAATATATCTTAGTGATTTGATTCCAGGAAATTTTTATCCATTGAATCAAGGTCTTAACAATATTGTTAGTTGGTTGCTTATCTTGAGTTTAGGAAGTTTAACATCTATTCAATCCTGTGCATTTCTGGTAACTTGTGGTTTGGGTCCTTTTACTTCTTTTCAGTCATATCATTTGGAAAGTTGTATTTTGATGGCATTTGGGGCCTGTTAGTCACAGTTAGTAAACATTTATTAAACTCCTACTTTGTGCCAGACACTGTGTTAAGTTCTGGAATTACAAAGAGACAAAAGACAGTCTCTACCATCAGGGAACTCACTGTCTAATGGAGGAGACAGCATGTAAACAAATAGATAAAAATAAGCTGTGTACAGGATAAATAAAAGACATAATTAACGAGAATTAGTTGTGAGAATTAAGAGGTGTTAGAAAAGGCTTTTTATAAAAGATGGAGTTTTAGTTGGGAATTAAAGTAAGTTGGGGAAGTTAGTAGCTGAATAGGAGGAGGGAGAACATTCCAAGCATGAGGGACAGCCAGAGGAAAATGGCTGGAGCCAAGAGATGGAGAGTCTTGTTTGTGGAACTGGCAGGAGGCTAGTGTTACTGGATTAAAGAGAACATGGCAGACAGTAAGGTGGAAGAAGATTGGAAAGAAGAAATGGGCTAGGTTATAGAGGGATGCTGAACGGGGCATTTTGTATTTTATCCTAGAAGCAATTGGGAGCCATTGGAGTTTATTGAGGGGTATGTGTGACATAGTCAGATCTGTATTTTAAGAAAATTACTGGTGACTGGATGGAGGTTGGTTTGGAGTGGGGAGAAACTTGGAGACAAACAGACGCACCATTAGGCGCTATTGCCTAGTCTAAACACGAGGTGGTACATGCCTGCACTAAAGTGGTGACAGTGCCAGAGGAGAGAATGGAGCCTATATAAGAGATGTTGCAAAGATGAAATGGACAGGCCTTGTCCACAAATTGTTTAAGGGAGATGAAAGATAGTGAAGAATCCAAGATGATTTCTAGGTTGTGAGACTGAGGGAAGTTAGCATCGGGCCAGGGTTTAGGGAGAAGGATAAATGAGTCCTGTTTTGTACCTGAGTTTAAAATCTTATTCAAAATGTCCGAAAGACATTGGAAATGTGATACTGGAAGCCAGCAGAGGTTAGGGCAAGATAAGTAGCTTTAGAGAGAGTAATTAAATCCATGGAAGCTGATGAGATCACCAAGTAAAGAGAAAGAGAAGAGGGCCCAGGACAAAACTCTGTGAGACACTGTAATGGTGAGGGAATTTGAAGATCTTTCCTGCCCGGTAATGGGCCTCACTTAGAGCCCCGAAGAGAAGCTTGCTTAGAGGAGGCTTTTTTTTTCCTCAGTAAGGCCCCACACCTTTTGTTACTTTGTAATTAGGCAGTTCATGACAAAGGTTGTGATGTCCTCTGATCCTAAAGAAGGGTATATGTGCATGCATACACACACGTGTTCTCTCTCTCTCTCTCTCTCTCTCTCTCTCTCTGTGTGTGTGTGTCTCCCTCTCTCCCTGTGTCTCCCTCTCTCCCTGTCTCTCTCTCTCTCTGTTTGTCTCTCTCTCTGTCTCCCTCTCTCTTTGAGGTGAGGTTTTGCTTTGGGGTCCACTTATGGGAAGAGTTGTGTGATTTGGCCAGATGAGACTGGGTAGTGATTGAGTCCCCCAGCTTTGAAAACCCAGATGTTGGTGCTTCTCTCTCTGGTAACTAGCTATGTATGTAATGGTCAGATAGCTAGAAGCCTATCTGTTGGTATGTTGAATTGTGTTATTTTCTCTGTATTTTTTGTCTGCTTGTAATTTCTGTTTGTATTTTCTCTAAAGTTCAGGGTGCTGACTTTTCCCCTGAACTAAGTAAATGATACACTTGTTTGATTAAAGTAAGATTGTTAACCCTTTTGAGTTACTTTCCTTTAGAAAAAGCAGATCAAAGAACCAGTGCTAGCAGCTATCCTGGGCATGCTAGGGTGCTTGCTGTTACGGACGCCTGCAGTTTGAGGGTCTGATCTGAATGAGGATCCAATAAAGGAGGCTGAGAAAGAGTGGTCAGATAGGAGGAAAACCACAAGAGAATGGTGCCCCAAAAGCCTAGAGACAGATACCAAGGAGGGCCAGAATGATCAGCAGCGTCAAAGGCTGCAGAGAGATCAAGGAGATTGAGGATTGAGAAAAGGATTTTGAATTTGTCAACTAAGAGATCATTGGTAATTTTGGAGAGAGAGGATTCAGTGGAATGAGAAGGTCGGGGTTAGGAAGAGAATGAGAAGAGAGAAAATGGAAGCACCTGTTGTATATAACCTTTTTAAGGAGGTTAACCACAAAATATGGACCCTTGATGGACTATAGTTCACTACATTCTAGAACTCCAAAGCTTATGGTTTGGTCCTTTGGCTGAACCCAAATAAAAATCCTTTTATTAAAAGGATTTGTTCTGTAAAACCTGGATTCAGTCAGAAGGCTGTGCTCAAGGTTCTAGAAGGCCCAAGCCTGCAGGTCCCCCACCCCAAATTTAGGACATTACATTTTGATAAATTAAAAGACTTCTAAGCCATATTTAATTTATTAACTTTGAATATTTAAAGTACCTAATATTCCATTGCTAAAAATAATTTTTCCCAAGATATATCTGTAGATTAAGAGTTCAGTGTTAAGGTGAGCATTACCAGAAGTTTCAAAGAACTGGCAATTCCCCAAATTTATGTGACCAGCTTTATCCCTCTGTGGGTTTATTTTGAGCCTGGGTCAGACAGTGATTATGATGTCATCTATCCTCCTGACTTCTGTGGAGAGAACATGAACATAAAATATTGAAGTACTCCTTTTTATGGGAACATCAATAAAAACAAAATCTCTCAGGGAATTCTGTTCAGACAAAATTATCATAATTTTGCTGGCTTTCAACATTTTCTCCCTCTTCTAGTGTACTACTATAATGCCCCATCACAAAAATAATGGAGTGCCTGCTCCAACTGCCAGTGCCAACCTGGAATGACTTTTAGGATATATTAGGTGACTCTTTCCATATCTTTTTTTTTTTAAAGCAATTGGGGTTAAGTAACTTGCTCAAGGTTACACGGCTAGTCATTATTTATGTGTGGGTGCTCATTTTCTGAGGCCGGATCTGATCTCGGGTCATCCCAACTCCGAGGCCAGCGCTCTTACTCACTGCGCCACCTAGCCGCCCCTGACTCTTTCCATCTCTTGTCTGAAGATTGGCCTAGCCAAGTTGAGAGAGTCTATTGCCAGAAGATTGGCTACTGAGGGATTAATTTTTTTTTTGGCCAGAGTTCCTTTAACCATCTATTGAGGAATGAAGAGATGACTCTATAGAAGGAATCTTTGACTCTTCATGTATATTTAAAGTAACATAAAAATAATTGCTAACCCACAAAAATGTTTCAAGGCCCTGGGACATATGAATTGATCGACCAACAAGCATTTATTTTGTGCTTGTGTGCCAGACACTGGACTAAGCATGGGAAGATACAAAGGGGAAACACAAAAGAATTTTAGTCCTCAAGGAGCTTAAATACCAATGGAGACACATGTAAGACGACTACAGAGTAGAACGAAAGTAAACTTACAGTGGAAGGCTTAAGTGGCTGGTGGAGGACTGAGAAGGACTCTAGAAGACAGGATTTATGCTGAGTCTTGAAAGAAACCAAGCTATGTCAAGAGGCAGAGATGAGGAAGGAGGGCGTTCCAGATTTGGGGAAGACTCAGTGCAAAGGTGGTAGATGGAGTGTACTATGCCAAGAGCAAACAGGCCAAGTGTCACAAGGAAAGTACAAAATGGTGTAAGACTATAGAAAGGAGCTAGGTTGTGAAGAGCCCCAAATGCCAAAGAGGGGACTTTCTATATAATTGTGGAGGTAATAGGGAGCCAGTGGAGTTTACTGAGAGAGATAGAGGGACATGGTCACAAGGTAGAGTTAGAAACGACAAGATGACTGGATATGTGGGGTGGACATTAAGTTTGCAAACCTGGTAGATGGGGAGGATGATAGTGCCCTCCACAGAAATAGGGAAGGATGGGGGTTGACCCTGAGGGGAAATAGAATGAGTTCAGTTTTCAAACTGAATGTAATGGACATGTTGAGACTGAGACATCCAGTTTGAAATGTTCATTGGATACTTTCAGGTTTAGGATTGGAGCTCAGAAGAGAGATGAAGTCTAGATATATAAATCTGAGGATCATTTTTATAGAGATGATCATTGAAAGCCATAGGAACTGAAAAGATCACCAAATGAGGTTTTAGAGAGAGAACAGAGGACAATGCCTAGGACAGAGTCTTCGATAATAACTTACCATTATGAGGGCATTGTCAAGGAAGAAGTTCTTATAGTGGAGACTGAGACAAATAGGGGGAGAACCAAAAGAGCAATGTCATTGAGAAGAGAGGGTACCAAGTAGGAGGTGAGCAGCAGTGTCAAGTGCCGTAAAGAGCTCGAGAAGGATGAGGATGAGAAAAGGGTATTCAGATGGCACTTGAGATTTGGAAAGGACAGTTCTCAGTTAAATAATGAAGTCATAAAACAGGTTTTAGTAAAAAAAAATGAGAAAGTGGAGGTACTCAGTCGTGATGACTTTTTCAAGGAGTTAGGAGAGAAGGTGAAGTGAGAGTATTCTAGGTCATTGAGATAGAAGAATCAAATGAGGATTTTTTAAAAGATTGGATGAGGCATATTTGTAGTTAGCGGGGAAGGAGGAGCCAATAGAGAGCAATTGAATATCAGAGAGATAATGGGGATTATGACAGGAACAATCTTCTGGAGATCTGGGAGGGACTGGGACCATGGATGCATGTAGAGGGACTGGCCTTGGCATGGGAGGAGCCACCTCCTCATCAGTGACTGGAATGAAAGGATAGATCATGCAAAATGATGTCAGTGATGTATGATAGGAGGAGAGAGGAGGGAGCTTCAGGTTTTTTTTCAGCATATATGACCAATGGTGATGACCAGCTGAGAGAGTGGGAGAAATGAATCCATGGGAGACTTGAAGAGAGACAAGGTTTGCAACCATCAACTGTAAAATGAGATAGGGAATCAGAGGGGAGTAGGATTGCTTTGCTTGTAGTGTAGATGTTGTTAAAATTAGATGACATAAATTTGTAGTGTACCCAGTCATCTTGGTTTCATGATTTCCTCTAACTCTTTTTGGCGGTATATGAATAGGGGTGAAAGAAATGGGTGAAGGAATAATCTGAGGTCAGGGTTTGGCAAGGCATGACCAAGGGGCAAATCAAGAGTAATCTAGGGTTGGAGTTGGCCAGGACAAAGAGGGCAAGGGAATCAGGAGTGAAGGGTAGTGTGGAGTTGAACTAGTTCACAAAGAGGTTGAGATTAAGAAGGGAAGAGTTTTATTGATAAGATTTATTTGAATATCATTTTGGTATTTGAGTGTCTTACTTTAGCAATGCATTTAAAATTCCCTTTTATATAAACGTATAATTTCTTAATTAGATTATCTCTGCTAAATGCCTTCTGCTTTCCTTAGGTTTGTATCTAAGTCATTCAGTGTTACAATTAGGAGACATTTGTGGAAGTGTTAGAAATATATTGGAGATCAAAAATCTCCACTGTGGACCCTCTTCCACCTCATAAATTAAAGGAAAAAAGTATGTCAAAAACAAGAGTGATCATTACAAACTTATTTCTTATTGTGGTTGAAAGTCTTTGTTTTTGGTGTGGCTTTATCATTACAGCTTCGATGAAAAAGAATCTAAATTATTTCAGTTACTGGTATGCAATTGTAATTGAATTCAACAAGGTATCATACACCTACTTTAGTCCATACTATGGGCCAGATACTGTTCTACATGGCAGGGGTACAAATAGAAAAATGAAATCATCCTTGGCTTTCAAGGAGCATTCATCTGCTGGCAGGTGACTATGTATAGGTATAACATGTACACAGCAGGTGTGATACAAGGTAAATTGTGATAGAAGACACTTCGGTGAATCTGGGAAAACTTCCCTGGAGAGGTTATTCTTAGCTGGTCCTTTGAATATCCTAAGGAGTACATTTTGAGTATGAAACATAATATGTACAAAGACAAGGAGTCAAGAGAAATTGTGTTGAGTTGAGGAAACAGCTAGTTGTCTGGTTTGATTTGAACTTTGAAATAATGAAACAGTAGTATGAGATAAGGCTGGAGCAACAGGTATATAGGACCCCTTTAAGGAGATTTTATGTTTTATCCCATTTGCATTGGAGTGCTACTTGGTATTTTTCAACAAGGAAGCAACATATTAGACCAGTATCTTTGAAAGATTATTTTAGTGGTTGTGTAAAGGAGAAAGGGAGAGACTGAAAACAAGGAGATCCATTAGGCTGTTGTGATAGGCAAGAAAGGGGTGATGAGGTCCTGAGCCATAATAATACAAATATACTTGGAGGAAAGGGTACAGATAAGAAAGACATTTTGTGGAAGTAGAGTCAACAAAATTTGGTGGAGGTAGGAAGAGAGAAAGGCAAAAATGATTTTAAAGTTGTGAGCCCGCGGTACCAGAAGGATAGTGGTTTCCTCAAAGAAAAAATAGGAAAGTTTGGAAAAGATATGGGTTTAAAGGAAAAATAATAAGTTCTCTTTGATTTCTGAAGGACAAATAACAACAGCAGCAGTGGTTTAGAACATAAGAGTCTTTCCATGAGGGAGAACATTCTTGAGAGATTCTGTCGCTATCATATGCAAAAGGAAAGAAATATCTTTCCAGGTCTGAAACTTACTATTTAATTAATAGTTTTTAATTAAGGTAGGGTCTTAGGAAAGTGGAGAGGATTGGTTTTTGTTGTTTTTGTTTTTAATAATGTGACTCTTTGGGCCTAGCTGGAAGCTTTTAATGAAATATGTTTTGGAGAAGAGACATTTAACATTGCTTCAGGCTTCCTTAATGTCAGCTCTTTGAACAGCTTCTCAAATAGTTCTTGGCAGAGATCACCATCTGAGAAGTGGGAGGACAGGAAGAAGCCCCTCATTTATGATGCCTGAGCATACATACTGATGGGGAAAATGTGAAGGCTTATTTTCACAGATTACCATACTGCTGAGAAAAAATGTGACATTTCTTTCATTGCAGCATAAAGAGAATAAAATTGTCCCTGATCAAACCATCTCTGACAGTAGCTATATTTGAAGCAAGATTTTTCTGAATACTTGAAAAGAACAGAAAATCATTTGTTTGAGTTGTTTCTTTATCAAAAACATGTCCATCCCAAGCTACAGTTTCTCTTTTTTGAAAGATAAAGATAAAATGAAATAATCTTAAGACTTCAGAGTTCCACTTTTCATAATGAAGTTTTATTTTGCAGTGATATTTTATTTTGTTTTAAAATTTAAATATAAAATAAACTTCTAAATTTTAGAGAAAGTCTCTGTCAATTTGGAATGATTGTATGTGAGACAGTATCTATTTTAAGCAACTGTGAAAGCCTTGAAGGAATCTGATCTTGCAATGAGAACTCCTCCATTCAGTAATGATCCCAGTTGGGGTACAAAATAGAAGCTGCACAATTATTACTTTTCTAAAATGTGAATACAGACCATATTCTGTTTAAAACCTCACAGGGCATTCTGGGAAAAAAGACAAAAATCAAACGAATACTGCTCCCAAGGAGGGGTGAGGGAGAGCGGGAAGGGTCTGACTCTAAAGTGAGCTATAATAGATCAAGTGAACCAAGAAATTCTATGAACTTAAAAAAGAGTAACAAAGGTGACTAGATAAATATGTCTTCAATCCTACCCTTTTTTTTCCCAAAGCTCCTAGATTTTCATGTATATGTGTGTGCCTATGGAGAGAGGGGTTTAGCTTTGTTATTGAAGTGGCTTTTCCTCACTGGGGTGTTTTGGGATATTGGGATAAAATGAAAAACTGAAGGTAAAATGTTGTTTACTGGTATCGAAGGAAAATGAAGAAACTCTGAAGAGTAGCTACTGCTAGTATCTTGTCTTTTCCATAGATGTTCTATAATAAAATAATTTTTCTTCATGAGACATGATCATTTCATAGACAGGGCCTAAACAAAGCATTAGTTGCATTGAAATATTAATTATACAGAATTTTGTTGGAACAGTATCAGTAGGCAAGTGATTTCTATGGACGATACACAGGATGTGACAAGGAAATATTATTACAAAAACCTGTTATAATTTTTTTTTTGCAAAAGATTTTGCCTGTAGTTTACTACAGTGTAGACATGTTATTTTAAAAAATTAGCATTTCTGTTCATTGAGAAATCTTTATTATCTGGTCATTTAACACACATTTTTGTATATGTCTCTGAGGAGAGTTCATATGTTAATGCTTCTTTTGTTTTTAATGTAGAAATCAAGCCAGCAAAAATGCTGCTTTGCAGGCACATCACCGATCTAACAGTAAGGATATACAGAACCTGAGTGTTGGACTTCCACGGAATGATGATGTTCTTCCAGCAAGTGAAAACTTCCTCAATGGAAACCTTTCTGGAGCTTCTCATAGTCCCATGCACACCAAACCCTATCAAACAAGTAATCCACCTGGATCTGCAAACAAAGATCTCACCAATAACAACATTCCACATCTTCTTAGCCCCAAAGAATCAAAATCAAAAACAGAATTTGATTTCGGTATTGACCAAAAGGCTTCTGAGGGCCCAGGCACAAAATACCTTAAGTCAAACAGTAGGTCTCAGCAGAACCGACACTCATTTATGGAAAGTTCCCAAAGCAAAACTGGAACATTACAGCCTAGTGAAAAGCACGGACGGCATAGCTACATAGACACTATTCCCCAGTCTTCTAAGAGTCCTTCTTATAGGGCAAAGGCCAAAAGTCATGGGGTCCTGACTGACTCCAAATCTGTGAGTAACCTTTCTGAAGCCAGAGTGCAGATTTCTGATCCCAATAGCAGCAGGTATTTTCCATCGAGCTGCCTAGACTTGAACTCTCCCACCAGCCCAGCTCCTCCCAGGCACAATGACAGTAGAACTTTGCTTAGTCCTTCTGGGAGAACTAACCGCAGTGAGGGCACACTGGACTCCCGGCGAACAGCAGCGAGGCATTCCAAAACAATGGAGGAACTGAAACTGCCCGACCACATGGATGGGAGCCATTCGCACTCACTGTCTGCGACACATGAGTCTTTTTCCTATGGTCTGGGCTATACCAGCCCTTTCTCTTCCCAGCAGCGGCCTCACAGGCATTCCATGTACGTGACTCGGGACAAAGTGAGAGCGAAAGGCTCAGATGGAGGCTTGAACATAGGGCAAGGGATGGCAGTCAGAGCCAACAGCCTTCAGCTGTTATCACCACAGGTACAACTTAGGCTACTCACCAGATCTGTGGGCACATCACAGGAAGATGGTGCAGAGGATTTGAATAGGGTCAGTCTGAAATTTTGCCTTTTGTAGGATATCTTAAAGATACAAGATAGGGGTAGTTTCTAAACACTTCAAAATAAAAAAAAGCGAATCAACAATATCTGTTAAAATAAAAATAAAACAGTAATAATGCTGAATCTTTGAGGCATTAATAATTGGGCAATAGGGAGGATTCAGTAGTTCTCTAAAAATCCCATTCTTTGTTAAATTTTCCATTACAGCACCTTTTTCCAATAAAATTTCATTTTGTATTAGTAATGAAATCCATAGGGTTTTTTCCCCATAGTTTTTTACTTTGAGGGTGAATTCACAAGGATATTCTTCCATCTCAACAATCCACATGCTTTCAGCACCTTTTTTACTGACTGCTTTTCTGACTTGATTTCCTAACTCAAGCCAAAAGTTTTTTAATGGCTACAGATACCCCTTAGATTCCAAGTTTTGGAGTGAATTTTTGATGTCTATAAAACAACCAAAAGATAGATTTTCTTAAACATTAGGAAAATAAAAGTTTGAAGACAACTTAATGATTGAGTTCATGTGTGATTCTTCCTAGTTTAAAATTGATACCACCTTTAAAGGTACAACAGTGTCCTTTGAAATGACATTTGTCTAAAATTACACATTCACCTGGATCAATGAGATGGTATCTTTTTTTTTTTTTTGGAAAATTTTTGATAGAAAAAATTTAACCACTACCCTTGTAGAAACCTATTTTATACCAAATATATTTGGTCAGGATAGTAGCAATTAAAATTGCTCACATTTACATGGCCTTTGGAGTTTATGAAGCACCTACCTTGTGAGGTATGTAATACCAGCATTATCATCATCACCATTTTACAGATGAGCAACTGAGGTTCATGGAGCCCCTAACATCTCTACCATGACACAGGTGGTAAGAGACACAACCAGGACCCAACCCTAGGTCTTAAGACTTCTCTAAATCAGCACATGCCATAATACCTGGAGAATATAAATGAAACCTGTGACCATGCCATGCACACAGAAAATAATGAGATAAAAGAATGAAGCATTCTGAAGGCTAAGAACATGTCAGTGAATATTCACTGAGTTCTTCCTGTGTTTTCAGCATGGTGTAGATCCCATGTGGGAGACATAAAAAATATGTTCTGTGCCGTTAGGGAGTTTACATTCTAGTTGCAGAGACCAAAAATGACATATAAAACAGAACCATGAGGGAGATATTAGTGGGAATTGGAGCAATTAAACGATGCTTTCATGAAGGAGAGGGATTCAGATGAATGAGAAGAAAGATTTCAAAGTTGTGGGGTGGACTACAGAAGCAGATACAAAAAGACATAAATGTTTGGATGACAGTGAAGGAAGTGGTCTGTTGGGTCAGACTGCTGCTTAGGAAAGTCATAAGAAATGAGTTTGGATAAGGGGGGAGAGGGGGAACCAGATTGTAGAGGAACAGATGGGAGACCTTGGACTTAATTCTTTAGGTTCCTTTCCTAAGTAAGGTAAAAGCAAAATTAAGTCAAAGAAGCAATCTATTGAAGGGGAGAGAGTAACAGGTCAACTAAGGAGTTTTCAGTAATTAAAGTGGGAAGTCACGATGGCCTGGGCTAAGACAAAGACAATGAGAATAGAGAGAGCACAAATCAGAGAAATCCTTTGAAAGAAGGAAAAAAATGATGAAAGACTAGATGTGGAAAATTAGAAGAATCAAAGATGTCTTCAAGGTTTCTATTTGATGGACTAAAAGGAGAATAATGTTGCTGAAAGAAGCCAGCTGAGAATACTTGGCTTCATAAAATCAGAGAATTGTATATCTAGTAGGGTATTTGAGATCAAGTGCTACTTTTTAATTTAGTAGCATAATTGGACCTCAAAGCAGTTTTAGTATCTTTGACCCAGTGGTTAGTTAGTGGCACAGCAGGTTTAGTAACCAAAGTGTCTTGATTCCCAGTGGAGTGCTGGCTTCACTAGAGACATTCTGTGGACCATGGGAAACAAAGGATCAGAACACAGATGAGAGGAAGGATGGGAGATTTAGATCTGAAAGTCTCTTGCATAAAGAAAAGTTACTCTTTCTGGGGAGTGAATGGAGAGAAAAGTGCTGCTTGTAGAGCCTTGGGCTATCTTACTTTAGAATTTAAGATAATTGACAAGTTATAGAAGGGGTGCTTTGACCTTTCTTGGGTCGTGGATCTCTCCTGAAGATTCTCTAGAATCTTTACTCCGGTAAAGCCTTTGAGCCCCTTTACAGAATAACACTTTTAAATATAAACTAAATTACATAGAATTGCAAAGGGAACCAACTATATTAAAATACAATCACCAGATTATTTAAAAAAAAAAACAATCAAATTGATGGACCTTGGATTAAGAACCCCTGAGTTATAGAGAAGTCAAAAAAATAAATTATTAGCATCTAAACACAAATAATTAGGGAACAAGAGCAAACCATACAAAATAAGGTTGAAAATGACTGACAGCCTATGAATACTGGCAGAAGTAGGATTAGGAGACCTTTTGTATAACAACAGGTCAAACTGCCTTCCAGACTGTCCGCTTCTGGACCAAACAGCTTTAAAGGGACAATATAGGAACTGGAAGATGGTGTTCAAGTTAAGAGGTAAAATAAAGATGGCAATAATTTGGAAAATAACAGAAACTGTCATGGTCAAAAATAAGTAAAGTACGATGGCAGCTACTAAAGTCCTATTTAGGTGATTTATCATGGTATAGAGGTAACCCTGTATTCTCAGACATTCATACCAGTAATCTCCGACAACAGACTCTACCAACTAATATAGGCAAGTGATATGTATGTTTATATGCTTCTGGAAGAACATTACATAGTTCAGAGAGGTTCATTGCCAGGTTGACCTTAGGATGTTTAAATTTTACATTCTTTTGTTCTTGTTTGGTCATTTCAGTCAAGTCTGATTCTTTGTGAACCCCCTTTGGGATCTTTCTTGGCAAAGATACTGGAGTGGTTTACCTTTTCCTTCTCCAGCTCATTTTACAGATAAGGAAAATGAGGCAAACAGAGTTAAGTGACTTGCCCAGGGTCACACAGACAGTGAGTATTTGAGGTTAGATTTTAATTCAGGTCCCCCCAGATTCCAGATCCAGCTCTCCATTCACTGCACCACCTGCCTATTCTTTCTAGTAGTTTCCATGTCAGAGAAGGGCTTGCTGTCTACCTCAGCTAAAGGAGTACCCACACTAATGAAATCCTAGGTTCCTGAAATGTGGTGACCAGATATAAAAGGAAGAGAAAATTGGGGTTAAGCTGTCACCTGAAGAATTTGGGCTAGACATATACAATAATTTCCTGTGAGAATTGTTTAAACTGACATGATTTGCTGAGGGATGTTTTGAAATCCCCTTCCCGTGGGGATCTTTATTAAATGGGATAGGTCCTTGTGTGTCTGGAATAGTTTTAAATGTGATACAGGCAGAAGGTAGGAGGATGGACAAACTAAGATGACTTAATCAAAGCCAGTAAGTAAACTTAAGCTTAAGAAAAGAAATACTTTGACATTTTCAAGAAAACAGTTGCCATTATCTCAAACATCAGATAATACCTTTCTATAAGCTATAAATAAATGCCAAGGAAAATCATTCACCGGAGTGTAATTTTTTCATTCCCTTAAGCAATTATTAACTTTCTCTTAGTATTCTTTTCTGCATAGAAAAGATGATACTTTTCCCACTTTGCTTATCGCTATGACTGACAGTTTGGTGGCTTACTCCTTAAAGGTGATTGGGGAGAATTTGGAGGAAGTTCAGAGAAGGGCAATAGAATAAATATGAGCAATGAAATGTATTAAACAATGGATAATACCCCAAAGAAAATTAGGAGATCTCGAAGAACCTAGACAGCAATTAGTTATGAAATGTTTAAGACCAAAGCTATTGGGTATGTGTGCATTCTTGGTTTTGTAAACATTTGTCATCTTTTGAATTTGTGACCAACTTCTCTGTTACCAGTCTCCAACCGCTTTTCTCATGAAAAATAATCCTAGACTTTTCTTGTTCTTGTTTGAGAATTCAACCTAAAAGTACTAGAGATTTCACCTAAAAACTAGTAATTTTCTCAAATAGATTTAGAATTTCAAAAACTATGGATGGAATCAAACCTTTATCCAATATATCAGAGACATTTTAAAATTACAAAAATCTTTATAAATCATTTAAAGTATTATTGATGGGCTAATTTCTTCCTTTCCAACCTGAACTTTAATAAGATGATTTTTATTACTTATATAATTTGTCTTCTTTTTCTTTTCCTTTTTTTGCTTTTATTTTAATGAAATAGATGAGAATTTATTTCATAAATTTTACCCATGAATTGGTCATGAAATACCACATTCATTTTTTTCTTTCAGATATATAAAATATTGGTTAGGCTAAATGAGAGTATCCTAAGTTTAGGCGATTTTAGTTGCTAGGTATATCAATATTACAAGTATTCCATATTTACATTTTTGTTTGTTTCCAGCCAGGAGAACAGATCCCCACAGAACTAAGTGTATCACGGTCTTCAGCTAAAGAAACCTCTCGAGAGGGCGCATCTTCATTTCACTCACGGCAAAAATCTGAGGTCTGAATTATTTAATAATTATTACATTTTTAACATGTATTTCAAAAATACTGCCCTTCTCTCTCAAAGTAAATCGTTTTTGTCTTAGGAAATGTAATTCTAGGGGGGAAAATTGTAATTATCTTAAACACACCATAACAGAAATTCTACCTAAAAGCAGGCCTTCTGAACCTTTTTTGGTCATGGACACTTATTCCTTTGGGCCCCATCTCAGAATTATGTTTGTTGCCTGCATTTGTAATTTAAGGATATGCTAAATTTCATTTAGAGGTTAAAATTAAAATAAAATATTTATTTTTTACTATCCAAGTTATCGAAGTATCTGAAAATCTATCCTTAGACTTCAGGTTCAGACCCCCTGAGCTGAAGTGAACTTTAATCTAATTGATTAATTTTTTTAAAAGACTCTTCATTCCCTTAGGGTGGAGCCTATCATGACCCCCACTCAGATGATGGAGCAGCCACAAAAGAAAACAGACATCTATATAATGATCCTGTTCCAAGAAGAGTTGGTAGTTTCTACAGAGGTAATTTTACAAAGGAATACTTTAAAAAGTTCTGAATGCATTTTGATATTTAATATATGTCAGAATGAAATTACTTTAGAATTGTACAAGTTATAAAAAGATAATGGAATAAAGACTATCTAGTTTAGTTACTCTGTTACATATTCTAAGCTCATGGAGGCCTCCCTTCCCAGGACAAGCCAAAATAAAGGGGTGAGTGCAGTAGGTTGAGACATCTCATTTTGATCCTTAAAGGCCTTCCCCAGCTACCTACTAGGGACCTCAGAGTCCCTTATACTTAACCTCGTCTTATCCTTATTAATAACAGCTCAAGATTATATAGCATGTTGTAGTTTACAAAATTCCACATATCATCTCATTTGTTTTTCATGACAAATGTGTGAGGTAAGTAGTGCAAATAATACTATCCCTTTATTGAAACTGAGGATTCTGCATAGAGTACATAAGTGGCTTGCATTGTGTCACATTGCTAGGAAGTACCTAGAAAGAACTAGGACTTAGAATAGGGGAGAGGCTGGAGATAAGGAAACTAGCTGGTTGACTATTATAGTAGTTCAGGTGAAGGGTGATGGGGGCCTGAATTATAGTTGTGGTTCTATGAGTGGGGAAAGGAGAAATATGTGAGTGATATTAGAGAGACAGAAAAAAGACCAACAAGATTTAGCAGCTGATATGTGGACTGAGAGAGAGTGAGGAGTCAAGGATGATGCCAAGGTTGCAAGCCTGGAGACTAGAAAGATAGTAGTGCCATTGGTAGAAATGCAGTAGTTTAGAAAAGAGGATGATTTTGTGGAAGAACTGAGTTTAGTTGTGGACATATTAGAGATGCCTAAGGGACATCCAATTTGAAATATCCTGTAGGCAGCTGTTGATGTGGATGTTGAGCTCTTGAGACTTAAGGCTAGATAGAACAATGCTTCTGTCCTGTAATTTAGAACTATGCAAATTATTCATGGCTTAGAACTACATGGAATAAAGGAAGAGAGAAAAAGAAAGAAGAAAGCCAAGTACAGAGCCTTGTGCAACATCTATAGAGAGTAGTTGTGAAATGGGGGATGATTCAGGAGAATAAGAACTGGGCAGCAAGTCGGAGGAGAACTGAGAGAATGGTGCCACACAAATCTAGAAAGGACAACAGTTGTCAGCAGTGTCCAATGTTGTGGAGATGTCAAGAAGTTTGAAGATTCATAAAAGGCCATTAGATTTGTTACTGTTGTTAAATATTATGGTGTGATTATTAAGTATAGAAGGAAATATAAAATTTGAGGGGCCAAAACAGGTCGTTAAAATACATGTGTATACGAGTCATAGAGCCAGAGGCTCATAGATTGAGAGTTGGAAGGAACCTTAGCAGCAATAGAACCCTACCCTTTTACTTTACAGAAAACTACAGCATATAAGCACTAAGTGATGTGCTCAGGGTCACACAATCAGTGTCTTTAAACCGAGGTCTGTCTGTCTCCAACTCCAGCGCCTGTCAGCTCTACCATGTTGTTTTTCTAAGTTTGCTCTTGCCACATAATTGTGTCCTATTGATACGATGCACATAGACTCTCTTTCTAAAAGGTAGAAGGTTGTTACTTGATGTTAAAAGTTAATTTTAAGGGGTTAGCTGGAACACTGAATTAATGAATTATTCTTTTGGCCTCTGGGAATTTGGATTTAAAACTTTTCTTTGTTTATAAGTAAATTAAGTCAAATTTATCCATCTCAGAGTTGGCTGAAAGGACACTGTGTATGTTTGAGTCTAGAAAAACAGTCAGGCAGTGGGGCAGCTAGGTGGCGCAGTGAGTTGGCCCTGGAATCAGAACGACCTGAGTTGGGATCCGGCCTCAGACACTTAACACACAAACAAAAACCTAGCCGTGTGACCTTGGGCAAGTTACTTAACCCCAATTGCCCTCCGAAAAGCAAAAAAAAAAAAACAAAAAACAGGCAGATAAAGATTCCGTTGTATTAATGAAACTAAGCAAGTTGATGTAGTACATGCTTAAATGAATATTCCTCCCTTTCCTTTTCCATTGAGGCAGTATGTATGGACAAGGCCTGAGGGGCTATTTACATCCATCCCTTCAGGGAAGGTCCTTCACCACCCTGGACCTCCAGTGTAAAATGAAGGGGCGAGACTACCAGATCCCTTCCAGACCCAAACCTGGGATGCTATAATTATCAGTCATCAAGGATAGAATTAAGTCACAGCTTCGTCATAGGATCCTCAGGGATCGCTACTCTAAACTCTGACATCCTCAAAGCAGAGAACTTTTTGCCTCATGAGGGCCTTCATTCCATTTCTGGATAACTTCATTTGTTTGAAAATTCTTCCTTCCACTGAGCCTTAACCTCCTTATAATGTCTGTGTGTTTCTGCACACAGAACAAATCTCATTCCTTTTACATAGACAGCCTTTCAGATAATTAAAAACATCTCTGATGTCTCCCAGCCCCACATGCTCTAAGCTAAACATTTTTGTTTCCACCAACAACTCTCATATGATGTGGGTTTTTGAGGCCCCTCGATAACCTGGCTACCCTCCTCTACAGAGTAGAAAGGAAGGTATCATTTATCTGTATTTGCCTATGTTTTTTTCTGTTTGCTATGAAATTAACTGTGTGTTTCTTTTTTGTGCCAAATTTAGAAATTGACAGAAGAAATTGATGGGGGGATGCCGAGGTTGAAAGGGCATTGGCTCACCATTGTTACAACTTTGTTTTATGTCTTTTGTTCTATGATAGAAAACCCTGGGAAAGTCATCCTTCACCAAGGAGACAATTTTTGTTTTCTTATGTAGAATATGCTTTATTTTGTACAGAAAACTAGGCAGTATAGTTGTGTTGTTATCTTATGTTTGGATTGTGGTTATCTTTGATATTTGAATAGTTGGATCCCATGATTTTTGTTTGTGTTTTTCCAAAAACTACATCAAGAAATATAAAAAAACTGAAATTCGTGTTTATATATTTTTATGATTTAAGTGAACAAGTCAGTTCCACTAAGCTGAGAGAAGTCAGTTTTGTGCCAGGAATACATAATAAATATGATGATAAAGCTATTGCCACATTGCAAATAATGAAAAAATGGAAAATGTATTTATGAATTTAAAAATGTATTTATGTAGTTATCATGTTCAAGTCACAGTTATGTCAAATGTCCAGGGTGTATGGGGGCAGGTTTTGCATTCTATTTTCCTGTTTTGGTGAAAGATAAAGGGGACTGAAGTACAATGACATAGTGAACCAGCTTTGACAAAAAGAGCTTTCTTAGTAACTGGACTTTTTTAAATTTAGTTCCATCTCCACGTCCGGATAATTCATTCCATGAAAATAATGTACCATCCAGAGTTTCTTCTCTGCCATCAGAGAGCAGCTCTGGGACAAACCACCCAAAAAGACAAACAACATTTGATCCATGGTAAGTATTTCATTTCACTTTTGATTTATCTTAAATCTGAAAGTTTTCATGTAAAGAGGTGCTGGCAAACCCTGGAGAAGCTCTTCATATGAGTTTTTCTTGCTGTGATAAATCTTCTTTCTCTAGTGTGTTACTTGATCAAGAAATGTGATTTGTTATCATCTCTTGATAGAAGAAAAGTTTGGCACTTAAATATTGCATGAAAGAGGACTCTCCTTGGAAGATAAATACTCTCCCTTATGAATCTTCCCTTATACTCTTCTGACTTAGACTAGAAATAGATCATGGTATGACTGTCTCCCTCTGGCTGCCTCCATGAATAAGGCCTGTGTCTCCCAGGGCAATTCCCAGGAGGAGTAGCATTTTATAGTAAGGGTTAATTGCTGATTGCCAGTAGCCTGGAGTAAAAATAACATTAATAAGTTTTCTTTTTTCTTCTCTTCATTTTTCTGGATGAAAAAATGCCCTGCATGCTCTCTGGCCAAACTAAACTCCTTGGCAAGCAATTCCAACTCTATCAAAAAGAGTCACTCACTGGAGCAAAAGGACAACATGAAACCATACTACAAAATTATGTTATCTGATTCAAACTGGGTCACATTTGCAGCAAGGCAATTAACATTCCATTCTTCTGTAATAGATGCATCCTTCTACTGCTATGGCCCTTCCTACCTCTTCTCAAGCAGTACCCCCCACCTGACCCTCTCATGCTTCACTAAAAAAAAATTTAGACCACTCAGAAAAGGTCCCTATCTTCTCCTTGTCATCTCACATTGTTCAGACAGTTTCTTTGATTGTCTCCCCTTTTACTCTTGTTTCTGACGAGCAGAAGGCCCTTCTTTTTTTTTTTATTAAATTTTATGTTTATTTTTAGTTTCTATCATTCATTTCCACAAGATTTTGAGTTACAATTTTTCTCCCTGTCTTTCCCCTACCCACAACCCCAAAACAAAGATCTTGCTGTGTACCCCCTTCCCCAATCTGCTCTCTCCACAGGAGGCTCTTCTTGCCAAGGCTCTGGCTTCACTCTAGCCTCGTCCAACAGATTGCCCTCCCTCCCCCATCATCTTCTCTCTTTAATCTTCAGTCTCTAGCTATCTATTTCTGCTGCCTATAGACACACCTGTCTCCCTCCTTCTTAAAATACTCTCACTTGCTTTGACCACCCCCACTAGCTATAATCCTATTTCTCTCCTCCCCTTTATGACAAAGCTGTCTACACTAAGTGCTTCCATTTCCTCTTTATTTATTCTCTTCTTTTAATCCTTTTTTAAATTTTTTAAACTTTTTTTTTATTTTTTAAATTTACGCTATTAATTTCCACAAGATTTTGAGTTACAAATTTTCTCCCCATTTTTCCCCTACCCACCACTCCAAAACAGTGATCCCACTGAATACCCCTCTCCCCCAATCTGCTCTCTCCCATATCTTCCCCCATCCCCCTCTGACTTTTCAGTAGGGCAATGTGGATCTCTATGCCCCAGTGCCTGTATATCTTATTTTCCAGTTACATGTAAAATAATAATGATGATGATGATATATTTTCCCTTGAAACATGATACTCAGTTTTGCTGGGTAGGTGATTCTTGGTTTTAAAGCCAGCTCCTTTGACCTCAAGAATATCATATTCCAAGCCCTTTGGTCCCTCAGTGTAGAGGCTGCCAGATCCCGTATTATCCTGATTGTGTTTCCACAGTATTCAAATTGTTTCTTCCTGGCTCCTTGTAATATTTTCTCCTTGACCTGGGAACTCCAGAACCTGGCTATAATATTCCTAGGAATTTTCTTTTTGGGATCTTTTTCAGGAGGTGATCAGTAGATTCTTTCAATCGCTAATTTGCTCTCTGGTTCTAAAATATCAGGGCAATTTTCCTTGAGAATTTCTTGAAGGGTGATTTCTAGGTTCTTTTTCTTATCATGGCTTTCAGGTAGTCCAATAATTTTTAAATTATCTCTCCTGGATCTATTTTCTAGGTCAGTGGTTTTCCCAGTGAGATATTTCACATTGCCTTCTATTCTTTCATTTGTTTGGATCTGCTTAACAGCATCTTGATTTCTCATAAAGTCATTAGCTTCCATTTGCTCCAGTATAATTTTGAAGGAATGATTCTCCTCAGTGAACTTTTGAGATTCTTTTTCCATCTGGAAAATTCAGCTTTTTAAGGCATTCTTCTCCTCATTGCCTTTTTGAGCCTCTTTTTCCATTTGAGTTAGTCTATTTTTTTAAGGTGTTATTTTCTTCAGTCAGGTTGTTGACTCTCATTTTGTAATCTTCTTGCATCATTCTTATTTCTCTTCCCAATTTTTCCTCCACTTTTCTTATTTGGTTTTCAAAATCCTTCTTAAGCTCCTTTATGGCCTTTAAGCAGCTTATTCTTTTCTTGGAAGCTTCTGGTGCAGGAGCTCTGATTGGTCTGTCTTCCTCCTGTTCCATGCTTTGATCTTTTTTGTCTCCAAAAAAGGAATCCAAAGTCGGACCACAGTGCTTGACTTGCTTCCCTCAGTTTGCCTGATGCGATACCTATTCAGTGATTTAAGCTTTAAAGTAAAGCTTTAAAACTGGACATAAAGTTATAAATTATAGAAGGCTTGGGCCACTTTGCATAGATGCAAACAACCCCATATACCTCAATAGACCTGGAAAAGGGAACCTGATAAATTAGCATTCTGTTAATGTTCTGCCCTATATTACTACAATATTGATTAACTCTATAACCAAGACATCAATAAAAGGTTAGATTGCATTCAGTAAATTGGCTCCTTTAAGAAGGAATGGAGTTATATATTCCATTTTACATAAATATCCATGAAAATTAGAACGAATAAGTCTTAGGGATTAAAGGAGTAAGCTTTAGCTTATCTAAACAATTCACTTAAGTGGAACAGCTCTGCTAGATAAATAAGACATTACTGTAATTGGCTTGCATGGTCTCAATTTGTTTTTCTCACGAAGAGTTGGGAATATTGGTGGTATTTATAGTGACTTATCAACAAGAGTCCATGCAGATTTTTAATAGGTTAACTTTTTTTAAGAAGGTTAACTTTTATTGTTTTATTTTTTTTAAATCTGTATCCCTTGTGATATTACGTGAGCACAGAGTTCACAAATTTTCTAAGTTTTCAACTATTAAATTCCTAATTAAAACTATTAAATATCCTAATATTTAGGAATTTGCCTTTTTCGGTTTTATGGTTACCAGTTGTTCCCAGAACTTTTTTCTGATCCTCAAATTGAAGAACCTCAGTCAGATTCAGAAGCTCTGTCATTGACTACATGATTTTTAATTAATTAGCCAACCTGATGGAACAAAAATATTTTTGCAATTTGATTAAAAAATCTTTCTCTTACTAGATTTATTTACCAAGTGTGTAATCTCCTTGAAGGCAGGGGCAGTGCTTGATATATCGTTGTATATTAACCATCCTTCAGAAACTCCTACATCTTCATATTCCCCACACACTCTTCCTAACATAGTACTCTATACACAATAAGTTATTAATAAGTTTGTTAAATGAGTGAATGAATTTTCCTTCTTAATAAATAGTTCATGTGTTTATTATACTTTACTTCCTTTATTCTTGGCTTTAGGTTAGTCATTTGATTTTTTTCTTCCCTCCTTTCCTTCTCCCTCACTAAAGTAGTTCATGATGCACATATCAAATGCAATACAGGACAGACGGGATACAAACGCTTTCCTCCACTGATGTAATTTTACAGGCGCGTGCATGTGCACTCGAGAGCGCGAGCACACACACACACACACACACACGCACACACGTATGCACACATTGGAGGGAGGTTGTTCTGTCTCCTTGCTCTCTAACAATTGTCTTTTTTTCCCCCTTCTGCCTGTGTGACTGCTTCTAGTAAAAACCCACTCTGTAATTTGTGGTTACTCATTTCTTTTTATTGTGCCCACATAAGCTTTGCTGTAGAACAACTGTCATCTAATGGACTGCTCTTCAACAGAAAGTTCCATAAGCCAACTCGCTCGGACTTGTTATTTGATGATCTTTTCTTCTGAAGACTTAGCTCTAAGAATTCATGACCTTTTTCATTTTCTTCTGTGATGTGTTTTCCTCTACTGTCCCCTGCATTATTTATTTATTGATTGATTGATTGATTGATTGGAGGGGGAAAGGTCAGGCAGTTGGGGCTAAGTGTCTTGCCCAAGGTCACACGGTGAGGTTTTTTGTTTGTGTGTTAAGTGTCTGAGGCCAGATCCGAACTCAGATCCTTTTGACTCCGGGGGGCTGTCACTCTACTCACTGCACCCCTTAGCCGCCCCTCTCTTTGAATTTCATTTGAAAAGACTTAGGGAAAGTTTTTTTGGTTATAAGCACAAGCTAAAACCCTTGAAATTTGGTTAGAGTGTTATATTAGTTGATGGAATCTATCTTTAGGAAATCTGTGATCCTGTGGCTTTAGATGACAATGCTTATTTTGTTTATTTAACATTATCAAGACAGGAAAATTGATATTCATATCTGCATATTTTGCAAATGAAGAAGAATGATATATGAAGGACTCAATTACACTGTTATTTCTGCACTGGGGCGTCTATAATTTTGCCATGAAATACAGTCTAGCATAAGGTCTTAGATCCCTTTCAGAGGGGGATTTCATTCCCCAGAGGCCTTGTCATTAGGAGGCATGAAGTTTCAGTGATTTAGTTATCTGCTTATTATGTTTGAGGTACTTAGTCATCTCCTTAGTTAACACCTCAAAGAATCATTTAGAGAATCACTTCTTGTCATTGTTATCATTGGAGACTCTTCAATTCTCCCTTTTCCTTCATGTTTGAAAATTTCCATTCTCTGAAGTATATTAATGACCATCAATCTGAATTGACTGCCAAAAGTATTTTTTTGCCTAAAAACATTTACTCCAAGAGGTAGAACATTGTTTTACATTGTATTATTTTGAAATAATGTGGGGGGAAATGTGAAAAAATGTTAACCTCTTTTTAATAATACTCACAAGTACTTAGAAAGTTTTCATAAGGGCAGTTGTACTTCCTCAGGATATTCTTTTCAATTTTACCTATTACTATGGCAATTTTAGGCCCCAAACACACAAAAAGCCATTGTTATGTGTCAGTCGTTTTTACTGCCTCTAGCAATCTAATTTTTTTCCGTCTGTTTCCCCTGCCCTTGATTTTGGTATCTTATTTTTATAAATTGATTTTACCATCCTTTTCATTGTTCTTTCCACTTGTGATAAGATTTAGCCAAAGCAGAAGCTGTCTCCTTTGTGGATATGTCCTTGTTTCTTTCAATCCATAAATTGCTATTATGTGTTCTTAAGATAAATATTTGGATTAACTGCAGTTCCTTTAATGGCCTCATTTGAGTAAAAGCTTTTTAAAATTTTTCTGTTCCTGGTCTGCTTTAGGTGTTAAGTATAAAAGAATAAAGTTCTGCCATGAGAAAATAGAAGTTTTTGTATTATTTGCAGTTATAATTTTTCACAGTTTTGTAAGAGCAGGTTTTTCATATTTCAGAGTCAATGCAAGATTTCTACTTCTAAAATATAGTTCAGCTGCTTTAAAAAAATATTAATAGTTTGAGCGGCTAGGTGGCACAGTGAATAGAGCACCAACCCTGGAGTCAGGAGGACTTTTGTTCAAATCCAGCCTCAGACACTTAACACTTACTGGCCATGTGACCTTAGGCAAGTCACTTAACCCCAATTGCCCTGCCTTCCCCTTTCCAAAAAGCAAAAACCAAACAAACAAACAAACAAAAAATAGTTTACATTTATATAGGTATTTGTCCAACTACTTTTACATAATTTATCTCATTTGTTCTTCATAATAACCTTGTGAGAAATAATTAAACTAAGTGATACAGTCCCTCTTTTTAGCATTAAGGTAGATGAGTTATTGTTAATATTGTCTATTGTCTAGCTTTTTCATTTTTCATTAAAATAATGTTTATCAGTGCCATTGGATATAAGTTTTATCAGTAGTTCAATTTGAAACCTTATTTTTTTTCCTGCTTAATATTACTTGGTGGTAAAACATACATTATATGTAGTTCCCTCCTCCCGCCCCCATTTGCTATTTTTCTAAATTGGGTTTTAAAGGAAACTTGGTTTTTAAATCTTTGACTTTTTTTTTTACAACAACTTCAGTAGAAATAAAATTTTTATGCTTAATTACTTTGCTAGTATAGTTGATCCAGTTGTGGGTTTAGGGGAAATATCAAAATGACTGCAGTTCCACTTTGTAGATGATCAATCTTTTAAGTCACATATTTAGAATCTTGAATGCTAAGGGTTCTAATGAACATTGTATCATTCCTGTAACCTCTAATAAAGTAATAGATTGGTTCCAATTAACTCTGACTAGAATAATTGCTAACAGCAATTTTACCATGCTTAGTTTCTGTAAGAATATTTTTTTTCTTGCTTAGTTCTTTATATAGCTCTTTTTAAGACTAAAATCATATGTTTTGGATTATAACATTTTTCTTTGTTTTATGAAAAATGATTAAAAGTTTATTAATATGATTAATTTTTTTTTCCATTTAGGAAAAGTCCTGAAAATATTAGTCATGCTGAACAACTCAAGGAGAAGGAGAAGCAGGGCTTTTTTAGATCCATGAAAAAGAAAAAGAAGAAATCTCAAACAGTAAGCAAAGCCTTGACTTTTTTATATGGTGATATGAGTTCTGAGTTATTCTACAGTTAGCATAACAAGTGGTCTAAGTTGGTTATATTGTATATGTTATCCATCTGTGTTCTTGTCTTAAATTCTACTTGGGCTTCATAGTTAGTATCAAAAAATTTTTTTTCCTCATTTGAAATTCTCTACAGAAACAGTTTTATTTTGTCACACCAGAAATTCTTGTTCCTGTTCTAATGGACACATGTATCCTCTGCTCACAGATTCATCTACAAACACTCCAAGAACAGAAAAAACACAATGAACTTTAATTGAAATTCATTTCCAAGCTTTTTTCTCTATCTATAGTTCATTTGAGAAATAAACTCATTTAAACCCGCAGATCCTACATGGAAGTCAATAGTATTCTTTCTGTCTCCCAGGTTCATTACCTTGTCATTATCCTAGACTCCTCAGCCTCCCATATTCTACACAACCAGTCAGTTGTCAAGTCTTGCCTTTTCCACCTCCATAACATCTCTCATCCTTTCTCTGCTCACATAGCCACCACCATCATTCAGGCCCATATTGCCTTTTGCACAGGCTATTGCAGCAACAACTTATTCTCCCTGGCTCGAAGTTTTTCATACTTTATCCTCCATTCAGCTGCCAAAGTGATTTTTCTTAGGTTCAGATCTGATCATGTTGTTCTCTTACTTAGTGAACTCCAGTGGTTCCCTGTTGCCACTATATTAAAATATAAATTCCTTTGTTTAATTTATAAAATTCTTCACAACCTGACTTGAACCTATCTTTCTGGTCTTATTATACAGACTCCCTTTACTGCACTCTGTAATTCAAAAACTGGCCTTCTTGCTGTCCCTCATATATGGAACCCTATCTCCCATCTCTCTGCCTTTACACAAGTCATCCCCCATCCCTGACATTCATTCCTTTTTCACTTCCTTCTTAGAGTTAAGACAATCATTTAGTAAGAGCTTACTATGTACCTGACATTGTGCTAAATATTAGAGTTACAAAGAAAGACAAAAACAGCCCTTTTCCTCAGGGAGCTTAAGATCTAATTTGGGGGAGACAACATGGAAACACAAGATATGTAAAACACAAATTAGAGGTAATCTTAGAGGGTAGGTACTAACATTGAGAGGGACTGGGAGAGACTTCTTACAGAAGGTGAGATTTTAACTAAGACTTGAAGGCAGCCAGGAGGTATAGAGAAGGAACGGCTCAGAGGTTGGTGTCCCTGAACTGCAGAGTGTGTAGAAGGAAGTAGGAGCCAAGGTGACTGGACAGGCAGGAAGTGACCAAGTTGTGATGGGCTTTAAGAGCATCCTTCAAGACATCTCAAGACCCACCTTCTCCCTGAAGCCTTTTTTGATCCCACCAGTTCTTTGTGCCCTAACTCCCTTGGATTTATTCTCTTTATATTTATTCTTCCTATATCTATATCAGCCCATGTTGCTTCTCCAGTAGAATGTAAGTTCTTTGAGAGTATTGTATTTGTATCTCTAGCACTGAGCCTGTGCTTGGCACTAGCAGACAATAGGTGTTTATTGCCTCTCTTCTAAATTACCTTGAACTTGGCTAATTTATATTAAATTATATTTGTTCTGGATAGAATTATAGATTTACTTCTTTTTTCCCACTAGAATATTTTTTTTCTGATTAGTCATTTCTGACTTGGAGTGCCAAGCTTCAGCATGAGAAAATGGAAGCAAAGAAGGGTAAACGACTTGCCCAAGGTCACACGGCTAGTAAGTGTTAAGTGTCTGAGACTGGATTTGAACATAGGTCCTCCTGACTCCAGGGAAGGTACTCTATTCACTGTGCCACCTAGATGCCCCTAGGAAGTATCATAGAGTCCAGATTTGAATTTTGATCTTCCTGACTCCAGGACTGGCACTACACCTACTGTGCCACCTCACTGCCCCTTCCTTGCAAGGGGGGATTGTTTTGTTCTTTGTATCCCCAGTGCCTAGCACATAGAAGTCACTTAAGAAATGCTTATTCCCTCTCTCCCTTGGCTAGTGGGAATAAACATGGATAAAGAGCCAGCAAAGGAGACTGAGAAGGAACAGTTGGATAGATAGGAGGAGAAACAGAAGAGAGGAGGGTCACAAGATCCTAAAGAGGAGAAGGTGTCCAAAAGGAAGCTATAATCCACAGGGTCCAGTGCTACAGAGAGGCCAAGGAGGTAAGGATTAAGAAAAGATTAGATTTGGCATTAGATCATTGGTGACATTGAAGAAAGCAGGTTCATTTGGATGATAAGGTTTAAAACCACATGGCAGAGGGTTTAGAGGAATATGAAAAGAAAAGAAATGGGGGTACCAGTTGTAGATTTCATTCTTAATAAATTTAACAACTGAGATGAGGGAGGATATAGGATAATACAAGCAGTGATGAGCCTGGCTTTGTAATTCCAGTATAAATCATCCTTTTTCTGGGTTGGACCATCAATGATCAGAGTGCATGATTAGTGTAGTACATTTTCAGGATTTTCCCTACATGTTGATTTTTATAATGTGAATGAATTCTTTTATGAAATGTATCATGTTTTTGAACCTTTAACCTGAATAGAAAAGAATAGAGAGAAAGGAAACCATGGGGCCTTCCCTGTTAAAAAATCACTTGAGTTGAAATCCTACTTAAAGCATGTAATTAGTCAGTCAGTGTACTTACCACTGTGCTAAGCACTAGGGATACAAACATGAATAAGAAAAAGTTCCTGCCTTCAAGGAACTTATAATCTAATGGTAGAAGATAACCCCCAGAAGGAAGCTGAAAATTGAAGGTACCCCCTGTATGGGGATATTATAGAAAAATCCAAAGGAGTACAGGTATAAATGAAGAGATAGCTAGCATAGCTTCCTCCTTAAGTGCAGGTTTTGGATCTGATGACTGCACCATCCAGTCAGAGGGGCAAAGGGTCCTGGTGATATGTGAGTACCAAGGTTGATTTGATCTTGCAGGATGATGAGGTTCCTGGGGGCATGATGGAGAAATCCAGAGCAGTGAAGCAGGTGGGAAATGAAGAGATGACCAAAAGACCCTGGTCAACTGGATAACTTTGATTGTGCTTTCTTGATGGATGCAAATATTTTGATTGATAGATTGAGACTGGGCATGGGAGTAGGAAGAGGATTTTATTAAGGAAAGATAGTATAGAATCAAACCCATGCTGAGACTCAAGCTTATAAAAGATTTGCAGATAGATCTCCAAGAGGGTGAGAGAAATCTGGAGAGAACTGAGCCCTGGCTAAAGGCTTGAGAACAGACTTTGGTTTCCAAAATATGAATCCTTCCTGTTGCCCATTCTTCTACCCCTGGAGCTACACAACTCCATAAACACAGAGGAGAGACAAAGCAAGCCTCTTGTCCCCAGAGCTGAGAGTAGCCACAGCAGGGATACAGTAGCAAGACTCCCTCAGCCAAGCTGTAGAGAGGCAGTAATTGAACCTTTGAGTCTCAGAGATAATTATTGTATCCCCAGAAGAGAGAATAATACGACTGAAAAGGTGACGGTGGTTGGTCCTGAGCCTCATTTTCCTGAAGGAAGGGCAAGAGGTACTTCTAGAGAAAGGAGGGAAGTTCGTGGATAACACCAGAACCTTGGAGAAAACAGGAACAAATTTGTGACCTTGGAGCTAGAGGAACAAATAATATGGAATTGAGCCGCAGTGTGGGAAAGTAAACCTGGCTCTTATCTGTGACTGCATCTGAAATTGTTACCTTGACTGTTTGCTTGAGAGTTGGAGGAGGAGAGTAGGGATAGGGGAGAGTTCTTTTCTCAGTATATTTCTAAAGAAATCTGTCATTTCTAGAGAAAGACCTGGGTAGGCTCCAAGCCAACTGATTATTTTTTGAATTCTCCTATTACCTATCTGACCATTCCTTCTCAGTGTCTTTGGCCATATCAACCATATCTCATTGGCTAACTGTTGGTATTCTCCAAGGCTCTGGCCTTGGTCCCTCTTCTGTTTTCTTTCTTTGTGACTTCATCGGCTCCCTTGGGTTCAGTTATCATATCTATGCAAATGACTCCCAGATCTATATAGTCAACCCAAACCTCTCTTCAGAGTTTCTGTCACCTATCTCAAGCTGCCTCTTCCTGCCACCTCAAACTCAACTCATCTACAACAGATCTCATTATTCCCTTAGCCTGTCCACCTTCTGAACAACCCTATTTCTGTTGAAATCATCATCATCCTTCCAGCTGCCCAGGTTCACAGCCTCAGTTATCTTCAACTTCTAACTCCCCTGTATCCCACATTACAATCAGTTTCCAAATCTTATTGATTCTGTATATACGTCTGTCCCATTCTCTGCACTCATACAGTCAAGACTCCAATCCAGGCCCTCATCATCTCTTGACGGGACTATTGCATTGGCCCCCTAATTGATTTCCCAGCCTCAAGTCTTCCATTCTCTATGCATCTGCCAAAATAATATTTTTTTTGAAAATTTTTTTAAAATTTAAAAAATTTTTTCAAAGTAATATTCTTAAAGTATAGGTCTGAGTATGTTACTTACCTATTACAGTGATTCCCTATTACCACTAGAATTAAATAAAAATTCTTCTAACATTTAAATCCCTTTGCAAGCTGTCCCTATCCTATATTTCTACTATCCTTACTTTCCTGTGCCTCAAATTTCCAAACTGAGCTCAAATGCCCTCCTCCATACACAGTTTCACAGCCTTTCCTGATTCCTCTCCTGGCTCCAGAAATAGCAGCAATAATAGAATCTAAGAAGCAGGGCAGTTTGATGAACAGGGGACAAGTTCTTGACTTGGAGTCAGGGTATAACTGGGTTTCAGTCCCAGTCTGTGTAACCCTAATGAAGTCATTTAACAAAATATTACTGAAGCTTAGTTTCCTTTTCTGTAAAAGAGGGAGAGTAATAGTGAAAGAGGCACCAAAATATACTGAGGAAAATAACACCTTAAAAAACAGAATTATTCTAATGGTAGAAGGGCATAAAAATTCACTGGAGGAAAGAACTCCTTAAAAAACAGAGTAGATCAAATGGAAAAGGAAGTAGAAATTCACTGAGGAAAAGAAATTAAACAGAATAGATCATATGGAAAAGGAGGTACAAAAATTTCCTGAAGAAAAGAACTCCTTAGAAAGCAAAATTGACCAAATGGAAAAAGAGGAATAAAAACTCACTGAAGAAAATAATTTCTCAAAAATTAGAATTGGACAAGTGGAAGCTAATGACTCCACAAAACATCAACAAACAATAAAACAAAGTCAAAAGAATGAAAAAAATAGAAGAAAACATGAAATATCTTATTAGAAAAACAACTGATTTGGAAAACAGATCAAGGAGAGATAATTTAAGAATTATTGGACTACCTAAAGCCATAATCAAATAAAGAGCCTAGACATCATATTTCAAGAAAATATCAAGGAAAACTGCCCTGATATCTTTAGATCCAGAGGGTCAAATAGAAATGGAAAAAAATCTACCAATAACCTCCTAAAACATAGCCCAAAATGAAAACTCCCTAGAATATTATAATCAAATTCCAGAGCTCCCAAGTCAAAGAGAAAATGCTTCAAGCAGTCAGAAAGAAACAATTCAACTATTGTGGAACCCATAGTCAGGGTCACACAAGATTTAGCAGCTTCCATGTTAAATGAGCAGAGATCATAGAACATAATATTCTGGAAGGCAAAGGAGCATAGATTGGAGCCATGAGTCAGAGATCCAGCAAAACTGAGGACAATCCTTCGGGGGAAATAATGGATATTTAATAAACTATAGAACTTTCAAGTATTCCTGATGGAAAGGCCAAATCTGAATAGAAAATCTGATATTCATACAGAAGACTCAAGAGAAGCATACAAAGATAAACAGGAAAGAGTAATCATAAGAGACTCAATAAGGCTAAACTGTTTACATTCCTACATGGTGAAATGATACATGGAACTCCTAAGAACTTTTATCATTATTCAATGTTAAATGTCAAAAAGAGTTTATAGAAGCAGAGGGCATGGATGTGTGTTGGTTATGTTAGAATGATCTCAAGAAAAGCGAAGGGGTGACAAAGAGGGATGCACCTGGGAGAAGGAGGAAGGGAGGGGGATTCTCACATAGAAGAGGTTTTCAAGGAAAAGCTTTTGCAATAGAAGGGGAAATGGTGTGGGATAGCAGGCAATCCTTGGACCTCACTCTCACTGAAATTGGTTCAAAGAAGGAAGATTATGTATACACACTCAGTTGTGCATAGAAATATAACCCAACAGGGAAATAGAAGGGTAAGGGCATAAAAGGAAGGGGGAGAAGAATTGATGACAAAGGGGAGGACAGATAAGGTAGTAGTTAGAAGCAAAATAGATTTTTGAGGAAGGACAGAAAAGAGAGAGGAAGAAACAAACGATAATGGAATGGAGGGAAATATGTAGTTAATAACCATAACTGAATGTGAATGGGAAGAGTTCACCCATAAAGCAGAAGTGGGTGGCAGAATGTATTAGAAATGTATTAGAATGTATTAGAAACCAGAATCTAACAATATGTTGTTTACAAGAGACATGCTTGAAACAGAAGGACACATAGAAAGTTAAAATAAAGGTCTGGAGCAAAATTTAATACACTTCAGATGAAGTAAAAAAAAGGTAAAAGTAGCAATCATGATCTCAGACAAAGCAAAAGCAAAAATAGGGGTAATCAGGGAGACTACATTTTGCTAAAAGATATCGTAGACAATGAAGTAATGTGAAAAAACATTTTTTTTTTTTTTTTTTGCTTTTTGGAGGGGGGAGGCAGGGCAGTTGGGGTTAAGTGACTTGCCCAAGGTCACACAGCTAGTAGGTGTTAAGTGTCTGAGGCCAAATTTGAACTCAGGTCCTCCTGACTCCAGAGCTGGTGCTCTATTCACTGTGCCACTTAGCCACCTAGCCACCTCAAATGTTCTGATCAAAAATTTTTACAGCAAATTTCTCTCATTTCTCAAATACATACTGAGTATAGAATTGGGTAAAAGCAATTCCCCAATTGATAAATGATCAAAGTATATGAACAGGCAGTTTTCAGAAGAAGAAATAAAAGCTACCTATAATCATAGGGGATAAAATGCTCTAAGCCACTATTCATTAGAGAAATGCAAATTAAAATAACTCTAAGGTACTCCTCACACTTATCAGAAGAGACAGTTGCTGGAGAGGATGAGCGAAAAATAGGAACAGTAATGAATTGTTGGTGGAGTTGTGAACCGGTCTAACCATTCTGGAAAACAATTTGGAACTATGCTTAAAGGGCTATAAAATTGTGCATACCCTTTGACCCAGCAATATCACTATTAGCTGTATATCACAAAGAGATCAAAGAAAACAAAGGACCTCCATGTACAAAAATATTTATAGCAGCTCTTTTTTGTGGTGGCAAAGAACTGGAATTGAAGGGATGCTTATCATTTGGGGAATGGATGAATAAGTTATGGCATATCATTGTATTGGAGTACTATTGTGCTAGAGTGACAAGGGGGTTGGTTTCAGAAAAAAAGCATGGGAAGACGTTATAAAGTGAAGTGAGAAGAATCAGGAGATCATGTGTGTAGTAACACAATGTTGTAATTAGGATCAACTATGAAAGACTCGGTTATTCTGATTAATACAATTCCAAGAGGAGTGATGATGAAAAAAATTCTGTCCAGCCCCATGGAGAGAATTGATGACTTCTGAGTGTATAGTGAAGTATAATTTTCTCTTTTTTCTTTTTAATATGACTAATATAGAAATATATTTTGCATGATTTCACATGTAGAATTGATATATTGCTTGCCTTATCAGTGAGTGGGGGAAGAGGTGGGAAGGAGGGAGAGAATTTGGAATTCAAAATTTAAAAAGAATTTTAAAAATAAATAATAAATTTTGAAAAGCAGTTTTCAATAAATAAAAGGAGTGAAAGTGAGAGATTTCCAGAATGTCATGTTCATGGAACAGGCAAGAGGCTAGTGTCACTGGATCAAAGAGTACATGTTAGGGAGCAGGACATAAGAAGACTGGAAAGATAGGGAAGGGCTCTGAATGCCAAATGGAGCATTATTATGTTACCAATATACATATTTACATGTTCACATATTTTATATATGTATGTAACATGTTTGGACCTATGCTCTTAAATCACTGGTGTGGAGCAGCTAGGTGGTGCAGTGAATAGAGCACCAGCCCTGGAGTCAGAAGGACCCGATTTCAAATTCAGCCTCAGACACTTGACACTTACTAACAGTGTGACCTTGGGCAAGTCACTTAACCCCAATTGTCCTGCCTTCCCCCCTCCAAAAAGAAAAAATCACTGGTGGCTGAATGGAGGATGGAGTGAAGGTAGGGAGAAGCTTCGGATCCACCAGCAGCTATTGCAGTAGTCCATGAATGAGGTGATAAAGGACCTGCACCAGTGAAGGCAGTGTCAGGGGAGAGAAGAGAGGCAGAATCCACTGGGACAGGCTGGGCGAGGAGGGTGTGGGGGATGAGAGATAGTGAAGAATACAGGGTGTCTCCTAGAGACTGCCCTCTACAGTAATGTTCATGAGGTCACCAAGTGAAGTAATAGAGAGAGAAAAGACCACAAGAGAATGGTGCCCCCAGAACAGGGAGGGAGAAGAGAGAATGAATGAATGAGAATCAAGAGGAGGGTGATCACCAGTGTTAAATCAAGGGGAATGAGAACTGAGAAAAGGCCATTAGAGATCATGAGTGACATTAGAAAGAACAGCTCCAGTGGAGTGAGAAAGTAGGGGAGCAGAGAGGGAGAGAAGGTGGAGTTTAGAAGAGGCAGAGGACAGTAGTGGGGTGGAAGGATCCCAGTTTTAATGATGGAGGACACGTGAGCATGTTTGCAGAAAAGAGCCCCGGGAGAAACTGAAAAGAAGTGAAGCAATATGAATAACAAAGAATCTGTTTCAGGATATGGAGTGGAATGGGATTGCTTAAGTAGGGAGAGGGGGTTAGCCTCGGTAAGGAACATGGATGTGAAGGAGAAAGTGACAGAAGGCATCTCATTAGTCAAGTGTTTGCTGACTAAGGGGCTCTCTGAGCTATTTTAGTCTTGTTTGGCAATTGATTTACTTTAGTTAAAATTTCTGTATCAAATTGTTGTAGTCAGTATCAGTATAAATTCCCTTGTTGATTCCCCATTTTTCATTATTTGTTTAAATTGTTTAGGATTGAGTTGTTGGAGTTGTATTTCATATCTTTGTCTCATTATCCTTTTGTTAATAATTCTGATAATTAATAATCCTGTTGTTAATCATTCTGATAATTGTTCTGAGAAGTCAGTGGTCTGTACATAGGTAATTCAAAGATGATTTCTACTTCAATTAGCGAATTTTTCCCATTTGTTAAAGTCTGTTTTTTGTGGTATTCTGTGCTTGCTATGTGCTGCTCCTTCATATTCTTCTCTTGAAGAAAGTGTTCTTGGTGTAAAGGCCTGAGCTATATGTATAAACCTCAAGTTGCTGCTTTTCACATTCTTTAACCATGCTTGCCAACATTTTTCTTAGCGTCCTTAGTTATTACAAAATTGGCATTGAAGTCACGAAATATCAAAATGTATGGTGAATCTTGGGGGTGGGGCCTTTTGATTTCTTCATAGAATTTTTCTCTCTATTAATCCTCTGCAATGGACAGTGCATAAACTGGAGTCATTTCTGTGGCAGCCTTCTTGCAAATATTCATCAAGAGTACTGCTTTATGAGATGACTTTCCCATGAAATCAATTTTCTAGTTGCCTTTGAGCATGTAGTAAACTGTCTCCTCCCTTTACCTCTCCAGAGTACCAAAGTGCTTCCTTACATGCTTCCTTACACTGAATTAATTCCTGAAGTTCTACTCCAATTTCTCATCATAATGTGGAAGTAATTGTGGGTTTTTTAATACTGTACCAAGGGGAGCCCTAGCTCTAGAAAGTTCTACTTGAGGAATAGACTCAGCAATGGATTGTTAAGTACAGGTGTTTGGGGTTTGTTGTTTGAGAAGGAGGTGTTGAGGGAATCTATGGCTACACACAAAAGCATTGCCATTTGCATCAGTGAAAGGTGCATCCTCACTAATGAAATCATAGCTTAATAACCAAAGTATCAGTATAGGATTACTTCACCATGTAGTATTTTAGAATAGCTTGTTCAGAATATGAAACCTGTTAAGTTGCTTTGTATATTACCTATGTTAAACTTTGTTTTCTGAAAGTGTTACTCTAAAATATTTCATATCTAATGCAGTCATATTATTTTATCAAAGTCACAATTTAGATGATAATGGTGTGTTCTCTTCACAGAGATTCAATAGAATCAATTTATTCATGTATCTCCTGTGTACATAGTATACAAATTCATGAAATAATTTTTATATATTCATAACACCTATAAAATAATTCATACTCAAATGTTTGAATGTTAAGTAATTCAGTATTTCACAAAAATGGACCCTATAACCAGAGAAGAATTTCATTTAGGGGTGGCTAGGTAGTGCAGTGAATAAAGTGGCGGCCCTGGAGTCAGGAGGACCTGAGTTCAAATCTGGCCTCAGGCACTCAACACACACACACACACACACACACACACACACACACCATGTGACCTTGGGCAAGTCACTTAACCCCAACTGCCCTACCTTCCCCCGCAAAAAAAGAAAAAAAAAAGAATTTCATTTAAACAAGTTAGGTATGATTCAAATTAACTTACGAAGTGACAATTCCAGTAGGATAGAAGAAAGGAAGAAAAGAATGAGAAAAGAAAATGGATTAATAGCTCCTTCTATTCACTGAAATTCTTATTTCAGACTTTGTATTAGAAAGAAGATGAGAGCGTGTGGGGAGTAATCAAGAAAGTATCATACATTAAGAAATTGGATGTATATGGTGTGCCATGTTCCACTTTTGACATTTGGGGTCTGTGTATTTTTTTTTTAACTAACATTAAACTTAAAGCACCTAGAAGAGTGATAGCCTATAATTGTCTGCTTCATTTCCACAGGCATATAATAAGTTTCGGGTGAGTAGAATGTATTTTACCAGACAATGAAATATGAAGATCACGGGATCATTGATTTAAAGCAGGAAAGGACCTTAGCTGTCATCTAGCTCAGTCCCTCATTTTATAGTGACTTGCTTGAGGTTGTACAGGTAGCAAGGAACAGGTACATCAAATTCGGTACTGTTTTCATTGTAATATACATGGGGCTATCCTCAAATATAATACCATTTAGTTCAAGAAATGATATATACAATATAATACAAAATAGAAGATGATTGATTTTATTAGGCCATTTTAGTATTCAGGATCTGATTCAAATAGCAAATCTCTGATTAGCATTTATATTAAAGAGATGACCAGCCTTCTTTGCTTGTTTTCCATGAGTAATTTGGCATTTTCTTTAAGTTTTGTAATATCAATTAATTTATTTTTGTTGATTCCATTTGAATTTTTTAAATTTAATTGTAAAACATACCTGTAAAAAGCTTAGCTCCTTAAGAAATAGCATGACTTAGAAGGCTTAGAAGACTGAACAATCTCTTGGAATCATAAGACTTTGGTCTGGATTCGCATGAAATACTTCCTTGATGCCTTATAATGGGCAAATCATTTAACTTCCTTATATATAAAATGGGGATTAATAATCCACTAAATTCCTCATAGGATTGTTGAAAGATGCTCAGCAAGTCTTATTAATGTTGCATACATGTTGTGAGGTGTTATTATTAGTGCTAATAATAATCTCTCATTCAAGATTTTGTGTTTTAACCTTTTATTTAGTCTAGTTATGTGTTTTTGTTGGTTAGGAAACTACCTGTTTAAAAACTTAGAAACCAATGAAGAATAACCATCAATGTAAATTTTTTTAATTTTCTCAGTGAATTGAAAGCATAAACAACTTTGCCCATCGTCACAACAAAATAATACGTTTTAGTGGCAGGCCTTGAAACAAGGTCTTTCTGACTCTACTATTATCAGTCTGCCTCTTTTCCAAATTTATTTTTTAAAATATTTGATATTGCTCTTCTGGTATACTGACCAAATTAGCTCTGATGTTTCTACTGAAGCAAAGTTTCCATAGGCTACTTGAATTAGCCTGTTAAATTAAAGTCAGTCAGATCATCGTCAGTATTTATTGAGTGCCTGCTATATGTGAGGCATCATTAGGAGTGCTGAGTTTACAAAGAAAGACAGTTCCTGTTCCCAGAAAGCCCATGAGCTAACATGGTCCTAAGTCCTTTGTATTGACTCTACTAAGAAAGGCAAATGGGCATCATTAGGCTACTCAGCTTTATGCCTGGAAGTATAAACTGCTAGAATCCAGAATGAAACACATTTTCCCCACTAGGGACAGTGCACAAAATTCAAGCAGATAAAGGTGTTGATGCACAACATAGACTGGTTATAGAATGCTTTAGACCACTTGTGTTTTTAGTATCCTCTTTTTGCATATTCAGCGATACAAGGGACATAGATGGGGTGTATGTGTGTGCGTGCGTGTGTGCGTTCATGTTTGTGTGTGAGATACACAGGTCAATATACCACTTATAGTTTAAATGTGAAAATCTCTGTTATAGTCTGAACTTCATTTGCAAGCTCAAAGATGCCTATGCTGCCCTTTCACACATTTTTCTAAGTGTGATGATGGAGATATTCCAAAGAAAGTGCAATCCTGCAACAAGTTAGAAACTACTTTTAGACATGTGGCTTCAGTTGTATAGAGAGAAAACATTCACCAAACCCTCCTAGCATATTCTAATTTGATTAGTTTTGTCATTATATACTAGTGAGTTATTATCTTGACTAATTAGAATATTTGGCTTTAAATATTGTTTTTAAAAATAAAGGACTAGGGGAAATACAGACTCCTGAATTGGACCAGGAATTTTTCCACTAAGTAAATATTTATAGGCATAAAAAAGGGAAATGACTTACTCATTATTAGTAAATGGTATGTATTTCTAGATGATATTTTTCTGTTTAAGTATACTATCGTATTTTTTTTACCCATTTTGCCAATTTGATTATTTCTGAGTGTTGCATTTTTATCTTTTAAGGAGGTTCAGAAAAAGGTCGAGTTTGTCTATAACTATATAAAAGCAGTTCTTTTATAGTAATCATATTTTTGCTACTGAATACAAATTTTATAAACTTATTGGATATCTAATCTGGATGTTCCTCTTACCGTTTTATGTTGCCATATATTTTTTTACATAATTAGAAAAGGTTCCTTAATACCCTAAACTTCCATTATAGACATCCTTGTTCACAACAGAAATAAAATTGATCTTGTCTTGAAAGCATAATGTGAGAATAATGACATTTTCCATTAACATTAAAATACATATTTGCACAAATGCTTTCAAAGACAGGGTCGTTTTGCATAAAGCACTATTTTTGCAATTAGTTTATTTGTATCTTATGTTACAGACAGACTCCACCAGCGGGGAGAATCCAAGCATCAAGAAATCTCTCTTTCCTCTTTTTAATTCAAAGAATCCTTTAAAGCATAGTTCTTCTTTGAAAAAGCTTCCTGTAGTCACTCTACCTATGGTATCCATTTTTAAGTATGGTAGCACTGAAACCTGCTCCAGTAAACTTGTTTTACTGATGACAACAGCATGTCTTTTATTTTCATGGGGTCATATTCTCTTTATGCTAGTTAAGTATTTTGAGCCAGTTCCATAAATTCACTGGATCCAAATTATTGAACACTCTGGCATGTTTGAATAATTATAATAAGGAGGATGAAGCTTAAATGTAAAGATCATCAAAAAGCAATATGAAAACAAGTTAAGACAGTATCTATAAGGTAATTTATCTCCTTTTAAAAGTTAGATCAGTATTCCTAATCAATACTATTTTGGGGACTCCTGGACATGGTCTCTTAATATGTGGTTTGCAGCTTATTGCCCTAAAATGAAGTTTAATGAATAAAACGGAGAAGAATTGAGGGCTTCCTGAAAAAACAAGCTTTTGGTAGTTCTGTGCTCTTCTCCTAGCTTGCTCCAGTTTTTGCTAATGACCTACTTTTAGTGCCAGGGTATTTACTCTGAATTTGATGTTAGTCATTCTCCATTTGTTGAATTGTCAAGAAAAACAAATCTTAGTTTTTTGGAATTACTGAAACAAATCACCAGCTTCTTCATTGTCCTCATGGTACCCCATGGAGGAATACTTTGACCAGTATTTACTGGGGTATGGTTCTCTCCCACTCTGACAGCCAAAACAGCCAAAACTATACTCCTCTTCCTTCCTAAAATTTAGTGTTTTGCTTTATATCCTACCAGGCCAATGTTTTGGTTTTATTGAACTGGTTCATAACCTAACTACGGTATGGAATGCTATTGAATGAGGATAATATTGTAATTTTTTGTGTAGATTGATTTAACTGCTCTCCCTTACAGTGACTAAACTAACAGCATGGGAATGCTTTAAGGGTACAGGCTTTAACAAAGCTGCATGACATCTGCTAGTTTTTCCTTATGGAGGGGTAACTGTGTTAAGAGGGCAGTCTCATTTAACTAGTGAGCACAGTCATATAAAAAATAAACACAGACACACATATATATATATGTATATGTTCATATATATACATACACACACAAGCACACACATTGCAGTAATATTTTGAGTTTTAGTTTTGTATTGTTGGGGTTTATTTTTTTTAGGGGGAGGGAGCTCTTTAGGAATGATCAATTATATAGCTAGATACATTGGAATAAGTTAAATCTCCTCCTATATTCCTTTGTAGGTGCCCAATACAGATGGTCAGGATCTTTTGGCATTACAGAAAGCCATTCATTCAACTAATCACCAAAGCAGCCGGCCGAAGGAGTGGCGTCCTGAGAAGATCTCAGATCTTCAAGTTCATGTAAGTGAATGATGTCCACATATCTTGATATATCTGGGAATGGTTTGCAGTCTTACACTCGGAAGGACTGTGTGTGTTAAGGTGCCAGAGTTGGGCAGGGCTACCCCAATATGGGAGCAGCAGTGTTACAGTTTGATAAAGAATCTCTTAACTATGAACAGGTAATTTTCAAGTGAATTAAATCCAAGTTATCAGCAACCATATGAAAAAATGTTCTAAATTATTAATAATAAGAGTAATACAAATTAAAGCATCTCTGAGGATCCCCCTCACATCCATTAGATTGGCAAGGAAACTAAAAGGAAAATGATAATTGTAGAAGGATCTATAGCAAAGCAGATAAAGTAATACACTCTTAGTAAATCTGTAAATTGGTCCAGCCATTTTGAAAAGCAGTTTCTTTTCATGCCACAGAAGTCACTAAATTCTGTATATTCTTTTACGTAGCTGTACCATCACTAGATCTTTACCTCCAAAGAGATCAGAGAAAAACTGAAAGTACTTACATGTTTAAAAATATAGCAGCTCTTTTTGATATAGCAAAGAACTGGAAACTAAAATGGTGCCCATCAGTTGGGAAATGAATGAGCAAATTATGGTAAATGAATGTAATTGAATATTACTGCATTATAAGAAATAACTAAAGAGACTATTTCAGACAATCCCAAGAAGACTTGTGAATTGATGTGGAGTGAAATGAGCAGAACCACGAGAACAATTTTTTCAGTAAGAACATCTTTTATAAAACACCTTTGAAAAATTTAAGCACTTAAGACGATGCCATGACCAACCATGATTCCAGAGGGCAAATGGTGAAGCATGCTACCCACCCCGACAGAGGGGATAGAGTCGAGATGCAGAATAATGCATAGGTTTTTGGACATGCCCAGTTTTGACCATTCATATTTGTTCCAAGCATTTTGTTTTGTTTTCCAGTGGTGGGAGAAAGTGCTAGTAGAAAGAGGAAGGTTGGGGATAGGATAGCTTTTCCTCCTGCCTCCTGGCAATAAAAAAGAAGAGAAACCTAAAAAAAAAAGGATCATTGAAACATTTTCTTTAAAAATGCATAGAGGAGATCAGAAGGAAGGCAGCAAGAATCACAGGCAAGCAGGGAAGCTTCGAAATTTGCTTGTTCAATTTATTATATATTTCAAAAGAAAAGCAAGTTATATCTAATAGAAATTCTCTGCTTTATGTACAACCCTCCTCTTCTCTTTTACTGTGCATATGAAAATGCCCATTTTATTTGATGTTTGTTAAACTCAGAATAAAGAACAGAATGGATAGATAAATGCCAAAGTCTTTGGCAAACTCTATGAGGTGGTTGGTGGCTATGGTTCCTTTCAACAGTGTCTGCTCTGCCCCAGGCACTCTCACAGAGACACTGAGGATATATCCAGAAGTGAAAAAACCCTTGTTCTCAAGAAGTGGTGTGTGTGTGTGTGTGTGTGTGTGTGTGTGTGTGTGTGTGCGGTTGGGGCCGGGAGAGTAATAAAACATACACAGATATGTACCAACCAAGCTCCCTAAAGGAGTTGTAGACTCCATTCTGGCAGCTGAAGAAGACCTTGCATTCATTTATTTTGTCTTTAGATTTTTCTAATTTGATTTCCTTTGGTTTAAAACTATGTTCCAAAGAACCATTGTCAGATTTTGTAGAGTCACGGTTCAAGCCACTTGTTAAAGACTAGGATAAAGATTTCTTTTTTTTTAATGGAATTGTTATGAAATTTTTAGAAGAAAAATAAGAGCTTGGCCCTTCAGCCTTTTGTTGCATGTACATCCTTATAATGTATCTGAAAAGAGCTATGCCTTTCATGACTTTTTTTTAACACGAGGATGGATGTGCAGCCGAGTTGCCTCCCAGCTTTAGAATGTCCACCCGATCCTATACCCAGCTCTCTTTCTTTCAGAGTCAGCCATTAAAATCACTCCGTAAGCTATTACATCTCTCTTCCGCCTCAAGCCATCCCACTTCCTCGGATCCCCGCTTTCAGGCCTTACCAAGTCAGCAAGCCAAAAGTTCCTTTTCGGAAGTTCGGATTCACCCCATGAGCCAAGCCTCCAGCAGCAGCAGCAGCAGCAATGTCCGAGCTGAGGCCACTCCAAAGGCCAGGCCGACACTTCAGCTGCCAGGTCAGATAGACCCAGGATGGCACGTCTCCCCTGTGAGCAGGAGTGCTAACGAGGGGCCTTCCTACTCTGAACAGCTGGGCTCTAAGAGTGGGCCAAATGGGCACACATATAACAGAACAAATCGATCACGGATGCCAAATCTGAATGATCTAAAAGAGACAGCCTTGTAATTATGCTTCAGGGGATGGGGGCGGGGGGAAGCCAGCTCCTGGGGAGTGGGGTAAGGAAGAGGGGGTGGGGAAGACAGGGTCAGGGGTGGTGAGCCTTATGAAGGTGTGCAATATTGTATATGTGGAGCTGCATTGTTGAGCACCACATTAGTCGTCAGGGATCATATAGTAAATGAGCAGAATTATTGATTGCCAGGCACCAGAGGTCTCCCTTGATGATAGAGTTCAGGAAGAAGTTGCCTGGTTCTCTCCCCCTGCTTGCCCCCCCACCTTATGTTCCAGCTTTAGTGTGCTCCCTCATGAAGCTGGGAAGCTAAAGCATGCCTTGGCACTTCAAGGGATGGAAAAATTAAGTGTCTCAACCTACGTCCTTACCACATACTTTTCTGCCTAGTTGATATGTGGGATTTATGTAATCCAAGCCTGTCCCTTTCTTTCAAGGGTCAGAAGTCGAATTGTATGTCTTAAATTGTTTTTTTTTTAACTTCCATATTTGATAGGTTTGTAACATTTATTTATGATTAACTAATATTGTATTGTTATAATCATACCTTTTATGTTACAATATAAAGTTATTTTGAGCTGTTTGAAACATTGTGAAGCAGTGCAACAGCTACAGTAGTTTCTATAAAAACTAAACAGTAACATTTATATATTGCATCAGGAGTATTCTATATATAAATACATATATATATATGGTAAATACCTGTCTGTTTTATAAATATCTCCATTTAAAGAAAGTATTGTTATGACACTATCTGCCATATTTTTATACATTTGTGATATAAAGTGCAGTATTATACTTCTAATAAAAGGGAGTTGAATTGTGGCCATTTGTGACTGTAACAGTAGGAATCCAGCTCACCTGCAAGAGTATAGCCCTCCAGGCATGATTAGTAGCATCGAAGTGTGTGCCACCTATTTCTAGCCCTGCTAGAAGGGGAAAAAAAAGCAAAGAATGAGTATCTACCCAGCTAGGTGCATTGTAACTAAGACCTCAGGCTGTTTTTTCCATCCTTGCATGATTAGCTCCCCTTTGTGTTTGGTATCACTTACATTTCTTGGTACAGATAAGGTGCCCCTTAAAAACCACGACTAAAAACAGACGCTCTTCTATGGAATATTATGGGGTATAGACCAAAGAAATCAAACGTAAATGGAATTTCAAAGTTATGAATTTACAGAAGGTAGACTGCAAATCATGGCAAATCAGGTTCATGCTTAGGTATATTATTTGTTTGTATTGTTTTGGGTAACTAGACAGAGGACATTCATGTAGTATTCTGATATTAAATGCTGCTGTACTTTTTTGGTTGCTATTTTTTAATATATTTTAAGGCTTCAGAAGCAGTGAAATCTAGTTGTAGAAAAGTTGTCACATACCCCATTTTCCTCTAGGGTCTCATTAGAGTACCATTTCCAGTAAGGTTACCGTCGACACTGACTTCAGGGACTTTTCCAAATATCCCACAATATGGTGGTGTTTAAGTGTAACAAATATAGTGTCAGAACAATACCACTTTTTCTTACCTTTAATCTCCCTTCACTCTCAAGTTGCTCACAGATGTCATCGAGGCCTTTGACCCTTGTGTGACATTGGCAGTGATTGTGCTTTATGTGTATTTTGTCCTGCCTCACCTAAACACATTCACCTGTCCACAGTCCTCAGTTTTGGAAGTATCCAGTTGGCAACCCTTTTGAAGATATCACACACACACACACACACACACACACACACACACACACACACACACGTTTTCCCACCTCCAGGGTTCACTTTTTAAGAGAAGACAGTATATTTGTCTCCCACCTACCCCCCAAACATTGCAGCTTTGTCAGGGTTTGTTCCTACCAGAGTTCTGAGAGTATCAGATCCCAAATCATCTCTGACAGATAAAAATGTGATAAACTGAACTGCTATGGCCACAATTTTCTTTAGAATTTTGAAAAACAGAAAACTCTAATGATTATGCAGAATACAGAAAAGAAGACTATTTCTCCACAGATTCTCTGTAATATTAGATTGTGTGTGTATTGTGTTCTTATTTATATTATGATTTCATGTGTATAGACTATATGTAGAACTCATTGGTGCTTTTTGTTTCATTTGCAATAAATATATTGGACACTGAAGAAAAACTTAAGGTGGGTGTGATATTATCATTGAAGCTATTTGAAATCCATTAACAATCTAGCAAGCTGCGCTTTTTGTTTATTTTTTAACTTTTTAATTTTTTGTTTATTTTTTAATTGTTAGATTTTCTTTCTTCCTCCAGTTCAGGACATTTCAGCTGTCCCTGCATTGTCTTGAACGGAATTTTTCCTTCAGAACTACTTAGTCTTATGTGAGAGTTGAAAACCTAACAGCATTTATCTGAGTCCCTGTGACACTGGAAGCCTCCATGTTCAACACTGGCATTAGGGCTACAACTCTTCCCACCACCTTCCTTAAACGTTAGTAAACCCATTTTCAGCATAGAAGGAATTGTGGAAGTACCTTTGTCACTTGGATTGGGGAGGGAGCCATTTCCTGTTCACCCGTCCTTTATATTACTAGAATCTCATATATGGTAACATTTATGTTGATTGTTTTCTGAAGCAGGGTCTTAAGTTGTCAAAGCAATCAATCTTCCAGCTGCAGGTAACAGGTGACTAAAAATACTTGTGATATGTTTCTAGATCTGAACCAGAGAACAGGTACACTCTTAATAGCACTTTGGAAAATCTTTAGCCTCTCTTCTCATCTTTGAATTTTTCATTGATCCTAGATGTGATCTCTAAATTGAATCGATGGCTTATGATTTTCTTCCTACTCATAGAAGGCGATAGTTAAGTTTTGTCACACATCTGGTTGGTTTCAAACATTAGCTTGGAGCTCTTACTTTTACCCAGACACGTGTATGTTGCTCCTTCTCTCAGAAACTTCCTGCTGGGTCAACAGTGACCTGTCATTCCTGCAAAAAAAAAAAAAAATTCTAGAGAGGGGACTACAGAAGTTGGTTAGATAGATGTGTGATGGAGAGTATGTGCCAATCCATACACTTATTAAATAACATAGACCTTCTAAGAGTGAACTAACTAAATTAAGGCTTAAAGGGAATACTTAGGTTTGTTTACATAAACTAAACTGCCTAGATCAATTGAAGTTTAAAGTCACTGATAAAATCTCCAGAATTACTCTTCATATTATGGAAAATAAGTTCTTAGGCACTTATGGAGTCCTTTCTCTTGCCCACCTTTATTTTTAACACCATTACCATTTTCTTTGTGAGCGGCTCAAATTTTACTTCTGTCTCTCAGATCTTTGAGGCTTGTACCAAGTGTTGTTGGATAGCACTTGGGGCCTGAGAGCATAGTTGTGCTTACAGAGTGTTCTAACTCTGTGGTGGTCCCAAGTCACTTGGACCAGCTCACAGACTGGGTTTGCCAACTTGACCCTCTTCCCCAAGTTATGGAATTGAGAATATGAGTTTCAAGGGCTAGCACTCTCTTTCCAGTTGAATCTTTGGATAAAGCCTTTCTTCTTACTCCTCAGTGCTGTTTTCTGCCTGTTGAAGGGGAGGGATGAACCTAAGTGACCTCCGAGACATTTTAAACTTGAAATTTCAGGTTAGTTCTTCCAGAAAGTTTTCCATGCAGCCAGCTGATTTGAGAGCAAACAGTAACTTGGAAGTTTGGGTTGATTTGTATCTCCTGCTATGGGGGACTTATAGATTTAGCAAAAATTTACATAGTACAGTGGTCTTGGTTATTCATGCTGCTAGCTAGTTATAAAAGAAAAATATGTCATATGCCTGGAGGATTTGGAACCCAAAGTGTACTGGTGGTGTGTTTATTTTAGAAGTATTTGTGCTTCTGTTTGTCATGGGGAAGTCTTTGTGAAAGTGCTCTAGGGTCTAACTCCTTGCAGTCTTAACAGAATATTCTGAGCTCAGAGTTCTCCTGGTTAGTTTATAATAACAAATATTATGGAAAAATATATGTCATGGTAGTACAAACTCAAGGTAGTCAATTCATTATCTTCATAACCTGAAAACAAGTGGTTTCTTCTGGGGGGAGGGAAGATTTCTCGTTCTTTCTACTTAATATTGCTTATTTAATATCATGGTATCTACTGTACTGTTCTTTAAAAAGAAATCCTCCAACCATGTATAGATTGTTCCAGATAAAATTAAAAAAAAAATAAAGTAAGAACTATTTTCAGGTTTTTTGAAAGATCTCATTTTAGCTGGTAACCATATACCAGGACCTTAAGGGAAGAGACAGAGGCAACTTTCTCTGAACTGTTCCTATAACTCTAATACAATAAAATCCATATATTCTCCTGGTCCAGGTGTACTCTCCTGAGACTACTGATTTTATACCAGGAGGCCATCCTCTGCAGCATGGGTGAGTGTTTCACGTCATTACTGACCTGCACAAACCCCCCTCCTTTATGACATGAGAACATTACGTAATAGACATGAAGATGAGCCTGCGTGTACTAGATTATTTCCATGTGTAGTCACACTTTGCTCTCCTGCGATATGAACTTATCTCTGATGTGCAAGAAAGGAAGGTGGAGGTTTCTACAGCTCTACAGATAAGGATGGGGCCTTTGGAAGTTCACTTCTGAGGATGAGTAGTTAGTTTATTTTAAGAGTAGGCACTTTTCCAGTGGTAGTCCTAGAAATCCTGGTGCTGACTTTCAAAGAAAGTTTTGGTCCAGAAATGATAGGCAAATGCAAGAAATACCAGGTTATAACTGGGTCGCTTGTCTTTGTAGGGACAACCAAGAGCTAGTAGAAAGGGGAAGCAGTACCTTGAATTTGTGTTTATTTTTCAGTGCTCTTATGGACTATATAACTCTAAAGGTCCTGGGCTCATGGACATGCATGGAATGACAACCAGCCACGACATAAATACCTTTTCTCTAAAGCTCTGTTTATCATTCTGTGAGATACTGAAGTTGATCATGAGATTCATTTCTGATGTCTGTTTAGTTTCCATGAGTCAGTTTACTTGTGTATTTGATATAGAATATAAATTGTCATCAAAATGTGGCTTTTTTTCTCCATAGATTTACTTCTAAGGTTTAGGATTTTTGTTGTGTTTGCTGGAAAAGATTTACTACTTTAGATTTTCAGGGCTAATAGAACTGAGCTGAATTAACATGATACTGTATTAACTTCTATGTGGGAGGGGCCCCTCCTTGTTGTTTCTGCAGGGTTTGGGGTTCTTTCTCTTTAGCCCCATTTGGGCCTTGTGTCAATGTAAGATCATCATCTTGCACCTTAAAATCAATTTCTTCGTAGTATTCAGATTTAAAGTTGCCTTGTTTGCTTCTATTCCAACATAGTGCATCCAGGAGAAAGAGGCCTTATGTTTTCCTCCATCTACCCTGTTCATTGTATCTATAGACCGTTGTATTAAGATTTCCTCAGGACTTCCTTTAGTTTAAGTTAATCACACTTCTTCAGGAAGTTGGGACTAGTTTCATTTCAGCAGAAGGGCCAACTTGTCATGGTGCTTTGCTTCATTTCAAATAAAAAGAGCCTTAGGAATACAAAAGGTAGGTGAGGTGGTGTTTATAAACATACAGGATGCTTTTTGTCTGGTTTACCAGAGGGTCCAGCTTGTCAAAGCTATCAGAATCACAAGAACAGAGACAATGTTCACTTCTGCAGAATAAAGCTCTCCATGTAAACTTAGAAGATACACAAAAAATGGACAGCAGAGTTTTCCTTTATTTTAACATAGTTTTCATTAAAGATGTAAAATCCCTTGTGGTCAGTTTGTTATAATTCTCTTCCCTTGGCCTTTTAAAAATTGTATTGGAGGGGGGAGGAGTCAGTTTTTAATTTTAGTTGAGTCAGGCTGGTTGTTGGAATGAAGGAATTCTTCACCTGTAAATCTGGATTATATGAAACAAGTAAACCCAACTAAAATAGTCTTCCAAAAATGCTGTCTCTCAGAATTGCTTTATGACATTGGAAGTTTCAGAATAGATCTTACATATTTAGGAGAATTTCAGAACTTTTTCAGTCTCTAAGACAAGTAATGTGGAAAATGATATGCCTCAGGGTGAACTTGAGAACTTCGGTGGTTGTTTTGTTTTTGACCAAACAAGATTAGGCTAAGCCAAAATGATGTGATATAACATCCAAATTTATGGGTAAAGAATTACTAGAAATTGTTAAATGCACATATTTTATAATCATAACCATATACTTTTTACAGTGGAAAGGAGGTGATGGAGTATTAATCTTTTTAATCTTGTCCAAACTGACCTTAACATGTTGAATATTAAAATACTTCACAAGTTAATAAACCATTTGTAAAGTGTTTATAAAGTGTTGGTACACCTTATCAAGTTGTTTTTTTTTTCTGGCATGTATTCCATTCTAACTTCTGTAAAATTTCTATTGTTGCTGTAAATATTACAAAAATATTTATCTCGTGGTGATCTTAATTATCAGCATGAAAATGGTTAATTTTTACTGAGCACAATGTATTTTTGAATGGACCTTCCAAAAATACGTCTTTAATAAAATGCAAATTTTGCACTAGAAAAACAATGTTGTCCAGACTGCTGTAACTAACTCCATGTAAGCCATCAGCATTGAATTTCTCCTTATGATAGCATGTGACTTATTTCTTCCTTGAAAAGTATATCATTTGAATTCCAACCATTATTACAAAGGAAAATGTGCCCTTGAAGGGGAAATCAATTCAAGGGACAGAAATTTATCTCAGTGAATGCAAAAAATCTGATATTGGTAGTATTACTATGTTTTCATTTTCAAAACACCTCCCCATCCCCAGAAGCTTGAGAACATTTGGCAAACTTTAAATTGCCAAATATGAGTATGATAGACCTGAAAATCAGTAAATACTCAAGCACCTGAGGGGCCTACTGACTTGAATGAACTAGAAGAGGTTCCAGCCCAATGCCATTGCCAACACCAAAGAACTTCAGAGATGGGGGAAAGGTGACCCAGGGCAGTTCTGCTTTTCAGGATCTATGCTTTCCTTTTCACCGTAAGGACTTTCAGAGTTTGTTGCTTCTGTCCTCACTTACATGAGGTAGGAGGGCCAAGTGAAGATGAGTCATGGCTTAGGATAAGTTTGTGCCTGGTTTTTTGTTGTTGTTGTTCATTGAAATAGCAGGATGGACACTGACCCTCTTAAATACTACAAAAGAAATAAAATTATAGTCTAAACCCAATTCACCATAATGTCCTAACCCCCAGTTCTCAAAGATAATAGGTATATAGGTTTGGGAGAGGGAAGAAGTTCATTCAGAATAACTCTTGTTTGGTTTTGAAGCAAAATTATACAAAATAGTTCACTGAGTCTAATGTAGGATATAGGCAATTACAATAACACTCCATGAAATGTAATTTGGTAAGTGTAACAAATTAATTAGACAATTATGTAATATTTTATATATACTAATTTATACTGACAGCACATGTTAATCAAAAACATAGATTTTCCTATTTCCTTTACACAAAGGTGTGTGCAAAGGTTTTCATGATGAGATTTGTAGTATAGAAACAAAAGTAACTTAGCATATAGCTAAGAGGTAAGAGTGAAGAAGAAAGTAACAAATCAGAAAGGAAATTATGTTGACTTAAATATTGATTTCGAGTGTAGTTGGATTAAATTGCAGCTATTAGCACCATCACCTCAAATTTCACCTTTTCTTCTCAGATACTTAAAGGATTTCACATTCTCTCATTCTGTTCTAGAAATGGAGGTGACAGACTATTGTTGGAGAATATTTTATTAAAAAACAAGCTACTAACTATTCTGGAAATGTAACAAAAGTGGAACTTGAAACTCTGGGAAAGAATAGGATGGGAAGGATATGTTGGTGGCCCTTAACTGGGAATCACAGCTAAAATAATAGTCCTCCTTTCTTTCCTTCCCCATTTATTTTTCTAAAACTTCATTACCCTACAAAACTGCCCTCTGCTTGGTTTGCTTCAAGTCTCACTTCAAGTTTCACAGGATTCAGGACCAAGAACAACACTGTGCTAATTAGATGCATCCCTACTACATATGTAAAAACACATGCATAGGAAAATCAGAAATAGCAATGGTAGACGTCCTCCTGCTTTAGAATTCGCATAGGCTTTTATGAACAATTTTATTGGGAAAGCATAGGAGTACATTGAATGTGACATTTCTCATTTAATAGCTAAATCTTTTTTTGTAAATTTAGATTTGGGATCAGATTAGTGTTCCTAAAAATGAAAGGAAACATGCTAACCTAAGATATAGAGATGGTTTGTTTTTTTTAAGTAACTTTAAAATCAGTTTCTATGACAAAGAAGATGGAAAGAATTAGAAATTAAAATCGCAAATATACTATAATAGCTATATGTTCATACGCACATACATGTAGATTATATTTCAGTACTCAGATTCCAAATTTTATTACTTAAAAGTATGTTTTAATTGTTTTAAAATTAATCTTATGATTGTGTTGTATTTAGATAAGCTAATATGCCATTATAAATTACTTTTAAAAGGCTTTTTAAGATTTCAGTGCAATTTCCATTATTTACTATTAAATCCCCAAATAGCTTGGAATTTTAAGTACAAATAATAAAGTAAGGATCTTAGAAATGAAAGTAACCTTAGAGGCCCTCACCTAAGGTAGAAAATAAACTCCATGTAGGTTCTTGCATGAATGCTTTGCCCTTGCACTCTATTACCTGTTTTTGTTTTTGTTTTTCCCTCACATGAAATTCTGAATTTGTCTCTGTGTCCAATGAAAATATTTCTCTGGTCTTTCCTCCACAAGATGAAGGGAGTGGGTTAAATGATCTCTAAGACCTCTTTTCAGCCCTTAAAAAGTTATTTAAGGATTCCATATACTCACTTATGTGCCAGATGCAAAGTTCAGTTCCTTTTTCTAGTAAGTTTTGTCCGTTGTGTTGTCTGGGATGGTGCACATTTGTCCAGTTGTACTAAAGCCAGGGATGGATTTTAGCAACCCTCATTAACAGGAGGCTGAAGCCTCTGACTGGAGAAGTCCGGACACTCAATTTAAATGAACAGCAGGGTAATGAGAAGGCAGTTATAATAAATAAAGGGAAATTAGGCAGTGCAGTATGTTGAGTGCTAGGCCTAGAATCAGAAAGATGCATCTTCCTGAGTTCAAATCTGGCCTCAGATATTTACTAGCTGTGTGACCCTGGCCATGTCACTTAACCCTGTTTCCCTCAGTTTGCTCATCTGTAAAATGAGCTAGAGAAGGAAATTAGCAAGCCACTCTAGTATCTTTGCCAAGAAAATCCCAAAATGGGGTCATAAGGAGTCAAGACATAACTGAAAAATGACTGAATAAAAATAATTAAGCTCAAAAACATGTTTAAAGTCACCAGGAAATGAGTGGAATGGTGTAAGAAAGAAGTGCCTGAGAATGAGGGGTCATGTGATCTCATGGGGAAACCAGAACCACTTGGATTGAAACCCACTATTTGCTACTTGGATGACTTTCAAAACCTCTCCAAGCCTCACTCTTCTGATGTGTAAAATGAGGGCCACACTTGAAGCCTTCAGGCCACAGGTTACCCACCCCTGGCTCAGACCCAATGGCTTCTGGAGCAAGTTCTGGCTCTGTGACTATGATTTCAAGGTATTGCTCATATTAATTCCATGGGGTTAGACCGCTGCGGTTCCCTCCAGGTTTGTCTATCATTCTCTGATCTTACATCCTCTTCCTTTTTATCCTTACCCTTTATCCTTTTGTACTTAAGGGAGATGAATTAGTGTGAGTCAGTATGGCCAAGAGATCAGAGTCCAGTCCCCTTATTTTGTAGATAAGGACACTAAATTCTAGAGCAAATAGGACCAGGATGAAAGCCCAGGTCTTCTAATGAACTCCCAAACGAGTTTTTCCTTCCAATGTGCCATGCTGCTAGGCCTTGCCAGTTCTGACTAGGAAAAGGCAGAACTCCATCCAGGGCCAATCCTATAGGTAGAGCTGTATAATTTTGAGAGGAAGCACTTTCCAAGGACAGTGCTCCCTTGAAAGGCATTATGGGATCATGGATAAGAATTCAAATCCTACCTCAGACACTTACTATCACCCTGGGCAAATATAACTTCTGTGCCTCAGTTTCCTCATTTATAAAATAAGGGGATTAGACAGTAGCCTCTGAGATATCTTCTAGCTTTAAAACTTTGACCCTATGATCATGGTCTCTGAATTCACCCTAAGGGGGTATTGGCTACTCAAACTGACACACAGAAAATTCTGCCAATATCACATAACATGTCATCAATTAAAAGCTGTTGTTGCTATTAGTTCAGTCATGTCCAACTCTTTGTCACCTCATTTGGGGGGTTTTGGCAAAGATACTGGAGTGGTTTGCCATTTCCTTCTCCAGCTCATTTTGCAGATAAGGAAACTGAGGCAAACAGGTTTAAGGTATTTGTCCAGAGTCACACATGTAGGAAGTGTCTGAGGCCAGATTTGAACTTATGAAGATGAGTATTCCTGATTCCAGGCTTGGCATTCTATCCATTGTGCCACCTAGCTGCCCAATTAAAAGTCATTTGAAGTTAAAGTAGCATATAAAAAGCCACTTCTTACACGAGGGCAGGTAGCCTACCTTGAGCCAAGATTTTTTTGTCCTTGGTGAATCATAGTGTGAGTTACTGGCCTAGAAAAAAGGTCCTCATTTCATGTGTGTACTGGTCCTCAAAGCCCAATTCTTCCTTTAATTTTCTGAACTGCAGCCCTCCCAACACTTCTTGGGATCCCTTTGGTGTCTAAAACTACATACTCTTCCCCAAAGCAGAGCAGCAAACTGGTGGGGTCCATGATCTTGGGGTGATTCCCTGTGTAATAGAATGAAGAAATACTACCAGCCTGGTGGTGCAAATTGGGTTGTTGGGCAAGAGTGAGCCCTCATTTGATTTATCTTCACTCAGGAAAGCCAAGCAAAAGAATGATCAGATTCATTGTAATGATCCTGAGCCAAGAAACAGGGCCAAATCCTTTATTTCACAGAACCACAAGTCTGAATGTGCCATTATTTATTCACACATGTATCTATGCCATCTAATCATAATCACTACTCACCTAGAATGTCACTGCATTTGAGACTTTAAATAGTTTTAGACCACAACTGAAGAAAAAGTGATCTCCCTCACTCAAGTGTATAACCGGGAGATCATAAAGCCATCACCATAACCTAAACTGTGGCTTCACAACATGTTGCTGTGTTTTAATTGATTAGTTTATTAATAGAAAGCCTATACCTTCAGGGTGAATTATAACACCTCTGGCATTATACCTTTCCTCAGGTTACTGACACCCAAGGAAAGAGTTCAACAGATAAATTGTTAATGGATCCTTTCCTCAAGAAACTGGCTGTGGGGAAAGTGCTCTCCATCTTTTAGTAGGTTGCAGTTCCGGTAGACAGATGTCTCATGAACTCTAAACCACTCGTAAAATGTTGTTTCTTTGTGTTTTTCAAGGTGAAAAGTTCAGAAGAAATCTAGGCAAGGGGTTTTGATATCTGGAAGGCTTTGCAAAATCCAACACTTCTCCCTAACAGTGCACTATTCATTTTTCTTCTGAAAGACCATTTTTGATCTGTCTAATCCTATCCCACAGTGCTCCTCTGCAATGCTAAACACATTTACTCATGCACTCCAACAGCTCCATCCTGATGGCGATCCGCACATGCCAGCCCAGGGGAATTAAACGGATGTAACGGGAAACAATGGGAGGCCTTAAGAGGTTCTGGACAGAGGATGTTCTGTCTGAGTTCCCGTAGAACACCTAAAACAAGGGGGGAGAAACCAAAAGGAGATTAGCTCACATAGCCACATCAGAGGAAAAGAAGAGCGGTTTGGGCCAGATGTGGTCTGAGTTTAGTTTCTTTCCTCTCTCTCTCTCTGTCTCTCTCTGTCTCTGTCTCTCTTTCTTTTCTTTCTCTTTCTTTCTCTCTCTCTCCCTTCCTTCCTTCCTTCCTTCCTTCCTCCCTTCCTTCCTTCCTTCCTTCCTTCCTTCCTTCCTTCCTTCCTTCCTTCCTTCCTTCCTTCCTGGCAACAAGGGTTAAATGACTTGCCCAGGGTCACACAACTAGTTTCAAGTGTCTGAGGTCACATTTGAACTCAGGTCCTCCTGACTCCAGGGTTGGTGCTATCCACTATGCCACCTAGTTTCCCTTTGCCTGAATTTCTAAATGCTTGCTGCAGAACCAGGTGTGAGGATGTTCACTGCATTTTAAGGCTTACATTAATGCCAAGGCCCAATCCTAGAAACTTAGCAAAATTTTCTCTTGATGAAAGCAGAGACATAGCAAGAATGTTTCTGTGAGTTGCTGTGCAGAGACAATCACAATGTTTCCTTAGGCTTATTTTCTGTTTTGTGTTTGGGTTTACACTGCAGCTGCTATACAGTAATCATTTTCTGGTCTATGTCTGTGTACAAAGTATAAAAAAGTAGGCCCGGCCCTAAGGAAGTTGTTTTTATAGTTTTAGATAGAAAAGCTAAAGCTTTGTCCTGGCCTAAATGCAAATGGAAATTTGGGGTTTTCAGGATCCCTGAAAAAATTTTAGAAGTGGCAGAAGAAAAAAAAAACCTAATACAGTGAAATACCTTCAGTGTTACATTTATTCAAATTGACATTTCTCAAAGCTATAGTTATACCTTCCACATTGTGACTTTCCCCATTACAGTTTCAGGGTTTTAATATATTGCAGGTCAGCATAAGAAATTAAATGGCAGGGGTGGCTAGGTGGCACAATGAATAGAGCGCTGACCCTGGAGTCAGGAGGACCTGAGTTCAATTACGGCCTCAGACACTTAACACAAAAACTAGCCATGTGACCTTGGGCAAGTCACTTAACCACAATTGCCCTGCCTTCCCCCCCCCAAAAAAAACAAAAGCAAAAAGAAATTAAATGGCAATATTTTGGGAGTTTTATAGAAGCCACAGACACAAGAGGGCCAGCAGATGACAAAAAAAGTTTGAAAACTCACAAATGCATAAAATATATGTATAGTATTATAAACACCCCATAAAAGAAAAAGAAAAAATTCAGACCTCTTTTCTGGTTAGGAAAACCGCTTTTATGTGGATTTTCCTGATTGCAGGGGCCCCGTCAATGGGGAAAGATAACTATAACTGTGTATAATATGGTCATTGCTTTCCCCTTCAAATTCCAGTAATGAGATCCCTTCAAGGATTCATTATTCGCACTCATAGGACCTTGCTGTATGTGTAGGGATTGGAGGTAACAGTATAGGAAGGACATGAGAGCATGTAGAAATGGGTCAGTGGGGTGGATATTTGAGAGTATTTTGGAACAGCCTCCCCCCAGAATCTTGTCTAGCAGTGTTGCAGGGAAGCCCCTTTCCTCGTGTGTATCAGCCTTGTAAAACTTGTGAATCCGACCCAGGAATCCTACACCTGAATACAGACCTTGCTGGCCAGTGACCTCTACAGCCTTCTTTGCGACAATCCAAGTCTTCTGTCTCTGAATGTTGCTGAGCTCTTTGATTTCAGGCAGTCCATTAGCATTTATTAATCGCAAAGGACTTTACACATGTCACTTCCTTTGATCCTCAAAAAAAATCTGGGTTTGTTAATTAATTAATTGCTCTTATTACTGTTTTACAGATGGGGAAACCAAAGGCAAAGGGAAGTTAGGTGACTTGCCCAGGGTCCCACAGCTGGTAAGTGTCAAGGCAGAATTCACACTCAGGTTATCTGACTTCAAGGTCCAGGCCACCACTTATATATCTGTGTGGTCCTGAGCCTACTTAATCACCAGGATCAGGTTAATAATGAGATTGGTATGGGTTCCTTTGGACTCCACAAGTCTGTACAATTCTCTATGTAAAGAAATGTGATAGTCTTGAGAAATTTTCAGTATGCTTCAAAACAGTGAAATTAGTCCAAAATGAATGCTGGATATACAATGTTCAGATTCATTATATCATATTAGCCTAATAATGGATCATATTGCGTGCAGTTTCTTCAGAAATTATAAGATACCCATGTTAAAACACGTGTGGGTGGCAAGAGGACTGGACGAGGTGACCTGCTTAGTTAAGAGGCTACTGGTCAGCTCTGCTAACTAGCTGTGTGATGTCAGGCCAAACCACTTAGCTTTATAGAGCTTGGGTTAGCACAGTGACTGGCCTATCATAGGCATCTGTTGACTTAATTTGTTGATTCCTTTAAAATGAGACAGGATAGGACCAGATAATTCCTAAGATTCCTTCCAGCCCTAAAAAAAAATCTATGAAATTAGCTTCTAATATGAAATAATAACCAGACAGAAATTTATTCTAGTTATTTATTCCAGATTCAAAAATCAGAAAAATATTCTGAAACTATAGCCAACCGACAGTAGGTACGTACATCATAACAAATGCTGATCATTCTGTTGAGAGTCTTTGCTTAAAATCTTCAAATAACAGTATTTCAGGCTACTAAAGCAAAGTATATTTTATGATTTGGGGAAATAACTCCCAGTTGCAAATGCATTCTGAAATAATTTCATCTAAAAGGCTTTTAAAATGACTTAAACCAAGATAGTCCGAATCTGACTGAAGCAGATAGGTGGTGCAGTGGATAGAGTTCTGGGCCTAGAGGCAGGAAGACTCAGCTTCCTGAGTTCAAATCTGGCCTCAGACACTAGCTGTGTGACTCTGGGGAAGTCACTTAACCCTGTTTGCCTCAGTTTGATCTTTGTCAAGAAAATCCTGAACAGGGTCAGGAAAAGTCAGACACTACTGAAAAACAACAACATGTATAACTTACTATGTGTCAGGCACTTTGCTAAAAAGCTTGATCCTCACAACAATAGTTGGGGAAATTGAATTTTAAAAAAGGTGACGCGCCTCGGGTCACACTGCTAGTATGTGTCTGATGTTGGATTTGAACTCGGGTCTGTCCTGAGGGTAAGAGGATCCCTTTTAAAAACTGCTGAAGGCATGCTAATGGGCTAATGATCTACAGTAATCGTCAGAAGCATAGGCAGTGCAGATAGCATATGCCCAATCTGCTCCTGCTGTTTTCATGGTTATGTCTGTATTGTCCAAGCTTGAAGCTGAGGGTTAAGAATATGCCAAATGAACTTGAAACTGCTCACGTTCTGATTATTCAAGTACTAGTTGTATTCAAGTACAAGTTCTGATTATGCAGTACTAGGACACCATGAAGCAATATTTCTTTTGTTCCTTAAGAGAATTTCAAAAGTTCCAAGCGTACGTGACTCTCACTCACTCGATTGTTGCCAGTCTGATCCTTGTAATAAACCCAGTTGGAGCCTTCGTCAGTCCGGTATTGCACACTGTATTTGGTCATCCACTCGTCAGCATCGCAGCGTCCCTGGGTGAGGATCCCGGAAATCACCCTGATCTCTTTCAAGTCTATCTGTAGCCACTGGTTGCTGTCTTGGTATTTGGAAAGCCATGCACACCTATGGAAAATATGGCAACCGTGTTATTCCTGGAAACTTGTCTATGAGAACGTTATATAGCAAGCAAATAATTTTATGAAAACACTCTTTAAAGACAAAAAAACAAAAAACAAAACCTTACTAGACAGCAGAGACTAAGAGAATTAGAAGGCTTTTTAACTCTATTTTTTAATTGGCATGCAGAATTGCCACTGAGAATTCCCAAACATTTTAGCAAGAAAATGAGTCCATGTCATCCCTTCCTGCACCCCTATTTCCCTAAGAAAATAGTTTCAGAATTATATTAACTATATCATCAGAAAAGTACTCTGAGTTGTAATTTAAATTTCTTTTGAAGTGTACCTTACTCATAGGACCACAGAGCTAAAACTAAATGGAACTTATAAGTACAAGCACCTCATTTTTACAAATGAAGAAACATAGGCCCAGGGATCATAAGTGATTCACCCAAGGTCACTCAGGTAGGAAGCATCAGAAGTGGAATAAAAAAAACCTTAGGACCCAGGGTGATACTGCACCCTACATTTTTACATGTTTGTAACATCTTACCTATCTAATGCCAAGTCACAGACACATAAAACATGCTTCCAGAGCACCTCCCTCACAATCCTGTATGAGTACAATTACTTTACAGGCAGGTTGTGTGGTTTGTCCTTCATTCTCTAAGAAGACCATGGCATCAGGGACATGATGACATGACTTGCAGTTGACTTTGATTTGAGTGAGGGAGGCTGTGCAGGGTCACCAGCCTCTTTCTCCTCCAGAGCCATCTGGGTCCAATGGCCAGATATCTAGTAGGTAGCATATTATTAGCTTCAATTTACAAAGGAATTAAGAAACTCACACAGAATCACAGTCAGTAAATGTTAGAATCAGGACTCAAACCCAAGGTCCAAGAGATAAAACTCCCAGGCCAAAAGACCTTTTATGTTGAGCCTCATTACCTCCTTGTGGGGGCAGCTGGGTGGTGCAGGGGAGTGCCAGGTCTGGAGTCAGGTTGAGTTTATATTTGGTCTCAGACACTCACTAGCTGTGTGTCCCTGGGCAAGTCCCTTAATCCTGTTTACTTCAGTTTCCTTACTGGTAAAATGAGCTAGAGAAGGAAATGACAAACCCCTCCAGTATCTTTGCCAAGAAATTCCCAACTGAGCAACAACCACATCATTAAGGGTGTTGATTAGAACACTCCCTTTCATTCATCTCTCTTACTATTTCACATTTTTCTTCCTAGGTCTTTCTTCTAGACCTTATTCTTGGAAAACTTCTCTATGCCTCCTCCAAGGTATTTGACATCAAAGTCAATGAATATTTATTGCTTTTCTGCTCCGTGCTAGATATTGTGATGTGTGAAATTTGTTTGGAAGTTGCTTGAAAAACGTAGAGCACCATGAGAATTTGAGGAAACAGAACTGGAAAAGGCTTTTTTTTTTTTTTTTTTGCCAAGATGTGATTTTTTTTTTCCTTTGGCTTACACTTAAGAGATTCCCAGGGTGGAGATGCAGATCAGCATGATTTTCTGTAACTTACTGTATGAAGGAGCTGTATGAGGTCATGACAAGACTCCCTCATGGCCACATGGCTAAGTATATGTCAGAGGCAGACCTTAAGCCCATTGTGGGGCAGCTAGGTGGTGTGTTGGATGGAATGATAAACCTGGAGTCCCGTCTCAGACACCTAACTTTTGTGTGACTCTGGGGAAGTTATTTTATCCTTGTGTATCTCTGTTTCTCCATTTGTAAGATGGGGATAATAACAGAAGTGGGAGGATAGAATGGGAAATGTGTAAAGTACTTTGCAAAACTTAAACACTGTATACAAGGCAGGTCCTGTATCCCTTTCATAAGGGATCTTAAAAGTCAATAAAATCCAGCCACCTCATTTGGAGAAACTGAGTCCCTGAGAGGTAAATGGTTGTTACAAGGTCATTCTGTTAGTGAATTTAAATCCAGGGCCTTGGATTCCAAGTTCGGTGGTTGTCTTCCTCCCCTAGGCTGCCTTCCAGGTGGAACTGTTTCACTTTATTCCAGATAGGTCCCTCCTAGGTTGTACACGTTCCCTCTCTTGCCCTTCATAGTCTTTCATAATACTGAGTATTAATATTTATTAATCTCCCTTCTCTTGCTCCACCAATGCTGGTAGAGGGATGAAAGATAGTTTTCGATGACATACAAGACCTGCCTTGGCTTACCCATAGCCTTGGCTATTGAGGCGCGCCTTGTTTGCAGTCCATGAAGAATACCATCCTATGTACTGTTCTGGATTGGAGCAACTGATCTGGTCTGGAGTAACAACTCCAGATTCAAAGCCCAAAGGTTTATGGTACGGGCACTCTGGAGTGGGAGAAAAGTCAAAGACAAACATCCATATGTGTTAGTTAACAAACACAAGATGTAAGAAATGTCTAAATTCATAATCCCATTTCATCATTTTTTATTTGTACTCGTGGTTGATGGTGGATAGAAGAGGGCCTTTTCAGGGAAAGAATGGAGATTAGTTAAAGATAAAAGGGTAATCAATAAATGTTGGAGGGGGTGCAGAAAAATTGGGACATGTTACACTGTTGGTCAAACTGTGAACTATAGAATGGTTTTATATATAAATACATATTTGTGTCTAATGGTAGGGTGGGGGAGGAAGAGAAGAAAAAAGAAAAAAAAAGAAAATTACATGATAAATTTATTATATATTTAAAGGGAATAGCAAGTTATTCATGATAAATTTCCAGTTTCATATACAATCATCTTTTTTTTTCCTATTCTACTACTGTTATGGGAATACTTGTTTTATTTCTTAAGTTCAGAATAAAATAAAAATTTTTAAAGAGATAAAAGGATTGCTATGGAGAGTACTAAGCTCATCACATTTATAAACAGGAGAGTGGAATTATTGTTGTTCTTTACAATTAGGGACTTCAGAAATTGTTCATCTCCATCTTAAGCCTACAGCGTTTTTTAAAAACCTGTAGTTTTAAAGGATTAAATATTTAACAATCCAATACAGCAACCCATTTATAAAGTGCTTTAAGATGTATAATGCACATCTTCCACACCAACCCAGTGAGATAGACAGTTCTGTTATCCAGAGGCAGCTACTTGGCACCTGGAGTTAGGAAGGCCTGAGTTCCAGGGTGATCCACTTAAGTCCTGTGACCCTGCCTCAGTTTCTTCATCTTTAAAATGTGGAGATTAGCAGCACCTACCTTTCAGTGTTGTGAGGATAAAGTAAGATGTAAAGTTCTTGTAAAATGCTATAAAAAGTTTAATTATTGCTATTATCCATGTTTTACAAACGACAACATTTCAATGTGATACCTTGGCAGACCCACTCAGGTCAGACATGACAGCAGGGGCTCTTGTATCTAACAAGGTCCAGAGCCTTATGTTCCAGGCTATGGCCTGCTTGTTCCTGTTAGCAGAGAGCCATTTTAGGGTAGAACTGTTACTTTCAAGCATCAGATGGCAAACGAGGTCCTTGACAAAGAGACCAAGGGTATCCATCATTCACACGCTGCTACACTTTTTGTTGAATACTAAGAAAATGGCTTGGTTATGTATAGGGGTAATGACAGTTACACAAGTGCATTTCTCTCCAATTTAATCTGTCAGTCAACAAGTATTTATTAAGGGCTTGCTATGTACTCAGCATGTGCTGAACTATGAGGATACAAAGAAAAACAGAGTCCCTGCCCTCAAGGAGCTTACATCCCACACTACAGAGACAATACATAAAGAATTAGGAACAGATAGTGCTGGGTCACAGAGTCAGGGAGCTGAAATCCAGCCTCAGACTTTTATTAGCTGGGCAAGTCACTAAACCCTGTTTGCCTTTCTCATCTGTAAAATGAGCTGGAGAAGGAAATGGTAAACCACTCCAATATTTTTGTCAAGAAAACCCCAAATGGGATCACAAAGAGTCAGACATGGCTGAAAATGACTGAACAACAATAACCTCAGAAAGGAAGACAGTAGCAGGTAGAGGTGGGGATGAGGGGGGGATAAATCAGTCAATTGGATATATTAAGTTCCTATTTTGTGCCAGGCACTAGGGCCCCACCCACAAAAAAAAGATTGTCCCTACTCTCAAGGAACTCATAGCCTAAAGAGGGAGAGAACATGCAATCAACTATGTATAGACAAAGGATAAATTGGGGTTAAGTCTCAGAGGGAAGACACTAAGATTAAGTAAGAGAACCAGAAAATGCCTCCTGCAGAAAATAGGATATAAGTTGAGTGTTGAAAGAAGCCAGGGAGGCAGGGTTGACAGGCACGGGAGAGAGCCAATGAAAAGGCATGGAGACTAGAGATGGGGTGCCATCTTCAGTAATCAGGCAAATATGGCTAGTATTCCAGTCATAACAGTGCAGAAAGTTGAATTAAATTTTGACTGCAGAATAATTTATTCTCTCACTACCTTTGAAAGTGAAGCCTTTAGAAGGAATCACTTTTCAGGGTGTTCCCAGACAATGACTTTGCTTGGTGCATCATGAGCTCATGAGATCTGGTTTGGGAAACAGAAGAGAATGCCTGATGGGAACCACTTAAGGCTGGTGTTGGGGTAAACAACCAACCCTGACAATGTGTTTTCAGGTGACACTGGAAAGGCTCTACTACCCCACGACATATCTCAACTATATCAACATCTGATATTCTATAATTAGAACTTCATTTCTTTAGCTTAAACCTTCTTTGGACCTCCTAGAATATCAATTGTTAAAGGAGTGTTCCATTCACCTGAACATATCTGTGTGTTGTTGCTGTTGTTATTAACAACTTAAACGTAACAAGTAGTCTGATCATTCCTCAAGGGCAAGTTTTCACGGCGGGGGAGGGGGTGGGGGGACGGGGGATGGACAGGGTGAGGAAGTAGGGAAGGGGCATAGGGAGGAGGCAGAAAAAAGACAATGGAGAGAATGCTTTCATGGTGGAAGGAAAATGAAAGGTGCCAAGTGACACCCCCCCTCACCTCCAGACAAGATTTACTGTTTCACAATTTTGCCAACCCTAGAGCCACACCTAATTTTTCTGCAGTCACAGGCAACTACACAGGTGAGGGGCATTAGGGAAAATAAGATATTTCCCCTATCTCTGATGTTCAATTTTCTTCCTGTTTTTTGTTTCTTCTCACTCCCTTCCCCATTTTTCTCTCCAATTAATACATCTGATGATTGAAATGAGTTAAGATATCAGGAGGGAATCAGTAACTTCCCCAGTCAGCAGCCATGAAGGCTTGTGTGGACTTGTCTAGTACTGGCAAATTTATCATAGGGAAAAAAAGGATGGAGTTGTCCAGACACTGATCACCCCATCATGGGAGGTCACAGGGGACCTTCTTAGGATGTGCATAAGGATAAGTCGCATCCAGAGTAAAGGGCAAATGGGAGCCTTAGGACGAAATTGGTTGAAGTTGAATAAGATAAACTGATATTACTGGAATTGGTATGGCATGTGTGTGTCTGCTGGGGAGAGGGGATCCTCGTCCTAGTTCAATTTCATTTTTGCACCACCGTATGGAGTGTGAAAACAAAATGTGAGTGAGTCGGATAAATGAAAGCATTAAAAAAGTGCTTAAATACTGATAAGCAGTCAAGAAGATTTATAAAAAATGTACAGGCTCTTTGGTCTCCAAGTTTCCTGCTGAGCAAATTTTTAAAAAACAAAACAAATGTGTGTATGTGTATGTATATGTCCATGTACGTAACACACATCCTATATATGTGGGGGAGGAAATAAGTTTTGTTTTGATATTATTTTTGCTCCTGAAAAACAAAACAAAACAAATCTTAAATTTTTGCAAGGAGTGTGGTTTGAGAGGTTTTTCTCCTTCTCTTCCCCACTGAAGTTCCCTATCACCTCCAGGATCAAATATAAAACCAATCCTCTGTTTGTCATTCAAAGCCCATTATCAAAAATCCCTGCCTCATCCTTCCATTGTTAACATTTTACACCTCCACACACTCTGACCCAGTGACATTGGCCTCCCATTTCTGCTAGTCTGTCCCCCATTGCTGGAATGCTCTCCTTTCTCATCTCTGCCTTCTGGGTTCCTTAGCTTCCTTTAAGTCCCTGCTAAAATCCCACTCTCTAAAAGAAGCCTTTCCCAATTTCTCTTAACCCTAGTACCTTCCCTCTTTGATTATCTTCAACTTAGCCTATATATAGATTATACATAGCTGTTTGCATGTTGTCTCCTCCAAGAGGCTGTGAGCTCAGTGAGAGCAAGATTATTTGGTGGTTGAGTCTTTTGGGAGCAGGAGGATATTGTCTTGTTGACTGAGGGTTAATTTAACTGTTATAAGTGCAATTATGTTGTCATGTTTCTCTGTTAATGTGTTCTGCATAGAAATGCCTTATTTAACCTTCTTGCTTTGTAATTCATTTGTGATACAGCATCTATTTTCCAAGGCCATAACAAAAGAAAATGTGCAAAGGCAGTCACAAATACATACTCACCCCAGAAGGAATCCAAGGCTCAAATAAGGATTGAACAAGAAGAGCAGCAGAACATTTGGGAAGCAACTGTTTGCTGGTAAATGGCACATGAGAGCATGTGTGCACACACATGCACATACACCTGCGCGTGCGCACACACATGCACACACACGCACACACACCTCTCCCTCCTTCTGCCAAAAGATTTAATTGAAACAGCAACAAAAAAATTTGCCTTGGCAGCAGTTTAGGGTAGGCTTATCTCAGTTCTGGAAAGGCCAGCATTTGAGTATTCTGGATAACATTAAGGTGAAGATTAGGTGGCTATAATGCACTTAGCAGGTCCCCTTTTGCTCCCAGGGGGCTTTGACACAGGGCATTAGCAAGCAGATGTCTGAGGGTTTCTCAGGAGGAAAGTTGCTTGTGCAGCTAGCACTCACTTTGAGGAAACCCCATCCAGGCCATCTGTGCTGATGGTGAGGCAGGTTCACCTTTTCTTTCTTTGCTGTGTGGCCTTTCTCAGCACCTTCTTCCTTCCCATGTTCTGCCAAATGATAGGTTTCTAGAGCTGAAGGTGGCACAGTGCATAGAGTACCTGGCCTGGAATCAGGAACTCATCTTCCTGAGTTCAAATCTGGCCTTAAACATTTACTAACTGTGACCCTGGGCAAGTCACCTAACCCTGCTTGCCTCAGTTTCCTCATCTGTAAAATGAGCTGCAGAAGGAAATGGCAGACCACTGCAGTATCTCTGCCAAGAAAACCCCAAGTGGGGTCACAAAGGGTCAGACACGACTGAAACGACCTGAACAACAACATCATCATAGGAGCCAACTTCTTTTACAGGTGTGGAAACCAAGAACCAAAGAAAGAAAGTGCTATTGGCTCATAGGATCTGAGCTGGAAAGGGCCTTAGAAATCATCAAGTCCAACCACCCTCCCCTCTTACTTCACAGATGAAGAAACTGGGGCCTAGAGAAGTTAAGTGACTTGCCCAGGGTCACACAGCTCACAAGTAACTGAGCAGAAATTTGATTCTAACTTTGTTCAGCCCTTCACTACTCCATATTGAATTCACAGGTTTAAGGCTACACAATCATGTGGCATTGGGGTCCTCTAGTTCTAGGGAAAAATGAGTCGATAAATTGATTTATGTTAAGGTATTGGAAAGTGGTACTATTTCTGTGTTACCCTTTCTAGAAGTTTTAAAAGAGAATATTAGAGAAAAGGCAATGTGTAAACCAAAGGAATTAATTAATCCCTGGTGGTGAAATCTGGGTTTTTTTGAAAATGTCTGGCACAACATTCAATTTTTTAAAAATTGTAAATCAGAAGTGCTTTTCAGACATCCCACAAACAATCCTCAGCATAACTCCAGGGAGGGGGGATGGTTAAACTCCATTCTTCTATTTTATAGGATGTTAAGTGTTGCCTTTACCATGCAAACCGACACAGTGCTGCTGGCTGTACTGACTGAATGATTCATTTCTTAGCAATCCTATCAGAAGAGTCATTAAAGCAATGCACATTATGAGATATTAAATTCAGATGTAATCTGAAGAAAGTTTTGATTTCATCATGGCAGCAATTCAGGATAATTTACTTCTATTGGATTAAAGATCAAGTGAAAATGGTTATATATTCCAATAGCTACTCTCAAAGGATATCCTACTGCCATATGTGTAACATATAATAAATTCTTACCTGGCATACAGCCCAAGCTGGTTGCCCCAGTTGACCATACTGAACTGGAACTGCCTTGACAATCACATTTGCAGGCTTTATTATACCAAGGCTCTTCTCCATCATCCTATCATAACAGAAAGGACCAGAAGAAGAATCACAGAATCTCAAATTTTAAAAAAATGCACCTCAGAGGTGATCCATTCTTACCTGTAGGCATTCTATCTATAGCAGCCCTGCCAAAGGGACCATCCAGCTCTGTCTCCTAAACCACCATGATTAACTTGATACATCCCAAGATCACCCAGCTTTGTATTGAGCTACAATTATAAATACTGCAGGCACTGGGAAAGCCTATATTCAATACCAGACTCACTATTTCCCCTCTCTATGGTAGGCAGTACAGGGCAGTGGAAAGAATGACAAATCTGTGTTCAACTCCTTACTCTGTCACTAGCTATCTCTGGGATCTTGGGCAAACTATTTAAACTCTCTGGGTCTGTTTCCTTGTATGACAAATGAGGCTTTTAGACAAGGTGACATTCAAATAAATCTAGGATCTCAGAATCTAGAGGCCTATGAATGGTTCTCTGGTCTTGACAGTTATGATGTGATCCCTTATCTACATCTGATTCTGAGAAAGACTAACTGAATGGAATACCCATAGGGATGTTTGACTCATATGTGCATACTTATTGGTGGCATTTTGCCTCTTTGTTCACTTGACTGAGCTAAAGCTAAAAGGCTATAAGCTAAAGTTTGGGCTATTTTTTCCTATAGCAACCATTGTTTTATTTCTTTGGTTTCTTTCTGTGTAACTGTGTAACTTAGAAAAGGTAACAGAATTTGAGATTCTATAAGGTGCTACTTATGGAGTAATGAAGTTGTAAGAAACCTTAGAATCAATAGACCTGAGTTCAAATTTAGCTCTGTGACTAGCCACATGCCTGTAGGCAAGTCCAAACCATCTGAGGACTCAGTCTATTCTATATAAAATTAGGGAATCAGATTACAGGATTCCTGAAGTTCCTTTCAATACTAATGGTCTATAAATTAAGACACAGTTTGTTTTATGCTAAACCATTGAAATTCAAATCTTTTTTTCTTTAATAATAGTGCTAGCATCATTTATACAGCATGAAATGTGCTAAGCTCATTTGATCCTCACTACAACTAGGAAAGGGAATTGCTGTTATTAGCCCCATTTTACAATGGGATTAATAATACTATGGAATATTGGGGCTAATAATAAATGGGAAAACTGAAGCAAAGAGTTGTTTAAGTGACTTCCCCAGGGTCATATGGCTAGTAAATACAGGAGGCAGGATTTGAACTTAGGTCAGGATAAATTCCAATCCTATCCACTGGGTCTCATAACTTTCTCATATCATATATATGCATATTATTAGGATAAACCAAATGAAGGGCTAACATGTGAAGAAAAATATTCGATGAACTATATTGTTAAGAAAATCTATGAAAACACAACATTGAACTAAATGTCAATGCTATTGGCATACCTACCTCAGTAGATGATAATGCCAGCGTGACTGGACAAGAGAAATAATTGAGAATAGCAGAGAAAAATAGAAAAGGGAAATAGAGCATATTACTAACTATTACTTAAAAATCACCCATTAAGCATACCAAAAGGAAAAAAATTAAATTTCCTCCTGGAAGAAATGAAAAGAGTAAACATTAATTCAGAAAAAAAACTTTTCTTGATAGCAAGAGAAAAAAAGGTACAGGAAATGGCTTAGAGAACGGCATCTTTATTTCTATGTGTAGAATATCAAACCACAGTCAAAATTACAAATGACCAACAGGCAAAAACAATTTAAATCACAAGTGCACAAAATACATATTTTAAGCTTAAGTTCAAAACTGGTTGTGTTGTGGGTTGTTTTTTTTTTCTTCTGGTTTTTGTTGTTGGTGGTTTTTGTTTTGTTTTGTTTTGTTGTTTGGTTTGGTTTTTTAGTAGTAGAAATGATATATAGTTAGATGTGGAAAACTACTGTCCAAAATTAGCTTGCCTGATACTTTTGGTTACTGAATTCCCACTTTCTATTTTTGAAAGTGATTTTAATATATACTGAAAAGTGTCAGATTTTACTTTTTAGGAAATAAAGAACTAGACAGCTTTATCATCACCTTTTAGAAACCCATTTATTATCTTAAAAATATCTTCATGGTCCCTCCCACATTAAAATTTGACATAGAGTAGCTAAATTCCTAATTGCTGATACTAGGACTAAGTGAGTGAGGCCATCTTTATGTCTTCTTACACATATGTGTATTGTCATACATAGACATATGAGAGATAAAGAAATAGAGGAGAGGGGGAAGAGATAGGATGTAGTACAGTGAGTAGGAATTTGGCCAATTTGAAAATATTCCTTCCCCATCCTTTCCCCCAGTCCTTCACTCCAGTTCATTGTTCCTTCCTATCCCAGAATTCTAGTCAAGTTATACAGGAAATTTAGCCAATATGACCTATACAAGAATTATGAACTGTAAGGAAAAACAGAGATGTCTTTTCAATTGACCTGTAATCAGAACCAATGAACCGTCGGTTTCATTAGACAGAATGAGCAGCCTGAGATTAAAAACAAAGCAAAGCAAATTCAAATAGAAATCTGGAAACATAAAAACCATCGGTGACCTAAGACCCTGAGAGTGGGGAGGTGTTGCTGTTTGAAGATAATAAGAATCGAATGAGGCAGTTTGGAGTAGTGGATAAGCAAGCTGGCCTTAAAGTCAGGGAAACCCTGAACAAGTTACTTAGCTTCTCAATTCTTGAGGAAACTCTCTAAAGCTCTAATCTGCAGAATGGCAAGAGATCTGCATTGGGACAGAGAGATTCCTCAATGGGAGTTCACTGTCAAAAGTCTGTAACAGGGGCAGGGGCTCAGCACCATCTGGTGAGCACATGTAAATTAGATAAAACACAAAATATATTCCAGATAATTTCAGGACTGCTAATAACTTGGACTTACAGGTTAGAAATTAGAGAAGGCTTTAAGTAGTCATGGGACATGGAGAAATCACAAAAAAGAAATTCAGATAGCTAGGAAACCATAAAGTAAAGAAAGCTGGTCACGTTACATTATGTATGTCTATCTAAATATCTTGTCTGTATGTGTATATATCCATGTGTCCATGCATATAGCGATATATATGTCTATGTGTATGTAATATATATGCATGTATTATACCACCCACCAGCAATATTTATGAGAGGTGGTCTTTGAGGGAACACTGACATCTAAGGCACAAATGTATATGTATGTGAAAAGTCAAGGATAATAGAAGGCATGTCATTTTTGTGTTCAGGGAGGAAAAAAAAGAAGTTAAAATAGATGCCTCATATGGATGGCAGGGATCTCTCAGAGGCATCATCTCTCTCATAAATATTGCTAGTGGGTTTTGTGGAGAAAGGTTCATCAAAGGCATCTGGGAGGTAACCTCACGGTATGACTATGGGTCTGCCATTTAATGTTTCAGAGCCTTACTCTCCCCACTTGTAAGATAAGGAATTTGGATTCAGATGGTTTCTGAGGTCCCTTTCAGCTCTAGAAATGGGTATGATTCTATTATTTGCACTACTTAGGGTTGTTGGAAGGAAAATGCTCTGTGCATTATAAGATATATATTTATAATATGCTGCTCTTGTTGACATTAGGATTGTCAAAGCCCAGGAGAATGTAAAAGAAAGTGGTACTTAGAGAGTTGCTCCAGACCCCACAGTGGGAAATGACTCCCTTCAGAAGGCAGCTAAGAATAGGGCTGTGTGGTCATGCAGTGATCCAAGGCAGCAAAGAGCCTTAACTTTTGAACAGATGATGGATTAGAAGGTTTATACAGGTCACCTGGATCTGAAAATCTCCTTGAGTCTATTACCAAACCCTGAGCTGCCCATTTGTCTCAACTTTGAGGTAAAATTAGCTAAGAGGAATCAGCTGAGCCCCAGCTGTCACTATCACCTAAAGCAGCAATTCTCTAAGTGTGGTCCAGGAGCCCCTGAAAGCCCCTCTCTCCAGACATTTTCAGTGAGTCCACAAGGTTAAAACTATTTTCCTAATAGGATGTTTTAGTTGCTAACATGGTAAATACCGATGGATATAACCCACATAGACAAAAACTCTGTGTGGGAGTAATTAATAATTTTTAAAAGCATAAAGGGGTCCTGCAAAAAGTTTGAGACCCGACCCTTTATGACTGACTGTCCAGGAGCAGAGAGCTCCCTCTCCACTGGCCAAATTTGCAATGAGCTTGACAAGAAGGAAAAGGGACCTTTTATGAAGGATCCTTCGATCAGTTTGGGTGCCCAGAATTTACAATCAAGACACTATTTTCAGCCTCTTGAAGCAAAAAGAATGGATTAATCCCACCCTTCCTACCCCAACTCCTTGCCTCCTGCAACTTTCATTGCAAAATATCGTCCTGTTTTTCAGGCTTTCAAAAACCTTAGGAAGAAAAGGAGGAAGTTTAAAAATAAGGTCATTTCAAAATGACAAAACTGTTTTAATTAAAGAACATTTCAGATACTCTATCTTTATTTCCACGTTTTAAAATATTCTCAAGGAAATGTACATACATGTACATACAAGATCTTCATGGAATTTACTCATCTTCAAATGTTTCCCATTCATATTGAAGCCTAAAAAATCAAACAAAATAAAAACAAAACAAAACAAAACAAAACTTCTGCATGTTTCTGTTGTAATGTTTCAATTTTCCAGGAGAAGAAACTAGACACATGATATCTGATTCTTAATCAGAAGGCAAATGGAAGACAAAAGACTTAGTTACATAAGACTGAGCTGTCACGGTTCACAATATTGTGTAATTGAGGTTAAGGTTAATAGTATCCAGAAGAAACTAGGGCTCAATTTCCTGCCAATTCATATTTCAGGTGGCATTTGAGCCTTGGGCACTTGACTGTTGGCCAACCTCTGCAAGAAGGGCTCAAGCATTTTGTGCTTTTTCTAGGTGGGTGGGGGGAGAGGAGAGTGCTGGGAAGAAAACTGACTTTGACTGGGCTTGACATCATCATCACCACCAATATGTATATCGTGCTTACTTTGTGTCAGGCATTGTGCTGAGAACCTTGTAATGACCTCATTTTTATGTATATGCATGCATGTATATGTATACATGTATGTGTATATAAATGTGCATACATATATGTATCTATATGTGTGCACACACACACGTACACACATTTTTTTTGTCATCAGTCCCAGCTTGTGCTTCAACTCCCATCCTGCCATTTACCAGGACCCCATAGCCTACCCAGGCCAGAATCTTCCCATAGACCATGCAATCTACCTTCCTCTCACTGTTTTCACTTCTTCCACATAAGAAAATAAACTAATTAATACTATCCCAGGTCCTGGAAAAGCAAAAGGTAAAATTAACTAAGAGGAATCAGCTGGCCCCCAGTTATCCTATCACCTAAAAAAGTCTTCAAAAGTATAGTTGAGGGACCCTGCCCTTAAGGAACTTACATTCTCAGAGAAAGCAATGTGCTGGTAAATGTTTAAAAACCAGTTATTTTTTTATGATGTATGCAAAACACACCTTTAAGTTGAATCAACTCTTATTTGTAGTATTTGCTGATTTCCAAGGTTTAACAATGCTTACATTGAAAATTTAACAATCAGCTCACCTGAGCCAATTCAAGCTCGCTCCAGTACACCCCTGCCATTCACAGGGGCATGTTATGTCCAGGGAAGGGAATTTTGGACTAGGCTGTCACACCCACTGCCCTCTAGCTGTATTTATAATCCCTGTGACACTGTTCTCCTATATGTATTGTATCCACTTATTAGAACAGAAGTTTCTTGAGGGCAAGTAGGGACTGCCTCTTTTTTGTATCTGGTCTTTTAGCACAATGTCTAGCATATAATAATAAATAATATTAAATATTATTCATATCAGTCAAATGGGCAACAGTTTAAATAACATCAATATTAATTTAATTCCTATTAACTTATTAAAAATAAAATAAAAATGTAATGCTTGCTGCTTTTGATTAATCTTGATTATGGGAACTATGTTATCTGAACTTATTTACTGAGAAAGCAAGTTGAAAAGGGTGGTTAAAGCAAAACTCTAAAATTTTTGAGAGGTTTTGTTCTGGTCTTGGCGTGGAAGACAGGCAAATACAAACAGCAGTCCGGATTGAAGACCAAACAGGACCTACTTGAAACTTATTATAAATATGTTTTAAAGAGAGCTTAATCCTTCCTAATCTTTGGGATCACTTTACCATCAGAAGTGTCCAAATTCATTTATTACTTATGCCAATATGACTTCTCTGATGAGCACTGGAGAGAGACACCAGTAGATGGGCTAACACTTCCAGCAATGGATTTCAGATGTCTCTTGAATCAGGGTGGGCTACCTGCCATGGTTGGTGAGCCATCTTAGGAAGGATGCTGGGAGTCTCAACCGAGGTCATTCATTTCAACTGAATTCGTAGAATTGATCTGCTAGAATATTCTTGGTGAATGACAATGAGGAGATGGGCATTTTTTTTTTAAGGAGCTTAAAGGAGTTTAAATAACTGAGAGTTACTGGGACAGGTGAGAAACTGTTATGGTGAACTCCTGAGTGGAAAAGTTGACTCTGGACAAGTGACCTTGGCAAGGGAGGTGGGGGCTAGAGGTACAGAATGAGGAATACATTTTGCAGAACAACGCCCAATGTGTTGATTTGTTTTGCTTGCCTATGTGTATTCATTTCAAGGAGGGTTCTATTGGCCAGGGAATGGCAGAGGGGACATGTCAGAGATGTTAAAGAAAGGGAAAAATAAAGAAAAAATCATAAAGCATTATAGTTCATTAAAGTAAAAAGTTAAAGGTTAAAAAGTTAAAAGTTAAAAATTAAAGTTAAAAGACAAAAACAATAGTGAATTTTCAGGAAAATAGAATTTTCAGGAAGCCACTTTCCAATGCCAACATATTTTATGATAAAAGGAAAGTAGAACCAGTAGAATACATTGGTGTGGTGGGGTTGGAAAGATTTAATCTAAGAATTCTGATTGTACTGCTAGAGTTTAGTCATCTTTATCATGTAAAATCAATAAGATAGTGCTGGAGCCCGAGGGTCCCATGCACTTCATGTCCTATAAAAAACATAAGCACAAAATAGGCAATCACTAGAATCCCAAATTCAGGCAACCTCTAATATCTGAAGTAAACTGATGAACACCAATACTTATTGAGAAGAGAGGTACTTACTACTTCTTTCAGCAGTTTGAAAGCATATGATTGAATTCAGGAGTAAAAAATTATATAGTAGTTATTTAAAATTTGTGTTTATGCTTTAACTTTCCCTCTTTAAGTGTAAGCCTCCTGATGGTACTGTACAGACATACATATACACAAATATCTTGGCTCTTTGGGTCTCCTTTGAAAAATCTCTGAATCTTTGACAATCGAGGCAATGTATGGACCTGACATCAACATACAGAATAAGCTACTGTTGTTGTCCTTTTTTACTACCATTGTTACAGTACAAAGGTGACAGCACTTTGAATAAACCTATAATCAGACTTCAAAAAAACCAAAATTGAAGTCTTGTTCTTTAGTGTTATTTGTGAATATTTAATGTAACTATGAAAATCTTTTTTTTTCTTTGCTTTTCCTAAATCCCATTGGTTCTAGAATAGGTTACACACACACACACACACACATCAGAAGGCATATCACCAAGACCTTGAGAGTTGGCAGATTATTAAGGAAAGTGTCCATAACAGAAGAAATATCCACTCACAACTAAAATAGCATCCAAATAAAGAGTGCCTACCATACCTTCACAGCTGAAAAGAAGAAAGAGTAAGATGGTTTCCATCTTGAACTGCATTTTTCCTGTGTATTCTTAGAGCAGCTCCTCACTTAGTGATGTGGAGAGGTTCCCAAGCAGGGGGAGAGATTAACTTGGGCATTTGCCTTCATAAGCATCTTATTTCGGTGAGTACTTATGGCTTTTACCAGGCAGCAGTCAAGCCATTATACAGAGTTACTGTCCTTAATAGCAGTAAGTCTTAGCAGAGTTAACTGAGGTGAGATTAGTGGAGGCAGGCATTTCATGTCTTTTTGCTTTTAAATGTAAAGAAAGTGATATAAATGGTAGGACCTACTTGATAGTGACTACATTGAACCCCATCTAATTCCAATGCAATAAATATTTATTAAATGTCCTCTATGTGCCAGACACTATGGTCAGTGCTGGGGATACAGGTACTTTCTACTTTCAACAATTCAGAGGCTCATGATTCGATTTAGAAGTGAAAAAAGATATAGGGATTTCTTGAAATGAGTTTTCCAAGACTTTTTCCTTTCAAAGTATATAGCTTAAGTCCCTGCCCTCAATAAGCTTATATTTTATTGGGAGGAAATAAAACATATGCACTGTGTGTATTTGTATATACATATATATATATACACACACACACACACACACACACACAATAAACAAATACAAAGTGCATAAAACCTAATTTCCAGGGGCTGGGCACAAATCTGATATGAAGGACAGTTCACTAATAACTGAATAGGCTTCCAGAGGGCACAATGAAAGGGTAGGATTAAATGGAATAGGAACAATGGAGGGAGAGAGCCATCACGGATGGTTATGAGGGATGAGGGAAGGGAATACTGGCCTAGGCAACGTACAATTTAGAAGCACAAGGATCCTGAGTGAGGCCATAGGGTCTTGTATCATGCCCTTCACAGTAGCCAAGATAATGTTAATGTGGTTGTCAATTCCTGAGAAAGAGACTGAAGGTAGAGGAGGGGAAGAGATACCTGCTTGTAACAGGCCATATATCCAATACCTGATCTTGCCTAATGGTCAATAAAAGTGCTCCCTACATTCCTGGGCCCAGAGTTGTGATGGAGAATTGAGAAATGTTTGAGACCAGCATCTCCTCCCCAGAGGATCCACATGAATATGTGTCATTGTTCAGTCATGTCTGATTCTTTGTGACCCCATTTGGAGTTTTCTTGGCACAGATGCTACAGTGGTTTGCCATTTTCTTCTCCAGCTGACTTTACATCTGAGGGGCTGAGGCAAACAGGGTGAAGTGACTTGCCCAGGGTCATACATACATAGGTAGGTGTCTGAGGCCAGATTTGAACTCAGGAAGATGAGTCTTCCTGATTCCAGGCCCAGCACTCTACCTACCATGCCACCTAGCTGCCCATTGAATACATATGACTATGTCCACATGAATACACATGAGGGCTCATCTGATACAACATATGGTATTGCCCTTGGTAAACTTTTCTTCAGTTCATGAATCCATCTTTTCAAGCTTTAAAGTGAGAGCTAGATTTTATATGCTTTTTAGATTTCGCTTTTCATACTTGTAGTAGAATTAATATCATGATTAGGCTCAATCATGGTGAATGAATGACTGAAGCATTTGAAGTGATTCCAGTGCAATGCACTGTGCCAGAGTGATCAACAGCAGCAAACAATCAATACATATTTATCAAGTACCTGCCAGTGCTAGGCACTGTTCTGGGTACTGGGAAAACAGATAAAAATGAAACAGTACCTTCCTTAAGGGGCTTATGGTCTATTGAGGGAGACATCTATGAATATGTCTATAAGGAGACTAGATAGTTAATACTGTTTGCTTGCAAATACTGGCAGTTTTCTTTCTTTCTTCTATCCTTTATACAAAAATGACTTAAATAATTGCTTTCAGGCCTTAGATGTCACTTTGAAAATCAAACCGTAGGGAGAAACCTGGTCTCCTAAGTTCCACAAAGGCCCTCTGGATTCTTGTCAGCCTGGAGAGATAATCTATTCTGGAGTGAACCCCGGGGAAGACTAGACCTGGCTGCTGGTCCTAAACCAGCAAATGCCAAATGCCAAATACATAGTATTTCACAAGTGCTTGTTGATTGATTGATTGATTGATTGATTGATTGATTGATTGATTGACAGGAGGCATGGAGATGCATTGCAGGACACTTGTGTCCAATCCTTCCTCCTGGCAAAGCATGAAAGGGGGATTCTCTCACCTTTCTCTGGATTTTCCTTAATTCCTGGAGGAACTCTGAATCTTAACATACAATCCAGAGAGTACCTTGCCCCCTCACTTGAATGAGAAAAGGTTGTATGAACTCTGGCTCCTAAACTTTATGAGCCCCTTGAGGGGCTGGAGTCATGGGAAGAAGACACCAATTGTCTACTACCTTCTTCCAAACTTTAGCCAGTGCTGAGAATGTGGGAATTTCTCTCAAATCCTACTTGTCCAAGCCAAATAATTAACAGGGATTTTGTGCTCAGGGGATTAGTTAATCACTATATTGGACTAATAAATCACTGTTAGTATGGAAACAGTTCACTACCTTGGATGAGAATTTATATTTAAGCTAGTGGGAAGCCACTAGAAGGATCTGAGGAGATGGAGACAGCACATTCTTGTCACAGGATATTGGATGTAATTTTTTTTTAAGTGACACCCTTTAGGAATTGAATAATGTTAAGGAATATGTATAGGTTTCTTATCTGTAAAATGAGTGTCAGACCCTTCTCATTCTAATGTTGTAGGATTTTATTCTCCCTCCCTCCTTAGTTTCTATGTAAAACAGCAAATTCAGTTGAAATATTAAGCAGTAAAAGTTAAAAAAAAAAAAGAAATATTAAGCAGTAAAAGTTGATTGTCATGTGTTACAAACTCCAAGTAATAAAAAAGAAAATTAGATCTGCAGAAGAGCTGTCTCTATGGGATTAAAAAACCATTATTATTTCTGAACCTTTCACAAATGTGGATTTACACCTCTAAATATTCATGGAAGGGAGCCTAACAAACCCCAAGGCCATTATAACTAACTCTGCAGTAAGACATTACTGACTTATTTCCCACATAGCATAGTTTTGGTGGATACTTGCTCAGTAGACTTCAGGACAAAGTTCCTAAGAGGGCGTGCTCCCTTCCTTGCTTCCTTCTTTTCTCTCCTCAGAGTAGAAGTTCCTTTTTGGCTTGTATGTCTGGCATTTAGCACAGTGCCTGACTCATAGTTAAATGTAAATCCTTGTTGCTCACCTGAATTGCCTCTTTTGGCAATTCAACTCCAATTAATGATTTGGGGGGTGGGGGGTAGGTGCAGAGAATCACAGAACATTGGAGTCAGAAAGGACAGAACCTTAGAGTTCATCTCCTCCTATTTCTACCTGAGCAGAAATCTCCCTGGTAACATTGAGATGATAAAGAAGGCTGGAACTTGGATTTGACTCTCTTCTCTTCTGCCTGTGTAACCTTGGGTAGATCACATCACCCCCTCTGGGGTCCAGTTTTTTCACCTGTGAAATGAGACATACTACTAAAGGATCTTTAAGGTTTCTCTTAGTTCTAGACCCTATAAGATTTGACAAATGGGGAGCTCCCTACCTGCTGAGACAATCCATTGTATTTTTGATCAGCTACAATTATTGGAAAGTTTTTCTTGTGTTGGGTCAAAATCTAGGCTAGTTAATTCTGACCTCTGGGGCCCTGAAGAACAAACCCAAACTATCACATAAGAGCCTTTCAAATAGTTAAATACAATTCTCAGATCTATCAATCAATCAATAGGCATTTATTAAATATCTACTCTTGTGCTGGGCACTGTGTTAGGCAAACAAGGTAAAAAATAGTCCCTGATCTTCAGGAGCTCAAAATCTAGTGGGGAAAAGACAACCTAAGACAGATTTTCCCCTTTCCCTTTTCCAGGCAAAACATGCCTAGCTCCAACAACCAATCCTCATTTAAACTAACATTAGCTTATTAATGATTATTCTTTGTCTGTTAATTCAAAGGAAGGAAGGATTTATTAAGAGCTTACTCTGAACGAGGAACTGTGGTAAGTGCTGTACAATTATCTCATTAGATCCTCACAACCCTGAGAGGTAGATGCTATGTTTGGCATGTATGTATATACATACCACCCAAATACATACACATCTCTAGGTGCACACACATACATATGTGTATGTATGTATGCATTTACATACTAGAATTTTGTAGGTCTCACTGTTCCATACTTCAAAGAACCAAATTTCATCTTTTTTTCTTCTTCCCCTCCTCCTCCTTCCCCTCTTCTTCCTTCTCCTCCATATTTTCTTGTTTCTAGTCCTGCAGCATTCCTCTAATGCTCAGACTCTTTTCAAAGATAACCAACAGTGAACTAGTTCTTTCAGATCTGGGGGGTGTATTTCATGTGTATGTATACACAGACTTATAAATTCTCCCCCTACCCTGACCCCAGCCTCCAGGGGATGTCCCCATACATTAAACTTCATGGGAAAACAAAATATGTCTAAGCAGGAGACCAGACTTCAAATAGGACCCTGTGGCTTTGAACCAAGAGTTCACTCTCCTGGGGTCTTGATTCTGCATGACAAAGGGATTGGGCTAAGTATTCTTTACTATCCTTTCCAGCTCTATGATTCTGTAATTCTATACTAGCATTCAGGAACTTCATTATCAGCTTTTCTTCCCCTTTATTTATTGTCAAAAACAAAATAACTTTTCCTGGCACAGGGTAGTAGCACAAGCAAACTTACTTCCATCAGTAATAATTCATTTTGCTAATCAGAAAATCTAATCCAGAATTTGCATAGTATCTGACACATAAATGCTTGTTGACTTATACTTGTGTATTAGGCAAATCTAACCTATCAGAAAGCCTTTTCCAATCCCTCTTAATTCCAGTGCCCACCCTCTGTTAATTATCTCCAACTTATCCTATATATAGATTGATTGTATAAAATTTCTGCATGTTGTTTCTCTCCCCAATTAGACTGTGAGGTCCTCTAGAGCAAGGGCTGTCTGTTTGTCTTTCTTTGTATTCCCAGCATTGACACAATGCCTGGGATGTAGCAGGCACTTAATGTTTACTGTCTGATTTAGTAAATTCCTTATTGACTAAAAACGAGGGTTTTGAATTAGATAATTTCTAAAGTCTCTCCTATATACAAATCTATACTCATCTAAGTGTTTGCCTTTACACATAAGAAGGAGCTAGTCTCATAAATGTTAAAATTGCTTCCTCTGCTCAGAGCTCAAGAATCCTGGATCTGGAGTCAGAAGATGTAGGTTCACCTGGTTAATGAACTGACTGTTCAAACAGACTCCAGAAGATTTATAATAAACCTTGATGGAGCCAGGATGCTGAGTGAGACATACATTTTTTGGACACAAACTATATGGGAATTTGCATTTACCCAATTACTATATTGTATGCATTACAAGGGTTTGATTCTCATATTTCACTGAGAGAATGCTTAGAAGAGGGGTTTCTACCCAGCTCTCCCAAGAGATCAGGAGGAATGTCGGTAAGAATCAAGGACAAGCGGGACAGGCTCAAAGTTACATGTTGCACTGCATTGTGTATTTAAAAAGAAAAGCGGCCTGGACATGAAGAGACTCCGCATTTCATGTATAAGCCTTCTTTTCTGTGCCGGTTTGTTTTCTTTGTTGCTCATTCATTTCGGAATAAACATAAAACAAAAGTGAAAAAAGTTTCTCAGGCCTGAATGTTGGCTCCTCCGCTTATTCACCTCTGTGACTTAGACAAGATACTTCACCTCTGCACTGTAAAGGAGGGTCAGCCCAGAAAGCTGCCGAGCTTTCTCCAGCTCGCTCTCCATAGTCCTGATTGTGTGACCTGAGGACGAGCTGCAGTTACAATGTATCAAGGTCCCTTAAAGCCATCCTTTCATCTGAATTTCCTGAGGATCGCTGTCTTACCACTGAATGAGCCTCTCAGCTTTAGTCTGGAAGCACCCGCGCCTTTAAGTCGGCTTTGTAGCAGTAAAAACCGCAGCTTGTTCACACTTTTAAAACAAGCTGCCTTGGGTCCTGACAGGTCGTGGACGGCCTGGGGCAGTCACTGCACCCCTCTGATAGCCGGGTCGCACTTGGGGGCTCCGCAGACGCTGTCTGATGCACGGGGCGCTGCTAAGTCTTTCCCCTTTCTAGCCCCCCAGCAGGGCATCTCCGGGCTCTGTAGGTAAAGGAGCGGGCTTGGCCCCTCCCACTGTGCTCTTGGCTCCCAGCCCGATCTGCGCAGGCGCCTCCGAGAGGGCAGGGAAGGTGCTTGGGAAGTTTCGTGAGAGGGTAACTCTGGTTCTAGGTTACCTAATAAAATACTAAAACAAATGGAGTGCAGGGACAAAAATGGAATAATGAAAATTAAAAGCTCGGAGTTGGTTCCACTGGGGCTCGAACCCAGGACCTTCTGCGTGTAAAGCAGACGTGATAACCACTACACTATGGAACCATCACACGAGGGAAGGCGCCTAGTGAACTCCTTTATAAAGACGTCAGAAACCACGCCTCTGCCATCCTCGGCTTCCTGTCACCCGCTCTGGGCTCGGGCGGGAGATGCCTCCCAGCAAACCGCACCCCACCCGCCTCCTGAAAACTTGCCTCCATGGGCCAGCCCCCATTCCAGCGTGGGGGATGGGGCGGCAGCCGCCCTCCCCTCTTTCCCATCATCTCCCTGGCGCGCAGGCGCGCTCCCTCTCCCGAGCTGGGAGCGCACTTGGGGCTCTCACCTGCAGCGGCCCTGGAGGCCGAAGCCCGGCCCCTTGCTCGCGCTCGCCTCCATCCCTCCGGCCCTTTTTAAACAAGATTAACTTGTATTAATATTTTATAATTTCCCATTACTGGTAGCCCAGGGCTGTCTTTATTATAACAAAGAACTGTTCCGGCTGGGAGGGGAACCTTAGGAAAACCAATCTATGCCACGAAAAACTCTAACAATACATGCAACGTGGACCCCTCCCCTGCCGCCGGGAAAGTGCCTGCTGAAACCTTCATGCTAATTACTCTTTGTTTTTTAATTTGAAAGATAAACCCTTTTTGTCCCGCCCTTCCTTCCTCTCCCTCTCCCTTTCCCTTCCAGCCTCCGTGCTGGTGGGTTTCTTTAGTGTTGGCTCTCGCCGGGCCCCTACCCCGCCCCGGGACGGGAGCTGCTGCTGCACTTGGCCTGTGGGCCTGCGGGGGGGCGGGGGGGGGGGGCGCAGAGCCCCGGCCGCGCAGGGTCACCCTGTTCTGCTGAAACAGAGGCCCCTGAAAAGAGTCTAAGGGTAACGAGGAGAGGGGGAAGAACCTGACGCTTCAGGATGTTAGATATTTATTAAGCTCCTACTATGTGCCAGGATGCACTAAGCCCTGGAAAAGATGGTCCCTTGCCCAGAAGACGCTCTTGGTCCAAGTCCGTGGCAGAAGGGGAGACCAAAGGCCACTTGCCTTCCCAGTGATTAGGTGGACAAAGGGTCACTTCCCACTTGCCCTGCAAAGAAACAGAATACTGGGTGAATGGTTCCGGGCAAGTCCCCAGTGTTGTATGGGCAGTGAGGTTCCCCGGGCAGCCCCAGTCCTACGCAGCCCATTCACCCTGAAGTCTAGGCTTGAGCAGCTGAGCGCCGGTGGTTGGAACCCCAGGGCTGGGGCTTCTTCTAGGGTGGGGTGAGGTGAGCTAGAGGGGATGGGGAGGTGGAAGTAAGGGGGGAAGAAGAGAGAGCTACGGGATTAAAAACAGAACTTCAGATTCCCTCCAGCCCACAGCAGGCCTGCCTTATCAGAAGGGCTTGGCCCTTGGCTATGGAGGTGAAGAGAGGGCTCAGTCAGGAGGGGACTCGCCAAAACTTGAGGTTTCCCTCTCCCTCTATCCTGAAACACACATTTAGATAATGTTGGCGTGACTTATAAAAGATGAGGGATGGTGGAAGTTTGGTGGTTGAGCCCCTGGTAAATAGCCTTGGTGGAGCCAATGGGCGCCAATAATAGTGCTAGGTGGTCCTTCTGGGAAGGGAAGAGAGATGACATTGGTGGTTGAATGGCCAGACCTTTTTTTTCTCTCAGAAGATAGGAAAGGGAGGAAGGAGTTGGTCCTAGTGTGACTGGGCTTTCCAGCTCTCAGCAGTTAAAAAGAAGACCCAGATTATGGAAGTAATTAGACCTTCCTCCCACTATTTCCTGCTTCTCCTAAGATGGACAAATTGACAAATGGTCACGGCAAGCAGCACTCCAAACCCTCTCTCCTGACTACTTTCTCAGGGCTGAGGAGGCCTTCTGCTTCTCAGGGCCTTCATCCCTAAATCCCCATATTGTTTCCTATTGAAATGGTCAGAATCAACAGGCCAAGACCACCAGTAATCGAATTCAGGAAGCGTTTATTAGCCGGCCAGCGGCAGACCTAGGGATTAAGTCCCAGGAGCTGCCCCGAACCCCAGTAGACACACAGGTTAAATAGTCAAAAACCACCATCGTATCAGGAGTAACAATTAGAATGGGGCAGACTGGTCAGGCAAGATATCATGCAGGTGCAGGATGGGGGTTGGGGCACATTAGATAAAGCAGGCTGTTCAACAATCAAGCCAAGGGGAGGATTTCTGGGTTCCAGGAATTCAGGATACAAAGATGGGCCGCTCATAAGGGGTGAAATGTCAGGGCTTACTACTTCACTATCCTTGTGGGAGACATTGGTGATAAAGACCACATATAAAAAGAAAGAAGGGGAAGATGGACCCACTGTGATCCCACTCACTATTCCTTTTTCACCATGGCCCTCTCCATTTACTTTTTTAAAAAATATATTAATTTATTTATTTTTAGTTTTCAACATTTCCTTCCATAAGTTTTAAATTTTCCATCCTCCCTCCCTAAGAGGGAGCTAATTAGTCATATTGCATAGAAGAGTTATAACGAATGGGAGAGACCACAAGAAAGAAAAAACAAAATAGTCTTCTTCACTCTGCATTCCAACTCCATAGTTCTTTCTCTGGGTGTCTCCATTGGCTTTTATGGGTGCTTTTATGACTTACTGACTACATCCTCTTGAGTTTTTCCATCAGTCACATTCCTAGAGTGTGCCAGGCACTGTGCTAAATGCTGGGCATACAACTAACAGAAAGACAGTCCTTGCCCTCACATCTTACAGTCTAAAGGGGGAGGTGACACACAAAGAGGGGCAGGAAAGCTGGGGGATGCAGAGGAACAAGGGAGTATCTTGTCAGGAGGTGAAACTAGGCCAGGGAGCAGATGCAAAGTGTCTTCTCAAAGCTTAGCTCTCCTAAGCTCTTTCTGCTCTTCTGGTCCTGAAACCACAGATTCTGTCAAAGCTTCCAGTCCTGTTTTTAACCAGAACTCCCACAGTAGCAGCATCTCAAGGACTCCAGCAAGGAGAAGTTGTTCACATGCATGGATTATTTATGAAATGAAATATTCGCTAACCATCCCTTTAACAACATATTCAAAAATTTTGCCAGGAATTGAACTCAAATTCACTTCCAGTGGTTTGAAAACTGTACTCTCTCTCTTTTTTTAAGAGAGGAAGGCAAAGCAATTGGGGTTAAGTGACTTGCCCAAGGTCATACAGCTAGTAAGTGTGTCAAGTGTCTGAGGTCAGACCTGAACTCAGATCCTCCTGACTCCAGGGCCAGTTCACTGCCACCTAGCTGCTCCTCCCCCCCCCATTTAAAAAAATTTTTTTTAAAGAGTTTTTTTTTTTTTACTTTTTGGAGGGGGGAAGGCAGGGCAATTGGGGTTAAGTGACTTGCCCAAGGTCACATGGCTAGTAAGTAAAACTGCACTCTCTTCTCTGCCTTGCAGTGCCTTAAGTGCTGGGCCTGGACTCTGGAAGATCTGAGTTCAAAATAGGCCCCAGAAACTGGCTGTGGGACTCTGAACAAGTCACCGAACTACTGTTTGCCTCATTCTTCAAATGTAAAATGGGTTTAATACTAACACCCAACTTTCAGGGTTAACATGAGGATCAAGTGAGATAATATTTGCCACTTTCTCGTCTTAGAGAATGGCCCTGAGAGGTGCAAATGACTTGCTCAAAGTCACTCAGTCAGTCTAAGCCAGAGAAAGGATTTGCCTTTTCTTGTCCAACTCTCCATCTTCTCTGCAGAAAACAGTTAATCAATCAATAAGTTGAGTGCCTATGCTAGCCAGGAAGTCTGCTAAGAGATAGTGATACAAATAAAAAACAAAAAGAAGTTCCTGTCCTCAAGGAGTTAATAAGGGAAGAAAACATACAAAAGGAAAATGAAAAGGGTGTGGGAGGAAGAGGAAAGTATTCCTCTCCCAGGCATGATGGAAAAGTCCAAAGGGAAATGGACAAACCAGAAACAAATAGCAAGAAATGGGGCAAACAGAAAGAAGTAAAGTAATTAAGTAATTATACCATGGGGAGCAGCCAGGTGGTGGACCTAGGGTTAGGAAGTCTCATCTTCCTGAGTTCAAGTATGACCTCAGACAATTACTAGCTGGGTGACCCTGGGCAAAAGATTTAACCCTGTTTGCCTCAGTTTCCTCATCTGTAAAATGACCTGGAGAATAAAATGGCAAACCACCCCAGCGTCTTTGCCAAGAAAACCCCAAGTAGGGTCACAAAGAATTGGACGCAGCTGAACAACAGTCTCATCATCTCTCCTTTCCCCATTATGCTCTTCCCATCCAGCCTGAGGAACTGTCCTTCCTTTCTTTTATCCCCCTACTTTTCCTTATGTAGCTGAATCCATCTCTCCCCTCCCGATTCTTTTTGCTGGGTTTAGTATTCCTGTCAATGCCAGCTCATTCTGAGCTTGCCCAGACTATTCTTAGAGGACTGACTCACTCACTGGGATTCATCCTCCATCTTCCCAAGCTGTCTTTTGAAAATCTATGCTAATCAGTGGGTTCCCTTTGCCTCTACACAGATCTTTTTGGAAGATTCTCCCCCACCCCCACCACCATCATTTGTGCATTTTAGAAATTTCATTCTTGAGAACTTCCCATCCTTCCTGGCTTGACTCCTCTTGTACCCTTGGACCCTACTTAACCTTTCCTGACATTCAAAATTGAGGGTTTAAAGTGTTCATTAGTTTCAGTCATGTCTGACTCTGGGACCCCATTTGGGGTTTTCTTGGCAGAGATACTGTAGAGGTTTGCCATTTCCTTCTCCAGCTCATTTTTTTTCAACTTTAAACAAATGCTTTATTAACTTCTGTTTTACATCATTCATTTCCACCAGATTTTGAGTTACAATCATTTTCTCCCCATTATTCCCCTACCCAAACTCCCAGAATAGCAGTCCCACAAGATATCGCTTCCTCCAATCTGCTCTCTCCCATACCTTCTCCCATACCCCCTTCGACTTTTTCATTAGAGGAAGGTGAATCTTTGTGTCCCAATGCCTGTACATATTATCTCCCAATTATAAGCAAAAGAGTATTAATAATAGTATTTATATATTTGAAACATTTAATGTTAAGACCTCGAATTTCAGATCCATTTCCTTCCTCCCTTGTCACCCATTCCCTCTGGGGAGATAAGTAATTCAGTATATGTTGTACATGTCTAGCTATGCAAAACATTGTCATAGTAGATATATTGGACAAGGCTGCTTATAATTCCCTCCCACTCATCCCACCCCCCACCTAGTCCATTCCCTACATGATCCTATCCCTCACCCCAAGGATGCCCTCCCATCCATCATCCCTACTCTCATCCCCCCTCCTGCTGCAGGTTAAGATATGCCATTTAGTATGTATGTCATTCTCTCCCTGAGCCAAATTCAATGAGAATGTGGTTTTGCCTTTTTTGCCTTCCTATTCTCCCCCTCCCTTGCAACCACTTCCCCTTGCTTCCTCTACATGAGATAGTTTACCCTACCCTGTCTCTCCCCATCTCCTCTTGCCACTTTCCTCTCTCACCTCATAATTTCATCCCTTGAGTATTCTCCCTTCCCAACAAATTCAACCTATGCCCTCTATCCATATATAACTGTAACCATATACACACACATTCACATATGTATTCATATGACCACACACCCTTCTTCCATTATTTTCATAGTGAGAAAGATATCATCAGTCACAGTTATTGCTTTTCCATATAGGAATGTAAATAGTTCAACTTTGATAAGTTCCTTTTGATTTCTTTTCCCTGATTACCTTCTCAGGCATCTCTTCCTTCTTGTGTCTGGATGTCAAATTTTCTATTCAATTCTGGTTTTTTCCTCAAGAATGCTTGAAAGTCCTCTATTCCACTGAATGACCATATTTTCCCCTGAAACAAAATACTCAGTTTTGGTGGGTAGGTGACCCTTGGGTTCATTCCCAGCTCTTTTGCCCTCTGGAATATCATATTCCATGCCCTTCGATCCCTCAGTGTAGAAGCTTCCAGGTCCTGGGCTATTCTGATTGTGTTTCCACAATATTGAAATTGTTTCTTCCTGGCTGCTTGTAGTATTTTATCCTTGATCTGGGGATTCTGGAACCTGGCTATAATATTCCTGGGAGTTTTCTTTTTGGGATTTTTTTCAGGAGGTGATCTGTAGGTTCTTTCAACCTCTATTTTGCCCTCTGGATCTAGAACATCAGGGCAATTTTCCTTAAGAATTTCTTGAAGGGTGATTTCTAGGTTCTTTCTTTGATCATGGCTTTCAGGTAGTACAATAATTTTTAAATTGTCTCTCCTGGATCTATTTTCCAGGTCAGTGATTTTTCCCATGAGATATTTCACATTGCCTTCTAATCTTTCGTTTGTTTGGATCTGCTTAACAGCATCTTGATTTCTCATAAAGTCATTAGCTTCCATTTGCTCCAGTCTAACTCTGAAGGAATGAATCTCCTCAGTGAACTTCTGAGATTCTTTTTCCATCTGGCAAATTCGACTTTTTAAGGCATTCTTCTCCTCATTGCCCTTTTGGGCCTCCTTTGCCATTTGAGTTAGTCTATTTTTTAAGGTGTTGTTTTCCTCAGTCAGGCTGTTGACCCTCATTTCATACTTTTCCTGCATCCTTCTCATTTCTCTTTCCAATTTTTCCTCCACTTCTCTTATTTGATTTTTAAAGTCCTTCTTAAGGTCCTCTATGGCCTGCAACCCGCTCATGTTTTCCCCTGGGGCTTTTGGAGCAGGACTTCTGACCTCACAGTCCTTTTCCTGCTCTATGTCCCCAAAATAGGAGTCTAGGGTTGCATTTTTCTGTTTCCTTTGCCTTGGCATGTTGCCACTTAATTACTTGACTTTTGGGCTTGTTGCCACACTATGGCTTTAAGGCCAGATAGAGGAATTTTCGTCCCGAACGTGTGGGGGGCAACTTCCGTTTCTGGCAAGCTGTAAACCCACCCACAACTTCCACCCTAGATCACAATCCAGATCCAGGGAGGTTAAAGCAAGAGCGATTACCCCCCAAGACTGATCGCTGGATCTCCCTACAAATTTGCAGGCTGGGAGCGGGAGCTGCCTCTGAAAACTACAAAATGGCATTTGTCCTCAGCGGCTTCTAGCCCCCAGGGGAGGGAGCCGACGCATTCCCTAATACCAGTCCCAAAGTCCATAGGACACTAACCTCTTACTTTGTCCTAGGCAAGTCTATGTTGATAATTCTGGAGTCGCCACAGCTCCTGGTGTTCTGGGGTTCCTCCAGCTGGCTGCTGGCCCTGCCGCCCTGGGGCTAAAACCTCGGCTCATGCGGACCTGGGCTCGGCTCGGCTCCTGCGCTCTGCACGCTGCGCGCTGCCAGTTCCCAGACCACTGCGCTGGTCCTTCCTGCAGGGCTGCTGGGCTGTCCTCAGTGGAAGTTTAGCTTCTCTGTGTTGTTCTATGGGTGCTGGGGCTCCAGAAGTTGTTCAGAGTCCCCTTTTACATCTTTTGGGGGGAATCTGGGGGCAGAGTGGCTTGGATGAGCTGTTTCTACTCCGCCATCTTGGCTCCGCCCCCCGCTTGGTCACTTCTTTACCTAATTTGATTCCTTTGATTTCTTTTTCTTCTCTAATTGCTACTGGTAGTGTTTCTAGTACCAGATTGAATAAGAGGGGTGATAGTGGACACCCGTGTTTCACTCCTGATCTTATTGGAAATAAAGCCCTCTTTTCTAAAATATACAGAGAATTGAGTCAAATCTATAAGAATACAAGTCATTCCGCCATTGATAAATGGTCAAAGGATATGAACAGATAGTTCTCAGAGGAAGAAATTAAAGATATCTATATGCATATGAAAAAAATGCTCTAAAGCACTATTGATTTGAGAAATGCAAATCAAAACAACTCTGAGGTACCACATCTCACCAATCGGATTGGCTAATATGCCAAAACAGGAAAATGATAAATGCTGGAGAGGATGTGGACAGATTGGAACACTAGTGTATTGCTGGTGGAGTTATGAACTGATCCAACCATTCTGGAGAGCAATTTGGAGTTATGCCCGAAGGGCTTAATATAAGTATAATATGATTATATTATACTTAGTATAAGTAATTTTATTTCCTTTGACCCAGCAATACCACTTCTAGGGTTGTATCCCAAAGATATCACAGAAGCAGGAGGAAGACCCATATGTACAAAAATATTTACAGCAGCTCTTTTTGTGGTGGCAAAGAATTGGAAATTAAGGGGATGCTCCTCAATTGGGAAATGACTAAACAAGCTATGGTATATGAATGTAATGGAATACTATTGCGCCATAATAAATGGAGAGCTTAGAGAAACTGATGGTAAGTGAGAAGAGCAGAACAATGAAAAATTTGTACACCATTACAGATACAACGTATGTATGATGACCAGCTTTGATAGACTGCACTCTTCTCAGAAATACAGGCCTACAACTAAACTCCAAAAGACTCATGATGGAGAGAGATGTCTACATTCAGAGAAAGAACCGGAAAGAACAGAGTTTGAATGCAGATTGAAGCAAATTACCTGTTCTATTTCTCTTTCTTGTTTAGTTTGGTTTCCTCTTTCCCATTGTTCATTCCACCTGTTGCAATCCTTCTTTTCAACTGGACCAATGTCTAATGTGAAAGTAACTACAGATCCTATACCTGATTGTATGCTGCCATGGGATGGGGGTTGGGTTAGGAAGGGGAGGGAGGGGGAGAAAATTTGAAACTCAAAGAACCAGGGAACTGAATCTGGTAAACTTAAAGTAAATAAACAAATTAATAAAGAAAAAAAATTAAAAAAATAAATTGCATCTCTCTAATCAATAGTTGAGTATTTTTTCTTTTGGCTATAGATAGCTTTGATTACTTCATCTAAAACTGATCATATCTTTTAATCATTTATCAGTTGGGTAATGGAGTAAAATAAGAATATATTTAAAATTTGACACAGTTCTCTATATGTTTGAGAAATGAGGCCTTTCTCAGAGAAACTTGCTTCAAATTTTTTTCATGATTACTATTGCTAATTGCATTTCCCTCCATCCTATTCTCCCACCCCATTCATTCTATTCTCTCTCTTCTTTTACCCTATCCTTCCTCATAAGTGTTTTGCTTCTGACCACCCCTTCCCCCAATCTGCCCTTTTATATCTCCCCCTCTTCCCATACCCTTCTTTTATCCCCTTTCCCTCCTACTTTCCTTCTTGTAGGGTAAGGAAGATTTCTATACCTGATTGAGTGTGTATGTTATTCCCTTTTTGAGCCAATTCTCATGAGAGTAAGTTCACTCACTCCCTCTCACCTCCCCCCTCTGCCTTTCCACTGCAAAGCTCTTTCTTGCCTCTTTTATTGGAGATAATTTACCCCATTGTACCTCTCCTTTTCTCTTTCTCCCATCACTTTCCTCTCACCCTTAATTTTATTTTTTAGATATCATCCCTTTATATTCAACTCACATCTGTGCCCTCCATCTATATATGCTCCATTTAACTCCCCTAATGATGAAAAAGGTCTTATGAATTACCAATATCATGTAAAAAGTTTAAACTTATTAAGTCCCTTATGACTTCCCTTTCCTGTTTACCTTTCTATGCTTCTCTTGAGTCTTGTATTTAAAAGTCAAATTTTCTATTCAGTTCTGGCTTTTTTATCATGAATGCTTGAAAGTTCTGTCTCATTGAATGTCCATTTCTTCTCCTCATGGATTATACTCAGTTATAATTGGCTGTAATCCTAGGTCCTTTGCCCTCCAGAATATCATATTCTCAGTTCTCTGTTCCTTTAATGTAGAAGCTGCTGAATCTTGTGTTAGCCTGACTGTGACTCCACTATATTTGAATTGTTTCTTTCTGGCTGCTTGCAATATTTTCTCTTTTACCTGGGAACTCTGGAATTTGGCTATAATGTTCCAACAGCTCTCATTTTGGTATGTCATAGAGGAGGTGAAGATCAGTCGATTGTTTCAATTTCTATTTTACCTTCTGATATTAGAATATCAGGACAGTTTTCCATAATTTCTTGAAAGATGATGACTGGGATTTTGTTTTTTTATCATGGCTTTCAGGTAATATAATGACTTTTAAATTATCTCTCTTGGATCTATTTTTCACATTGTTTTTCCAATGAGATATTGTCTTTTATTTTTTCCATTCTTTGGGTTTTGTTTTATCATTTCTTAATTTCTCATCAAGTCATTAACTTCCATTTGCTTATTAGTTGACTTTTAAGTCTTTGTTAAAGTAGGCCTCTACTTCCAGGGTAGAGGGTGCACCATCCCATGTTTCAGAAGGTTTGTGCAGCTGTTTTCAGAGATACTTCCAGGGATGTGTAAGTTTTCAGTTCTTCCAAGGTGGTATGACCTAAGGAGAGGTATTTACTGCTCTCCTGGCCTATTTTCTGGTCTGTGAGGGACCACAAACACTCTTTTCTGCCCTGGAACTATTAGGAGGGTCCACCCTCCATTGTGGCAGCAAGCTCTGCTATGCTACTGTTCCTCCTCACCCTGGGACTGCCACCCAGTACCTAGATCTGAGTATGGGCAAAGTAAAAGAGTCCTAACTCAGGGCTAGCAAAGAGACTCCTATAATCTCCTTTCAACAGTTGTTTGGCTGTCTTACCATCTGTGGTCTGAGAGCTCTGGAAGTAGTCACTGCTGCTGCTGCCATTGCTACTTATTAATTCACTCCCAAGACCTGCTCCAGGTTTGCTGGGTCCTGGTCTGTGCTGAGGTGACCTGTGTTGGACTGTGCTCCTCTCTCTGCCTGGTGTAATAGATCTTTCTTGATGACCTTCCAAGTTGTCTTGGGATGGAAATTAGTTTCACTTAGTCTTTTTGTGAGTTCTGCTGCTCTAGAATTTGTTTAGAGTCATTGTTAAAGATATCTTGGGGCAGGTAGGTGGTACAGTGAATAGAACACTGACTCTGGAGCAAGGAGCACCTGAGTTCAAATCTGGCCTCAAACACTTGACACATTTGCTAGCTGTGTGACCCTGTACAAGTTACTTAACCCCAATTGCCTTTCCTTCAACCCTCCAACAAAAGGGGTTTGGGGGAGGGCTTAGGCAAGTCCCTGCCTTTACCCTGCCATCTTGGATATGCCTCAGGGGGTGGTTTTTAAAAAGAAACACATCCACACACAAAAACCAAGACAGAAACAGAAATGACTTAAGTCGTTAAAAAATTTAGTGGAAAAAGTGGCTTGAGTGATTGGGAAGAACACCTTTGAAGAGTTCCCCTAAGAATAATTATAGCTTAATGTTGTAATATTTTGTATGAACTCCAGGGAGAAAAATGAATTTTTTTTTCTTTCTTTCTCTCTTTCTTTCTGTTTATTTTTAGTTTTCAACATTCACTTCCACAAGATTTTGAGTTACCAATTTTCTCCCTGTCTTTCCCCTACCCCCACCCCAAAATAGCAATCCCACTGAATACCCCTTCCCCCAATCTGCTCTCTTATATCCTCCCCATCCCCTCTGTGACTTTCTAGTAGGGCAAGATGGATATCTATACCCCAGTGCCTGTAGTTATGCAAAACATTTCCATAGTAGATATATTGTGAAAGAATCACTATATTTCTCTCCATCCTATCCCATTCCCCTCTTATTCTGTTTTCTACTTTAACCCTGTACCTTTTCAAAAGTGTGTGCTTCTAACTACCCTCCCCGCCCCCAATCTGCCCTCCCTTCTATGATTCTCCTTCTTATCCCCTTTCCCCCTATTTTCTTATAGGGTAAGATACCCAATTTGGTGTGCATATTATTCCCTCCTTAAGCCAAATTCAATGAGAATAAGGTTGACCCATTCCCTTTTGCCTTCCTGTTCTTCCCCTCCATTGTAACAGTTTTCTCTTGCCTCTTTTATATGAAATAGTTTACCCCATTCTGTCTCTCCCCATCTCCTCTCATTATATTCCTCTCTCACATCTTACTTTTATTTTTTAGATATCATCCCTTCCTATTCAACTGATCCTGTGCCCTCTATGTATACATGTACACATATATACACATACTCACATATGTATTTATACATACATATACCCTCCTATTTAAACATATATATGTATGTATACATATATGCATATATATATTTCCTTCCACTCTTCCCATATTGAGAAAAGTCTCACGAGTTACAATTATCGTTTTACCATGTAAGAATGTAAATAGTTCAATTTTAATGATTTATGATTATGATTTCTATTCCCTGTTTACTTTCTCATGCTTCTCTTGCTTCTTTTATCTGAATGTCAAATTTTCTATTCAACTCTTTTTTAAAAATCAAGAATGCTTGAAAGTCCTTTATTTCATTGAATGACCATGTTTTCCCCTGAAACATTATACTCAGTTTTGCTGGGTAGGTGATTTTTGATTTTAAGCCTACCTCCTACCTCAAAACCCCTGGAATATCATATTCCAAGCTCTCTCATCCCTTAATGTAGAAGCTGCTATGTCTTTTGTTATCCTGATTGTGTTTCCACAATACTGAAATTGTTTCTTCCTGTCTGCTTGTAATATTTTCTCCTTGACCTGGGAACTCTGGAATTTGGCTATAATATTCCTAGGAGTTTTCTTTTTGTGATTTTTTTTCATGAGGTGATAGGTGAATTCTTTCAACTTCTTTTTTGCCCTCTGGTTCTAGAATATCAGGGCAGTTTTGCTTCTTAATTTCTTGAAAGATGGAGTCTAGATTCTTTTTTTCATCATGGCTTTCAGGTAGCCCAATAATTTTAAAATTATCTCCCCTGGATCTATTTTCTAGGTCAGTGGTTTTTCCAGTGAGGTATTTCACATTGCTTTCTATTTTTTCATTTGTTTGGGTCTATTTTATAGTATCTTGATTTCTCATAAAGTCATTAGCTTCCATTTGTTCCAATCTAATTTTGAAGGAATTGTTCTCTTCAGTGAGTTTTAGAAATTCCCTTTCCCCTGGCAAAATTGGCTTTTTAAGGCATTCTTTTCCTCATTGGCTGTTTGGGCCTCTTTTGCCATTTGAGTTAGTCTATTTTTTAAGGTGTTATTTTCTTCAGTCAAGTTCTTGACTCTCTTTTCATGATTTTCTGGCATCATTCTCATTTCTCTTCCTAGTTTTTCCTCCACTTCTCTTACTTGCTTTTCAAAATTCTTCTAGAGCTCTTCCATGGCCTATAACCAGTTCATATTTTTCTTGGAAGCTTTTGATGCAGGAGTTCTGTCTTCATTGTCTTTATCCTATTCCATGCTTTGATCTTTTCCAGGGCAGCTAGGTGGCACAGAGAGTAGAGCACCAGCCTTGGAGTCATAAGGATCTGAGTTCGGATCTGGCCTCAGACACTTAATGCACACACAAACAAAAACCTAGCTGTGTGACCTTGGGCAAGTTACTTAACCCCAATTGCCCACCAAAAAGGCAAAAAAAAAAAAAAAAAGATTCTATGGTCTATTTGTGCTTCCTCTGCTTGTTCATATTGCCAGTCAATGACTTGACTTTTGAGCTCTTTGTCATGGTACAACTCTTCTTCCAGAGAGGAGAACTTTGTTCCAAATTGCTGGGGTTTTTACAAATTTTGTCAGAGGTCTGAGGAGGGCACCCTCTCTACAGTCACCACACTGGCAAACTGGTGTTTCTTACCCTAGGACCACTGCCCAAGAAAGTGACCCAGATCCAAGCAGGTTAAAGCAAGAGCTACTACCCTCTGAATGGTTGCTTGGTCCCCCTATGATCTGCAGGCAAGGGACTCCTGAGGCTGCCACGTGGCAGCAGCTGCAGCTGCGGTGCCAATGCCACTTCTTGTTCAGGGGACAGGGGCCAGACAGCACCCTTCTTTTCCAACAGAGTTCTCCCACTGACCTTTTACTTTCTTTTTGGTGTTTATGGGTTGAAAAGTCTGGAAACTACCGCAGCTGCTTCTGATTCACTCTCCTCTAGTCTGCTCTGGCTGCCACTGCCTCCCTAGGGATAAAACTGTGCTTGGCTCCCAGCAAACTGTGATGAACCCTTTCTGGTGGCCTACCAGGCCGCCTTCAGTGAGAGATTTGTTTCTCTCTGTCACTTTGTGGGTTCTGTAGCTCTAAAATTTGTTTAGAGTCATATTTTATAGGTATTTGAAGTGGTTGTGGGGGGAGGTCACAGAATTTCCTGCTTCTACTCTGCCATCTTGGCTCTGCTCCGCCCCCATAATGGAGAGACTCTTAAGGAGCCTAAGTTTTCATGAGTCTTGTGTTGACAAGTGGGCCAGAATAATCTGACACAGACTGAGTCTGCACTAGTTTCTCTTTTTTAATGAAATTTGTAAAAGCTGAAATCCCAGTCTGAACATCTACTATTAATGCTTTTCACCTTTTGAGCCATTAAAGCCAAAACACTGATAATACCTCAAACTGTGTCTTCAAGCCACAGTTTGACCTCAGTTACAATGAATAAATTTAGGCTCATGAAGTCTCTTATTCCCTCTGTGGATTAACCAGGAAAGATAGAATTTGTTTGAATGCATCCAGTTACCCACTTTAGCACAATGGAAATGTCGCCTTATTTAGACTCAGATATCTCAGGCAAAGAGGCTGAAACCAAAGGCTATGGAATTCTGAAAGTTCATTTACCTGATTTTTAATTTTTTTTTTCAAACAGGTTGTGTTCTGTTTTTGACAGAGGGCACTCTGGGCTCAAGCAATTTGCTATAGATTATATATGTACAGTCATAGAAATCATTCCCCTTTTAGTTAGTCAGCCATTTCTAACTCCACTCATCTTTACTAATATTTTACTCACACCTCTCCATCTTTTCCACAGGAATCTTGTGGGTGACTGTCAAATACTTTGCTGAAAACTTTATGCTATGATATGCAATGCTATGCTAAAGCTACGGTTTGTTTTTGTTGTTGTTGTTCAGTCATGTTTGACTCTGTGACCCCATTTGGGGTTTTCTTGGCTAAGACACTAGAGTGTTTGCCATTTCCTTCTTCAGCTCATTTTACAGATGATGAAATTGAGACAAATATTGTTAAGTGACTTGCCCAGGGTCACTCAGCTAATATGTGCCTGAGGCTGGATTTGAACTCAGGTCTTCCTGACTCCAGGTCCAGGTGCTCTATCCACCCTAGTACCTAACTGCAGCTAAGCTATGCTAAACTGTGCTGTGCTTATACAACACTTATACAGAATTTCTGTGATCTGCTAGTCTACTTAGCTTGTCAAAAAGAAAATGAGGTCTGGCATGCTCTGTTCTTGATGAAGCCCAGCCAGTTTTTAGAGATCCCTGCTTCCTTTAACCTATAGATCATTCTTTTACATCAGAATTTGGTTAGGAAAAGAAAGAAATCAAGGTCACTGGTGTATAGTTTGCAGACTCCACCCTTTTTCCTTTAATAAAAACTGGGACATCATTTGGACTTTTGCAAGCTACCACCAACAGCTGCCTTTTCAGAGTTTTTCCTCCTCCTCCTCAGAATAACTTCTACTTGTAATTTCTGAATGTCATTTCTGAATGTTTTCCAGTTCTCCTTGTGCTGATTTCTCCTATAAAATAAAAGGTCATTAACTCTTACTTATCCTTTATCTCAGGGGTTCTTGCTTTTTTTTATCATGTGTCATATAACCCTAGAGCAATGTAGTGAAATCTGTGGACCCCTTCTCAGAATATCATTTTAGATGCATACAATAAAATACATTGAATTATGGAGGAAAGTGATTACACACACATACACCACACATAATCTATCCATGCATCCATCTGTCTATATACAAAAATACAAACATACTCTTATACACACAATAGGTATATTTGTGTGACCCCACTTGGGGTTTTATTAACAAGGACTGGAGGGGTTTGCTATTTCATTCTACAGTTCATTTCACAAATGAAGAAACTGAGGCAAACAGTGTTAAATGATTTGCCGAGGGTCACATAGCTAATAATTGTCTGAGGCTGGATTTGAGTTCTAGGTCTGGTACTCTATCCATTGCAACACTTAGCTGTGTGTGTGTGTGTGTGTGTGTGTACACACACACACACACACACACATGCATCCCAACATTTTGCTCCTTTTGAATAAGGGTAACCTTCTAGAGACAAAATCCAATTATGAATCCCATTGTGGGCATTGAATAAATACTTATTCCCTTCCCCATACCATCAAGTATCTGAGATATCAAGGTTAAATTTGCCTTGGATCTCTTATCACAAAGAACAATGAGTCATGTAATTGGGGCGAGGCATTGGTAAGTGCTTAATGCTTGTTGACAGACTGATATTTTCCAAAAAATCATCACAAATGATGACTGCTACCCATGTCTGACGATTTATATAAAGAAAACATACCACTAGACTAGGAGCTCTGAACCTTTTTTGTGTCGTGGACCCCTATGGCAATCTAGAGAAGGCCATGGACCTTTTCCCAGAATGATGTTTGTTGTCCACATCTTTAATTGAAGAAAATGCTAAATTTTAGTAAGAGGTTCATGAAAGTAAAGATGCATTTTTTCACATTCAAGTACAAATACCTCCTGAAGCCTATCCACAGATCTCTTGGAGAATCTGTGGTTCCCAGATTAAAAACTCTTGTAATAGAAGGACCCTAGAAAACATTGCCGAGAAAATGAAGTTCTGGGCAGGAAACTGAAGACTTTGGAAGTGCTGGTAGTGTTTTCATCAATCCTGGTGATTAAAGGTAGGTAATTTGAAAAAAAAACCACAAACAGATTTGGGAAGGAAACAGCTGGCTAAGCAAATGGCATCTGAGAATAGGATCTGGATTTCTGGACCATGACTTAAAATAGAGATTCACAGGTTTAGAGTTGGAAGAGACTTTAGGGGTCATGTACTCTATTCCCCTCTTTTTACAGATGATGAAAATGAAACTCAGAAAGTTTGCATGACTTGTCCAAGGTCACCTTGTCTCATGCTTTTTGTGCCTCATAAGTTATTCATTTGTGTGATCAACAGAACATTTGTGTCATATATATGTCTAAGGCCATGTGTCAAGGATAAGGAATTATTCTACATTGTCTTTCTTTCGAAAGCACCCGGGATAGTGCTTGCTACCTTCTAAATGTTTGTTGTTTGATTTGCTGTTTCACAGTTACTGATACTCATCCATGATTTCTTTCCCTGTGTTGCACCTGCCTCTTCTACCAATGGCAGCATACCTCGCTGGTCTCAACTAAAACTTTCTCTTTTACTGGGAGCCTTTCCCAACCTCTCTTAATTCTAGTGCTCTCCCTTCCATTTTTTCAGTTGTTTTTCAGTCACGTCCAGCTCTTCATGACCCTATTTAAGGTTTCCTTGGCAAAGATACTGGAGTGGTTTACCAATTCCTTCTCTAGTAGATTAGGCAAACAGAGGTTAAGTGACTTATCCAGAGTCACATAGCTAGTGCCTGGATTCAAACTCAAGGTTAAATTTGCCTTGGATCTCTTATCACAAAGAACAATGAGTTATGTATCTGGGGCAAGGCAGTGCTCTATCCACTGAGCCATCTAGCTCCCTTGTGAGTTCTAGAGGCTTAGAATTCTTGGGTACCTAATTCAGTGTTGGCTGCACTGTGTGAGGTGCCCCCTGTAGCTATTACAATATTTCTTAGAGGAAAAGATGACCACCACTAGCAGGATGGGCTTAAGCCCGGGCCACTTACCAGAAAAAAATGGAACTTAAGGGAGTCATTCAGATATTGAAGAGGAAAGGAGAGATAAATATTTAGCAGTGTGCACTAAATGCTTCCTGTTTTGATTATTTATTAATCTACAAGGAGAGTATAATGGGAGCTATAGATTATTGTGTCATGTTTCAAGTTTTTATCATAAATGGGAATTTTTTAGTTGTCTGAACTTCATCCAGAGCTGAGACTCCTTAGTGGGAGAGGGAGTCCTTGCCCTTGGGCTAGGCATGGGTCAACTGTTACTACTATTCCAATTAACAATAATTTGACAGGTACATCATGCTTTACATCTATTATCTCATTTGATCCTCACCAGAACCCTGAGAGATAGGGCTATTATTATCCTCATTTTTATAGATGAGGAAACTGAGGTGAACAGAATCAGCTTGTTCAGGGTCATGCAGCTAGGAAGGAAGGAAATAAGCATTTATATACCACCTACTATGTTCCAGGCACTGTGATAAGTACTTTTTACAAATATTTATCTTATTTTAGTCTCATAGCAACTCTGTGAGGAAGGTATTGCAATCATCCCCATTTTACAGTTGGGGAAACTGAGGCAAACCAAGGTTAAATGACTTGTCCAGGATTACACAGCTAATAAATGACTGGGGCTAGATTTTAAATTAAGTCTTCCTGACTCCAAGCCTCTCCACTACATCACTTAAGCTGCCCCTATGTAAAGATAAATTTAGTGTGAAATGAAATAACATGGATCAGAAACAGCTTTCAGAGTTTAAACTTGAAGCTACTTTAGTGTGGGTAGGACATGAACTGCTCGTATTTCTGTGCTTTGTATTCTTTGTGTTCTTCTATTTCCTGCCTTCCTAATACTGACAAAAATGATACATTGAACAATCTCAAATTATCTAAAGGAGATCATGATAAAGGGCTATCTGAGACTTGCCTTGGGAATTGGGGGCGGGTGGGGAAGGAGGAGAGAAAGCTTGCTCATTCCAAATCCAGCAATTTTTCTGCTGCCTCTAATGTGGTGCATTGCAGATCTAAGAATTATTATAGAAATGGAATTTGCCAGGAGTTGGAAGTTAGTTGAACTTGTTATTGAAGGAAAGGAAGAGTAAGAAATGCCTTTAAGATTTTGAACCTAGGTAATTGGAGACAGTATGAGAATGACTAGAATATGATTAATTATGTATGACAGTCCACATCCAAACAAAATTCTATAATAAAAATTGCTCTTTGTATCAGTGGTATTGGACCTATAATTTCATCAGTATAGGAAGCTCAAAGCAAAGAATTCTTAACGGTGAAGTAAGGCTCATTTTCTGAAAGTTAGAGTCTTAAAGACATGCCTGGGCAACTGAGAGGTTACATGACTTGCCCATATTTACATGGAGCCAGTTTGTATTATAGATGGGACTTAGCCCAGCTCTGTATCTACTATACCATATTGCCATTCCGTCAGTGACATAACTGAATACAGTCTTTAAAAACATTTCTTGCTAGGCAGACTAGGGTGAACTGGCAAAGACTTGCTCAACAACCAAATATTTGGTTTACTTTTTTCAAGATGATAACACTAGAAGTCTTTAGCTTCAAACAGTAATTATTTTATGTTTTTCTTTTGCAATGACTACAATACAGACCAAAGGAAAAAGATAAGGAATTTTTTACTTGAAAGAAGTATTCTGTAATATTCTTCTGATTATGAAGTTTTATGATAGAATGGACAAATTGTTTCTAGAATCTAAGTCTTTGAGAGTTAGCCAAGAGAAGATTTAGGTATTTACCCTTCCACTGCTCACAAAGCACAAATAAAAACAGAAACAATAACAATGACAAAAAAACTATAATCAATATGTTTGAAAAAATATCATGGTTTTTAATTTAAGTTTTTAAATCACTGATACAAGATAAATAAAAAGAAATCATTAGCATTCCTATATATGACCAAGAAAAATTCCATTCATAGTTAACTATAGAAGTAGTCAGGAGTATTATCTTTTAAGATTTGCCCAGGGACTTTATAAATTTAACTCTAACACTCTTAGAAACAAAAACAGACCTAAAAAATAGGAGAAACTTAGTTGTTCATAAATAGGTTCAACCAATATAATAAAAATAAAAATACTGTCTAAATTTATCTGCATATTAAGAGCTGTACCAAACTCCCAAAAGAATATTTTATAGTGCTAGGAAATATAACAATAAAATTCATATGGAGGAACAAAAGATCCAAGATCTTAAGAATAATAATGAAAAAATGTAAAGGAAGGGGTTTTATTAGTACTGGATCTCAAGCTGCACTATGAAATGGCAATTATTAAAAAAAACATTTGGCACTTTAAAAAAATGAATGATCAATCAGTGAAATAAATTAAATACATCATATACAGAAGTAAACAAATATAGTAGCATAGTGTGGCCTTTGGCAAATCTCAAGATTTCAGTTACTAAGAGAAGAACTATTTGACAAAAACTGCTGGGAAAACTTTAATGCAATCCAGCGGAAATTAGTTTTATATCATCACCTCCCACCATATATTGATATAAGCTCCAAATGGAAATATGGTTGAGATATGAAAGGTCACATCATAAGCAAATTGGAAAAAGAAGGAAAAAATTATCTTTTGGATTTATGAGTAGAAGAAGAGTTCATGAATAAATAAATGTTAGAACAAATCATATAAGATAAAGATAAGATAAAATGTATAATTTTGATTATATAAAGTGTAAGAAATGGTTTTGTACAAACAAATCTAGTTATAAAAATTAGGAAGGAAACAGGTACCTAGGAAAAAAATCTTTGTACAAGTTTCTCTAATAAAGGTTTCATTTCCAAGATGCATAAAGAACTAATTAAAATTTATAAGAGGAAGAAAAACTTCCTAGTAGATAAGTGGTCAAAGGATATGAACAGGCAGTTTTCAAAGGATGAAATCCAAGCTATCATATCAACAATTGTATGAAAAAAATGAATCTAAAAGAATAAAGATGAAGCATAATTTAAGATTTAGAAAGAAATGTAAGGTTTTAGACATAGCTGATGAAGGGATTTATTTTCTCAGACAGTGTAGATATATATTGAGAGATTTGTCTTTCATGCTTGTTCTTTAAATTTTTTTCAATGGAAGGAGGAGGATACTGGAAGGGAGAGATTAATTTTAAAAATTGAAAAATGAAAATAATTTAATATTTTTAAAGAGGAACCCAAAACTATCATGGAAAATGTAGAGGCAGCTTCATTAAGTTCATTAAGGCTAGGTGAGCAGATTGAAAGTTCAGGTCTTAGCAATCTGGAAAGAAATACTTTGGGTACTTTGTCCTAGTCCTATAAGGCACTGTATAGATAACTTCTGAAAGGCTCAGGTGGTAAATTTTTTCTTTTTTGGCCACAGCATTTCATTAATTAAGCTAATCTATTCAGGTATAAAGGAGGCTGCAGTCTGTATTAGTGGAAAAAGCATGGAGATTGGTAAAATCATAGCTTCTTGAAGTATTGAATGTTATCACAGAGAATAGCACATCAAAAAATAAAATGTATGTCACATGTAAAAGACCTGTGGTTGGTTACTGCACAATTTTAAATTTGGGTCCAAAAAAAAAAGTTTTCTGCTGTCTTGATATTAGATGAGAGGGAAGGGAGTATGGAGAAGTCCTATATCAAACTTTAGATTCTGCTTTGAATATTGTTACAATGTGCTGTCTTTTCATGGTTAAAGAGTGATTAGAACCTTCTATAAGGCCATAATTATGCATAATCGTGCATATTATACATAATGATGAAATTTCTGATGAAAACATATTATAATTTCTAGGTAATACATTTAAGCCTCATGTCTATCTGAGTAATAAAAGTCCAGAGCAGCAAAATTTGTGAATGCTTTAGAACTTAAGAACAGCCCATATGTCAGATGCATACTAGAGTGTGAAAGATGGAATACTGTTATAACACAGAACTGCATTACTGATGACTTCTGTATTCTTCAATTCAGCTCAGTGAGCATTTATTTAGCATTTATTATGTGCCACAAGCCAGGCACAGTGCTAGGGGTTCAAAGGAACTGACAATTTACTGAGAGGACATAGCATATACATAAATTAGTCAATATAAAATATATAAGAAGCAAATATACAAAATAAATTTGGGAATGAGAAAACTAAAAATTTGGAGGATGGTCAGGTGGAGGAAGCACTTCAGTAGAACCTTGAAAGGGCTTAGGGATTCACAGTGGTGGAAATGAAGAGAGAGAACATTCCAGAAATAGGGGACGGCCTGTGCAACAGCATGGAGATGGAAGATTGAATGTCATGTGTAGGAAAGGCAAGGAGCTGGGTTTGTCCAGAGTCTAGAACACAGGGGGTGTTTGTGGGGGAAAGTCACAGGAAAGTAGGGTGTTTCAGTTACTTGAGGATGTGTTTTGCATGTAGTAAGTGCCTAGTATTTGTTGAAATGAATCTGCTAATGGTTTTTTCATCATTCCCATCTACCAAAGAAACATATTTAGCCTTCTACTTATGTATGGTTATGTGGTGAGTCCTATATAAGGGAACAGATGCAATCCCTTGCTTTAGAAGTTTACAACACAGATGTGAATGCATCCCTAAAGGATTTTTTTTTCCTAGACTGCACCTGTGATTTCACTAGCATAAGAACCTCCAGTTATGAAACTTCCTCTACCAAGGCTAGTCAGATCCTTCTTTGAAACTAAAACATTGCCTGAGGGGAGAGAGGGCTGAGAGGCAAGTGACTTGCCCAGAGTCATGCAGCCAGTAAGTTTCAGAGGCAAGACTCAAACCCAGGTCTTCCCTGATTCTAAGTCCATACCTTCCAGACCTCAAGATCTCCATTAAACCACATTATATACTTATTGTTTATTTTATTATATACATATGTAGCAAATAAAGGTTACATGTAGTAAAATAAACACCTTAAGTCAAGGCAAGAAAGGGAAAAGCATCAAATTCAGGTAAAAGAGCTAAATGTTGGGTCATGTGACCAATTTGATGCTGGACTAGACATTTTTTTCTGTTCTTTGGAACTCTCAAAACTTCCTGAGATTGGAATTATGTGCCAGAGATAAAATAATTGCAGCTGTCTCTGGTAGATCAAGATGACAAGAAGTCTACTGAGGTTATAAACAGAACAAACACAGAAGAGAAAGCTAATCCCTAATCCCTGCTACACTCACTCAGCATCCTCTTTGCCACCAGACCCCAAGCTCTGGGAGAGTGGCACAACCAATCCTTGCTGCTGTCTTTGCCAGCATATCCTGCCACTGCCTTTACCCCATCATTTTTTGGCAACAAGCAGAAGACCTCAAATCTCTCTCATTTTCCCTGAACTAAATCTTCCTGGACTTCAGTTCCTTAAAAAGTAAAACTGGGATGATACTAATACTAATACCAATACCAACAGAAGTGCCAATACCAATAATACCAATATTATTACTAATACTAAAATCAATATCAATGCTAACACCAATACTAATACCAATAATGTTACCAATATCAATATTAATGTGAATATTAATACTAATATAAATATTAACACCAATACAAAATACTAATATCAATATTAATACCAATGCCAGCACTAACACCGATATTAATATTAATACCAATGCCAATAGTAATAGCAATACTAACATTAAAAACAACATTAATACCAATACTAACACCAGTACTAACATCAATATAAATACCAATAGGATTTATGGGGTGTTCAGTTAGGGTTAGCAGCTTTGATGTGATGGCTGCTGAGCCCTTTTCAGGGCTGCTTTCCACCTTTGGTGTCCACCTGTTACCCAACTCTCACCTGTGACTTCAAGAAGCTGGAGCATGCCCAGCAGTCACACCTGGGTAAAACTGTCTTGGCAAATGGGCTAAACCAAGTTGAGAGTAACCAATGGGTCTCAAACTTGTCAGTGAGTTAGGAGGATATCTACCTCAGGAATGTGAAGAAGTCCCCCAGAGGAATGGAAAGGTGAGGACAATTTGTTCCAGTGGCTATGAAGGTGGCTGAAGAAGGCATTGTGGAGCACTTAGAGCTTGGTCAGGCATTGCAGGCACTAAGGGCACTCACTGCATCCAAGGCCATCCCTAAATATCTTGACTTTTGTGCTGCCACTGGACTTTGATGATTCTGGAAGAGAGAGTGAGGCTTAGGACTCACTCAAATTCAGTGCACTTGCAAGTCACCTAACATGGTGATGTCATTGGTCCTTTGTGAAAACAAATAATGAACTACTACTAATACCAGTATTAATAGTAAGGCCAATACTAATACCAATACCAACACCAATACTAACATCAATACTGAAACTAATACCAATGCCAATGCTAACATTAATACCAATACTGATACAATCACTAATATTGATAACAATTCCTAGAGGATCAACCTCACAGGGTTTTATAAACAAAGCATTTTATAAACCTTAAAGTGCTATATAAATGTGAGATTTACACAGTCACAGAGTTGTTGTGAAGATCAAATGATATAACATGTAAAATTCTTTGCAGTCCTTTAAGTGCTATATAAATGCTTGCTACATGCTTACAGTAAAATTAGTTATATGGTGCTTTGAGTTATTTGGAGGGAAAAGACTTAAAATATAGGAAGAGGGACCAGACCTGTGATTTCATTGATATAGGAAACTTGCATGAAGAAACTCCATATATCAGTGTTGCTCCATACCTTCTTTGCAACTTATAATATTAGCTTTGTAGAATACTGAGCCTGAGTGTTTTGCCCAGGCGACAAAGCTGGTGTATGTCAGATGGAGGACTTGGACTGAGGGCTTCATGGCTCTAGGACCTGCTCATTACATCACACTTGTAAATAATAAACACTCATTATAAAGAATACACTCTTACATGGCAATGTATTTTAGCCTGATCACTCTTAACGGGAGTAATTATATGGAATAAAAATGTAATTACATGGAATAAAAAAAATGATAATAATCCAAGGCTTTTCCCCAGGCTTTTAATCAATTAATCGTAATCTGCCCCTTGAACAAACCTTTAAACAAAGTAGCCAATGGCAAAATTGATGGATTTTAAATGTACTTTCCACTACTTTCCCCATTCATGAGCAGCAAAATGCCTGACTACAGAAAGGAAGAGCAGAAAGGAGAAATGAAGCGTTTGGAAATTTGTCCTTTGGACAAGCATAAAGTGATGAATCAAACCCCCGTTTTCAAGGAAGGCACTGCTATGTCTCCTTCTAACATTGTGGGGTTGCCAAGGTAACCCACCAAAGAACCATTCTAGAATTTACCTTCAGAAGATTCCAGAAAGGAGGCAGGGGGAAGTCTTTCCAATTAAGACCCATAAGTACTGCAATGGATTGGCCTGCTGGTCAGGCCAAAAGATTCAACAACAGTCAAAGTGGAGATCTGGGAATCCATTTTTCTTGAACATAAGTGAGATTGATAAATCTTAGAGGGAAGGGTAAGACACTTACTGAATCAGATTAATTGAAAGAAGGAATAGAAACCATGCAGTAAAATATTATGCCTCCTCCCTCCATCCTTAATTTGCTTAGATCATGCTTTGGTTCAACAATTATAAGCTTTTTGGTTTTTTGGGTTTATGTTATTTTGTTTGTTATTTATGTTACAAAAAATCCTCATCATAGGGTGGTTCTGTCCTTAGATTTAGTTCAAAAGGTCTTAGTATCTGAAATATGTTCATAATATAATAATAACAATAATAAGCAATGGTTATTATTATTATATAACACATTCCTTATAGCATAAGCAATAGAGGGCTAGCATTATAGATTCAAATCTAGCTGGGTTACTGTGGCCAGCTCTTTAAAACTCTTAAGTTCGATCTGCAAAAGGGGATGGAGTTTTCCTCTTGGGAGTTGCCTATGCTCATGAAATCACTACTCTGGATAAAAACACCATCACCACCAGCAAAAATATGGTGTCACCTGTTACATAGCCCCCATGGCAGGGACTTGGAAGATGATTCCAATGTGTATTGTCTTAGATTTGTTATTTTAAATGTACATTTCATTGACATAACAACCAATAAGCATAAGCATATTTCTTTTGTTTTGCATTATTTTGGGTGGTTGTTGTTTTGGGTTGTAGCTCCTACACAAAGAGACTAAAAAATGAGAAACTGAGATTGGTCTATCACCAAATCATGCCATGTGCAAAACTGAGATATATGAAGAGTGAAAATACTGAGAAACTCAAGGAACGGATAGTAGCAGTATTAAAAAAAATACCATTAAAGCAAGAACCACGTATAAAAAGCTTGTTCTGAACCTGTGTGAGACACTGATGAAGTTGGAAATCTGATTTACATTTACAAGGTAAACAAATTCCAAGGACTAAATACAGTTACTATTATTTGTGTTTTAGGGCAGAATAGACACTTAGCAAAGCATGAAGTCAAGGATTTCAGCAGTACTTTAATTTGCCTATATTGTTCATGTGATAAAAAGAAGCTATCATGAATCTAGTCTATACATGAGGATATAAATGATACTTCTACCATAATCCTCATTCTAGCAACTTTTAATTGCCTTTTGAAATGTAGGAGCTACAGGTTGGAACTGTGATTTCAGGGGTTTAGGGAATATTTAGATAAGGAAATTCCAATGTAGGTCAGCAGCTTCTTTTTCATGTAGTCTTGGAGAATTGGTTAGAGGGCTCAGGGGGTCAAGTAAATTGCCCAAGGTCACATATCCATTTTGCATGGGGTGAGGGGATTTGAACCTAGGTTTTTCTGTTTCTTTCTCTACCAAACTCCTCTTACAGCATACCATTTTGAATCAAATCCTCCCTAAAATCTTGAGGGCATCCAGAAGTTGCACTATGAAAAACCCTTAGTCTATAGATGCAGAAACATCATGCTTCTTGCCTATGTGAGAAAACCATTTTAAAATCTCTGTTAGACTTGAATATGTTAGGAGTCAACGTACAATATATAATTTACACTATTATGCTTTGTGGAAAGGAATGTGGTCCTTAAAAAACTAGTTTGTATCTGAACCAAGTTTGTTAGAATTCAAAAATACTAACACAAACACACAGAATATGTACATACAAGGCAAATACATCATTCAAGAAGGACAGGCAGGTCTGAAGACAAAGGTGAAATCATCGAGGGTGGTTGTAGAGGAATCTTATTCTGTTAGGAAGAAGTTAGACACTGGTTTCCACACTGTGGTGAGAAGGACCTATGACCTGTTTCTTTCCTCAAAGAAGAAGAGTTACCAAGGCCAACCCTTTATTTAGATCTCTTATCATAGCAGGGGAGTAAACTGCCATTAAGTAAGCTGTTAACAGAAGGGAGAACTGCTATTTGCAATAACCCTTGACACCAAGGCTCAAAGACCCAGTGCTGTACCTTTAGTTGTCTAAGTTGGAAGAGATTCGTTTTGTTATTACTGGTAGGACTGCAGTCTAGGCCATAGTTGATTCAGGACATATAAATAAAGTGGCAAATCAAAAAGCAGAATGTAGAGTCCCATTTTTCAGGCCTGGATGACTTCAAGGAAATCTCAACCAAAAGGCAGGTTTTGCCAGTTAAGTGGGAAGAAAGCCCCAGAAAATATCTTGGATAAATGTGGAGAAAGTAGTTCTATTCTGAAACCAAAATAATGAAATATGATTCCCCCTTAAACTGGAAGCTAACTGGATCTAGCTAGCTAACTGTCCCCAAGGTTGAGCTCCTCTAACTTAACAATAGTATTTATTCAAATGACATTAAGAATAGCAATTACAAAGCATTCCTCCTCCCATCAACCTGAAGTCATTCTTCCACAAATTCTGAGTCTTCCCAGGAAGGAGGAAAACACCTTTCTAGGGAGCTGCCCCTAGCATCCATATCTCCAGAGAGCTTATCTTTACTTTTCCAACTCTCTAGCTACACAAGAGTGCCTAGTCCTGTAGGTGCTTTCCACGCTGAGACTGAACCCCTAGGAATGTTGCTTACCTACCTCTTTACTCATTCTCTTATAATTAACGATCAACTATAGGTATCTCTCTGACTCAGTGAATCTGACACTGGACCTGGAGTCAGGAACCCCTGACTTCAAATCTAATCTCAGACGGATGCTAACTGTGTGACCCTGGGCAAGTCACTTAAACCTTTATCTGCCTCAGTTTCTTCATCTGTGAAATGGGAATGATAATAATAGCACCTACCTCCCAGGGTTGTGAGGATAAGATTAGATAATAATGGTATAGGGCCTTGCCAAGCTTAACTCACTGTGTCGATACTAGCTATTACTATTAACAGACTCCCATCCCATCCCAGAGGTTCTGAACTTCCAGCTGCCATTATTCCTCCGTCCCCCACTGCGTGATCCCTTATTCTCATTCTCTTCCACTTTCCACTGTGCTCTTTGCAATGCCTGCTTCCATCTTAAAACTTTTCATTTCCCACTCCTTCTATCTTCTTGCTCTCACTAAGACCTGGTGTTGAGCACAACTCCACCCTTCCCTCCCCCAGCTGATCAGTGAGCAGGAATTTCAGCCTAGGGTAAACTTTGGGCACTTGGGAAATTAAAATATACACTGACCAATCACTGATTGTAGTTTTGTCTTATGTAATGTGAATATTGGAATCTCTTTAAAAACCGGCACACTGTCCATGCCAACTCACCGTCTGATTTGCGTATGTGACCTGGGCAGTCCTGTGGCAATAAAGTCCACTTCCAAATTTTGCTCTCAGGGATCTTCTGTCTCACTCCATCCTGGAACTCAACACTGGCTCTCTTGATGACACCACTTCCCTGACAACCCTTTCAAGCACTGGTCTAACTTTTAGTTATGCCCTCCAGTGCATGGGTTGAGGTGAGAAAGATGGAATACTCCTTGCTCCCTAGTGCCATTTCCAAGACATTTCCTCTTCAGTAACCTCTCCTTTTCTAAGGTTCACTTGATCCATGTTTGCCCCCAATCAAGATTCTAATAGCTATTATCCTTTGGCCTCCAGGACACCCTCTTTTCCTCAATTAGTCCAATGCCCTCATTCACAGTCTTTCTCTCCTCCTTCTCAACTCTTGTCCTCATGCTAGAGGACTCCAACATACCTATTGATACTCCCTCAAAGCTAATGATTCTCAGATCTATTTATCTAGCCTTACTTCTCTCCCTAACCTCTGGTCTTGAATCTCCAAATGCCTACTGAACATCTGGGTGCCTCAAAGACATCTTGAATTCAACAAGTTCAAAACTGAATCCATTGTCTTTTCTCCAAAACTTTCCCTTCTTCTTTTTTTTTTTTAAGCAATTGGGGTTAAGTAACTTGCTCAAGGTTACACGGCTAGTCATTATTTATGTGTGGGTGCTCATTTTCTGAGGCCGGATTTGATCTCGGGTCATCCCAACTCCGAGGCCGGCGCTCTTACTCACTGCGCCACCTAGCCACCTGACTTTCCCTTCTTCTTAACCTCCTTATTATTGTTCAAAGTATTACCATCCTCTCAGTTAATGCAGGCTTACAACCTAGGTATCCTCAACTCCTCACTTGTACCCCCTCCCCATTTCCAATTTGTTGCCAAGTCTTGTCATTTCCACATTTGTAACATCACTCATATCTCCATACCCCGCACTCTCGTCTGATATTTCTTCCATCACTTTCATGCAGGCCCTCATCACATCACTCCTAGACTATTGCAATAACTTTCTGGTTGGCCAGCCTGCCTCAAGTCTCTCCATACTCCAGTTTGTCCTTCACTTAGCTGTCAAATCGATCTTACTAAATTGCAGATCTGGGCATGGCCTACCACTCCCACACTCCCATTCAATAAACTCCAGTGGCTCCCTATCACCTCCAAGATCAAAACAAAATCTTGTCTGGCTTTTCAAACCCTTTATAAATTGGACCCCACCTACCTTTCCTGTCTTTTTGCACCCTGCATCCCCAACTCTCCTATTTTGTGTTTCTGTGACATTGGCCTTTGGACTTGCTGTCTGAAACAAAGCACTCCCATTTCTCAACTCCATGCATTTTCATATTCTCTACACCTGGAATTTCCTCCCTCCTAATCTCTTGTCTCCTGGCTTCCCTGACTTCCTTAAAGCCCCAGCTAAAATGCTGTTTACTGTAGGAGATCTTTCCCAGCCTTCCCCACTGCCTCTGAGATTAACTCCATTTTCCCTTGCATATATATTGTTTATAGTTGTTTATGGGGTGTCTGTGCCATTATTTTAAATTTTTTATTTATTTATTTTTAGTTTTCAACATTTATTTTCACAAGATTTTGAGTTTCAAAATTTTTCCCATCTCTTCCCTACCCCTCACCCCAAGATGGCTTGCATTCTGATTACCCTTCCCCCAGTCTACCCTCCCTTTTATCATGCCTCTCCCTCCTTATCCCCTTCTCCCTTATTTTCTAGTTAGATTTCTATGACCCATTGTCTGTATATCTTATTTCCCAGTTGCATATAAAAAGTTTTAACATTTGTTTTTAAAACTTTGAGTTACGAATTTTCTCCCTTCTTCCCTCCACACCCATTCTCATTGAGAAGGCAAGCAATTCAATATAGGTTATACATGTGTAGTTATGCAAACCACTTCCATAATAGTCATGTTTTGAAAGATTAACTATATTTCCATCTATCCCATCCCTCCCCCCACTATTTTCTCCTTTGACCCTATCACTTTTCAAAAATGTTTGCTTCTGACTACCCTCTCCCTCAATCTGTCTTCCTTTCTATCATTGCCACCTCCTCCATCCTCTTCCCCCTTACTTTCTTGTTGGGTAAAATCCCCAATTGAATGTGTATGTTATTCTTTCCTTAAGTCAAATCAAATGAGAGTAAGTTTCACTCATTCTCTTTCACCTCCCCCCTCTTCTTCTTCATTGTGAAACCTTTTTCTTTCCCCTTTTATGGGAAAAAATTTACCCCATTCTATATCTCTCTTTCTCCTCCCAAAATATTCCTCTTTCACCCCTTAATTTTATTTTTTAGATATCATATCTTCATATTCAACTCACCCTGCTATCTATCTATCTATCTATCTATCTATCTATCTATCTATCTATCCATCCATCCATCCATACATACATCTATCTATCCATCTATCTATCTCTATATACATGTACATACATACATGTATATGTATATATACACATACATTTCCTCTAACTACCCTAATACTGAGAAAGGTCTCATGAATTACAAATATCATCTTTCCATGTAGGAATGTAAACAGTTCAACTTTAATAAGTCTCTTATGATTTCTCTTTCCTGTTTGCCTTTTCATGCTTCTTTTGATTTTTATATTTGAAAGTCAAATTTTCTGTTCAGTTCTGGTCTTTTCAGCAAGAATGCTTGAAAATTCTCTATTTCATTGAATATCCATATTTTTCCCTGAAGTATTATACTCAGTTTTGCTGGGTAGGTGATTCTTCATTTTAATTCTAGCCCCTCTGACCTCCAGAATATCATATTCCAAACCCTTCAGTCTCTTAATGTAGAAGCTGCTAGATCTTGTCTTATTCTGGTTGTATTCCCACAAGACTCATTTCTGTCTGCTTGCAATATTTTCTCCTTGATCCAGCAACTCTTGAATTTGGCTGCAATATTCCTAGGAGTTTTCCTTTTGGGATTATTTTCAAGAGGATTGGTGGATTCTTTCCATTTCTATTTTACCCTCTGGTTCTAGAATTATCAGGGCAGTTTTCCTTGATAATTTCTTGAAAGATGATGGCTAGGTCTTTTTTGATCATGGCTTTCAACAATTTTTACATTATCTCACCTGGATCTATTTCTAGGCCAGTGGTTTTTCCAATAAGATATTTCATATTGCCTTCTAGTTTTTCATTCTTCTGGTTCTGTTTTATAATTTCTTGATTTCTCATAAATTCATTAGCTTCCATTTGCTCCATTTTAATTTTGAAGGAATTATTTTCTTTAGTGAGCTTTTGGACCTCCTTTTCCATTTGGCCAATTCTGGTTTTTAAAGGCATTCTTCTCCTCATTGGTATTTTGGATCTCTTTTGCCATTAGTTAGTCTAATTTTAAGTTGTTATTTTCTTCAGTATTTTTTGGGTCTCCTTTAGCAAGTTCTTGACTTGTTTTTCATGATTTTCTTGCATCACTCTCATGTCTTTTCCCAATTTTTCCTCTGTTTCTCTTACTTGATTTTCAAAATCCTTCTTGAGCTCTTCCATGGCCTGTGACTAATTTTTCTTAGAGGCTTTTGATGAAGTAGTGGTGACTTTGTTGTCTACTTCTGGTCGTATGTTTTGATCTTTTTTGTCACCAAAGTAAGATCCAATAGTCTGACTTTTAAAAAGCAGTTTGCTCATCTTCGCAGCTGAATAACTGGCTTTCTAACTCTTTGTCAGGGCAGGATGTTGCTTCCAGGAGGGGTGGGTGCACTGTCCCAGGCTCAAGGGCTTTACATTAGTTACTTGATCCCCTGCCATCTGCAGGTCCAGAACTCTAGAGGCGGCTGCTACCAGCACCACCTCCACTGCCCTGGGGCTGGGGCTGGCTTCCAGTCAGACTGTGCTCCTCTTTTATCCAGGCCCCATAGAGTTTTCCCACCTTCTATGCTATCTTTGGGGTTTGTGGGTTGAGAAGCTTGGAAACTGCAACAGCTGCCAGCAATTCAGTGCCCTTAGGCCTGCTCCAGGCTGTCTGCTGGTGTAGCCCATTTCGGACTCGCTCCATTCCCACCCTAATGCAACAGACCCTGTCCACCTTCCAGGTTGTCTTGGACTGGAGATTTGCTTTACTCTGTCATTTTGTGGGTTCTGCTGCTCTAGAATTTGTTGAGAGTAATTTTTTACAGGTATTTGGAGGGGTTTGGAGGCAAGCTCAAGCAAGTCCCTGCTCTTACTCCACCATCTTAGCTTGTCTGTCCCATTATATTGTAGGCTCCTTGAGGGTAAGGATTGTTTTTTTTTCCTTTTCTTTGTATCCCCAGGGCTTAGCACGGTGGCTGGCATGTAGTAATCACTTAATAAATGCTGTTGACTTGACTTGACATATGGATCCTTTCCTCTTTCATTGATCTTCTTGATAAATGAACTTAGTTATGGCATTGCTAAGTCAAGAGGTATGCATAGTTCAATGAAGCATAGTAGGTGCTTAATAAATGTTCTTAATAAATGTTCATGAAAAAAGTGGGCTCAAACAGAATACTATGGTAGTGAGCCACACCTGTAGAATACATGCTTGCAAAGTCAGCTCACAACTCCTGGCTGCAGAGCATGGATGTCCTTCTCTCTTCATAGAGTTCTTTTGTTAGATTTTCAGGGCCTGTTCCTCTCGACAACCCACTTCTCAATTGTCAGGGGTCATGATCCTTGAGGGGCAGTTAGGTGGTAGAGTTGATAAAACTCTGGGCTAGGAGTCAGAAAGTTTAAATCTGGCCTCAGGCATTTACTAGCTGTGTGACCCTGGGCAAGTCACTTAGCCCTGTTTGCCTCAGTTTTCTCTTCTGTAGAGATGAGCTCAAGAAGGAAATGCCTTCTAGTATCTTTGCAAGAAAACCTAAATGGTTTCATGAAGAATTAGATAGGACCAAAACAACTGAACAACAACAACGACAAAGTGCTTTGTGAGGCTTCTTCCTTACTCGGCTGACTGTCATTTATCTTTGTCTGGAGTACATATGTCTGCTCACAACTGGATGCAGTTTCTCCTGCTAGTACAGCTGTTTTCCTTCAAAGCTACATTGTTAATGTGGTTTCTCTTTTCCCTTCTCTTTCCTTTTACTCCTTCCCCTTCCCCTCCCTCATGTAGAATGTTTCATCATAGACACTGGCTTGCAAAATCTTGGAATTCTTGATTTTTTTAAAGACTTAGTTATTGAACACCTTGCTTACCCCAAATGTGGCTAGAATTATCCCCTTCTCGACTTAATTAAAATTTTTTTTTTGCTCTTTATAGGGCAATTGGGGTTAAGTAACTTGCCCAAGGTCACACGGCTAGGTTTTTATTTGTGTGTGTGTTAAGTGTCTGAGGCCAGATCCCAACTCAGGTCCTTCTGACTCCAGGGCTGATGCTCCATTCACTGGGCCACCTAGCCGCCCCCTAAAGTGGTTCTCTGAGAAGGGCTCAAAGCATATATGAGATCTTGTTTACCCATTAAAACCTATTCACACATGGCTGTATTCTGGGGCTATATCAGTTTTGGAGGTCAATGATTACGTTCCTTTTCTATTACACACTGCTCATGTATAAATGTTCTGCAGCTGTCCCTGGGTGAACTAGACTGATTATTGTGGATTGATTGGATATCTCTTTGGGAAACACATCCATGAAGCATAACTGTCAACTTAGACATTTTTTTCCCCTAAGGAGACAGGAGAATTCTCTAAACTTGTCTAAAGGAATTTCGGTATACTAGTAACTCATCATAATCTGTTTTTATGGATCATGTCATGGGAAATTATTTTCAATACAATGAAATTCAACAATAAACATCTTTTATAGGTCCTGCTCTCAAGGGGTTTATATGCTACCTTATCGATTCCTTTTTCCCCCTTTTTTGAGGAAATTGGGGTTAAGTGACTTGCCCAGGGTCACATAGCTAGTAAGTGTCTGAGACTGAATTTGGACTCAGGTCTGTGCTCCATCTAGCACTCCACCTAGTTGCCCTTTATCAATTCCCTTTTAATGAAACCTTGATAATTAAGTCCCCTTTGATGGGTCTCAAAATAGACTAAATTCTTCTCTCGTAAGTAATATGATAGTAAGATTCCAGAGTAGATTTAATATGGTGCCAATTTGCTTATTATTAGAATTACAAAAGTGCAAAGCTACATTTGTAATTTTAAAAAAAGTAATCATAGCAAAATGAAGATTTTGCCTGACTTTCTATTTCATTTTTCTACAGTAGAACACGAAGGAATCAAGCTTCCAGAGTGGTTTAATCTACGATTATGAAATCATTTTGGCTAGAGTAGTTTAAATTCCAGCCTGCAGTTCCCAAGGAGATTATGCTGAAAAACACATATGTTGTGTTACCAACTAGGAACAGTTCTGTCTGGAAATCACTGTCAGTGCTCCTGGAGGACTGTTCCTAGGACTGTAGTTGTAGGTAGGAAAAGATTCCCATGGTAGCTGAAATTTTGGATTACTATGAATCACTGCAGGCTTTTCCTAGTCATGTCTGAAGGGCTATGACCCAACAGGGGACAGTGACGAAGAAGGGGTAGGGCTTTCTTTAGGGAATGTGTTTAATTTACTCTGCATCTTCAGAGTCAGGGGAAGCCTGACCCAGGCACTGGACCATAGATTCTAAGCTGGAAAGGACTTTAGAGGTCATTAGTCCAACACCCTTACTTCACCTTCACCCCTTGCCCCATTTTATAGATGAGGAAACTGAGACTTGGGGAGGGTAAGTTATTTATAGGTAGTAAAGGGTGGGATTTGAATTCAGGTCTTCTGACTTTGGAGCCAGGGTTCTTTTCCCTCCACCATACCTGTACTATACCTCCTGCAGTGTCGATATCCTTAGGCCTCTCTCATTTGAGTCAAAGTGGGAAGGGGAAAAGGAAAAGAGCCCATGGATGGGCTCAATCTTTAAACTCCAGGCTTTGGGACCTCAGCCATCCATCATCTACCTCACCATCCCTCTTCAAATTCATGCCAGTTAGGGTAAGGTAGGGCATGAGGAAGTATCTTAGCATGGGAAGGGAGGTGCTGCTGTAAACACAGACTACCTCCTCACCTACCAGGGAGCCCAGACCTGTCATCCTGATGCTGGGTTTCTCAAAGAGCCTTAGAAGGAGATGAGTACTGAAGGCCACTACTGGGGGAGGGGATTGACTATATCTGGCTGAAGATGTGTTCCTTTATGTCAGCATCCCCCTTAGCTCACCACACGCACAATAGGGAAAAGACCTTTCCTTTATGTAAAGCTTAGGATAGGCAAGTTCCCTGCCCATTGATTTTTACTCCTTTTATGGATATTCCATACCATTTGCCATCTTTTGTCTGGACCCCAGCCTCACCTAGCATTGAGGCTGTACCAGATCCCATGCAGAGAGAGGCCTGTTAGAAATAACCATCTTACCAAGAATTCCACCTGACCATGAGTGAATTTAGAAAAAAAAATTTTTTTATTTTTATTTCACCTCATTCAGACAGGTGACTTGATCTCTAGTCCAAAAAGGGCCAGGTGCAATCACACTATTAAGATCCTTACAAAAGCCCTTTTATAATTTATCCAGATTCGAATATCTCACCTTGAATCCCATTGGTCAGCACTCCAGGGTTCACTAAACCCCACCCTTTTATTACACCTTCCCATTTCCACACTTCAATCCCCCCAGCTTCTCATACACTTTATTCTTTATACTTTTAGTCTATTTGTCAGCATCAGGAACAGCATGAGAGAGGAATTTTCAATTGCTAAGGGAACTGAAAAAAGCTGTGAGTCTGGAGATTTGAACTCAGGATATCAGTGATAAAAGTTCCATTATCTAAAACCCTGTCTGGGTTAATAGACCTAATCCTCATCCTTGGTGAATGAGACCTGACCTGGAAGTTCTTTTGATATAAAGTTATCATATTCCATAGTAGAAGAGTTGATGGACAGCTTTTTTTTCCTCTTTGTGGATGTGAAAAATTATGATTCTGACTTTATGTAACTTCCAGAAAACATTTTATTTGGCTATTAAACAAAATTTCTAGCACAAGTCATCCTTTTGCCTTAAACTCCACAATTGCCTAAGAAGTCTTCATTCTTGCATGAATATTTGGTGTTTGGACTCTCCTTCCTAATATATATATATATATATATATATATTTTTTTGCTTTTTATTTTTAAATTTAATTTAATTCTTCTAATTTAACATCTAATTACTTAATGTAGAAGTAGCACCCATTCGTTGTCATTTTAGTTGTGTCTGAATCTTTGTGAGCCTATTTAGGGTTTTCTTGACAAAGATATTGGTATGAGTTTTCCATTTCCTTCTCCAGCTCAATTTACAGATGAGGAGCCTGAGGCAAACAGGGTTAAGTGACTAGTCCGGGGTCCCATAGCTAGTAAGTGTCTGAGGCAGGATTTGAATTCATGAAGATGAGTCTTCCTGATTCCAAGCCCAGTGCTCTATCTACTGTACCACCCAGCTGCCATTTGTGTGTGTGTGTGTGTGTGTGTGTATACATACATGTGTATATATCTATTGTGTGTGTATATACAAGCATATACATCCATATACACACGTAGTGTAGATTACACAATTATTAAAAAATTATAAAAAAGGATTTTACTGCCTGAAAAGTATGTATCTCTAATTCTATCTGTCTGTCTGTCTATCTATATGCGAACACATATATACATACACACACAGACATATACTTTTTTCAGGCAGTAAAATCCTCATATATAATTGGCACTGGTACAGTTTACTCATGCAAATTGTGGTCTGGTCTTTGTAATACAAAGGCTGCTCTCTGGGATCACTTGGAAGTGAACACGTGACTGTTGCTTTGCAGCAGATAACTTAATCTCATCTCCTTAGTACAGACTTGTGATTTTCGATTTTCCTGTAGAGCAGCGAAGGCACAGCTGCTGTACTTTTATCTGTAGTTCTGCGCTCTCATTTCAGGCTGCAAAAATAGGGAAAGCAGTTCTTTCTCTTTTTATTTATTTATTTAGCCAGAAAACTCCCTGCAGATAACTGCAGAAATTTCAGAAAGGCACAAAAGATTGCAGGCTGTGAACCCTAGTGCTTTCAAAAGAGCTAAAGTGCCTACCTTTTTTCAGATCTGTGTACTCTACCATTCAGTCTGATAACTGAGAAAAGGGGTGCTTTGTCATTTTTGTTTTTCTTGGAAAATCTGTGGTGAGGAAAACCTCTGCATTGACCAAGCACGAGAAAAACAGGTAATATATCTGATTTTAGTTCATTATAAATTTTTTAATAAGCAGAAGTCTGCATTACAGACATGTCAATCTATAAAAGAGTAGACATATGCTTGCCTGATGTACTTTATTGCTTTGAAATTCAGTGAGTACAGAATTAAGCTTTAAACATGATGATTGAAAAGCAGTTGTCATTATTAAATAGACAAAGACAGATGGTTTTGTGATCTGAAGCGTTCTGACCTATTTATAATGATGCAGAACACACTGATATTAAGGAATATAAATGGACAGAAGGGACTCTAACAACCACAGTCCTTACAACAAATTAAATATTAAATTAAACATCCCATTCAGATGATGTTCCAGATTGTTCCACTTGTTTTTCTTCTGATCACTCCTCTGTGTAACTGTGTAATGTCACATTGTCTTCCCTTATCAGGTTACATAGTTGGTTCCTAGATATCAAAAAATCTCCCCACCCTGTTGGTACCTTTAGTTATTATGAAAATTATAACCTCCTTGTACAAAAATTTTTTCTTCTAGGGTTCACAGAATAGTTTCCATATGCCCACAAGAACTGAAAGGCTAATTCCTACTGTGTCCTGTGCCTCTCTTTTTTAAGGAAGGGTTTATAGATTGATCAGTTCAGAGCAGTTTTACAAGAGGGCCCCTTTTCTTTTTTCAACAAATGCTTTATTAACTTCTGGTTTACATCATTCATTTCTGCCAGATTTTGAGTTACAGTTTTCCCCCATTTTTCCCCTACCCAACCTCCCAGAATAGCAGTCCCACAAGATATCCCCTCATCCAATCTGCTCTCTCCCATATCTTCTCCCATACCCTCTTCAACTTTTCCATTAGAGCAAGGTGAATCTCTGTGCCCCAATGCCTGCACATCTTATCTCCCAATTACATGCAAAATAGTATTAATAATAGTATTTATATATGTTTAATTTTAAGACCTCGAATTTCAGATCCATTTCCTTCCTCCCTTGTCACCCATTCCCTCTGGGAAGATAAGTAATTCAGTATGTGTTGTACATGTATAGCTATGCAAAACATTATCATAGTAGATATATTGTAAAAGGTTGCTTATAATTCCCTCCCACCTATCCCACCCCCAACCTGGTCCATTCCCTACTTTGATCCTGTCCCTCTTTGATAGTGGGTACTTCCAACATCCCCTCCCCCTAGGATGCCCTCCTCTCCATCATCCTCCCTCTTGTCCTCCTTCCCCCTACTCTCCTGCAGGGTGAGATATCCCATTTAGTATGTATGTGATTCTCTCCTTGAGCCAAATACAATGTGAGAATGGTTTTGCCTTTTTGCTTTCCTGTTCTTCCCCTCCCCTGTAGCCACTTCCCCTTGCTTCTTGTACATGAGATAGTTTACCCAACCCTGTGTCTCCCCATCTCCTCTTGCCACTTTCCTCTCTCACCTCTTAACTTCACCCCTTAAGTATCATCCCTTCCCACCAAATTCAACCTGTGCCAAGAGGGCTCTTTTTAAAAAAAATGTTCAACTTCTTGTTTTTAACAATTAAGGAGAAGAGTCAGAATGAATTCAGTAAAACATATTTTCTGCTAGTTCTTAAGGGCTTAATTTTTTTGTCTCCACAGATTCCTCTCAAGGAAAGGAACTTTCTTTCTTGGTTAACATTTATAAGTTATTTCATTTGCACAGAAAATATTTTTGAGCATCTAGCATGCCTGGGGCATTATGAGCTATGTAAGGAAGATGAAAACGTAATTCCTGCTGTCATAGATTTCATAATCTAGTGAGGGAGATCAGATTTATATAAATAGAAAACAAAGCAAAATTTGTACAATAAAGTACAAAAAGACAACAGAATAAGGAATGGAATGAAATACCTTTCACAAAGATGGCTCAGGGTAGAATTCTCTTTTTTTTTTGAATGGGAGAGGGCAGGGCAATTGGGGTCAAGTGACTTGCCCAAGGTCACACAGCTTGTAAGTATGTCAAGTGTCTAAGGTCAGATTTGAACTCAAGTCCTCCTGACTCCAGGGCTGGTGCTCTATTCACTGTGCCACCTGGCTGCCTCAGGGTAGAATTCTTAGCCAAATAATAGAGAAATGTTCATAAAAGAGAAAATAAAAAGGTTAGGCTATTTAAAATTAAAATGCTTTTGTATGAAAAAATCAATGCAGCAAAGAGAAAGAAATGAACCTTTATTTTTTGAGGAAAAACACTTTGTTATAGAAATCTCTGATGAGTGTCTAACACAAGATACAGAGGGAATTAACACAAATATGTAAGAGTGAGCCATTCTCCAATATAAATAAATTCTTAATGGATTTGAAGGAATAAGAATTCCAAGCTATACATAACCACAGGAAAAATTGTTCCACATAACTTAGAATAAGAGAAACCTAAGTTAAAGTAATTCCGAGGCATATTAAATAAACAGAAGATAGCCCTGAGAATTGTCAGATAAGAATTTTCCCCTGAGCATAGATGCTTTAGAACTTTATTTCCACTCTGTCCTTCACAAACTTTCTCAGAATTTTTTTAAAAAATAGTTTTTAAGGGGTCAGCTAGGTGGTGCAGTGAATAGAGCACTGGCCCTGGAGCCAGAAGGACCTGAGTTCAAATTTGGCCTCAGACACTTAACACAAAAACTAGCCATGTGATCTTGGGCAAGTCACTTAACCCCAATTGTTCTCCAAAAAAAAGGCAAAAAAATAGTTTTTAAAAAGTTGTTTATTTTTAACATTCTTTTTTAAAATTTGAGTTTTAAATGCTCTCCTTTCCTAAATTCTATCCCTTCCCCCACTCACTGAGAAGGCATGCAATATAATATCAATTATACATATGAAATCATGCAAAACATTTTCATGTTAGCCATATTTTTTAAAAAGCAAGAAAAAGAAAGAAAGTGAGAAAATTTTACTTCACTTTGCATTCAAAGTTTATTAGTTGTCTCTCTGGAGGTGGATAGCATTTTTTTGTCATGATTCCTTTGGAATTGTCTTGGATCATTGTATTGATCAGAATAGCCAAGTCTTTCACATGATCATAGTTACAACATTGGTGGTACTCTGCATAATAATCTCCTGATTCTTATCATTTCACTTAGCATCAGTTCATATAGGTCTTCTCATGTTTTTTCAGAAACCACACCCTTGTCATTTATCATAATGCAATAGTACTACATTACAAATCGTGTGCCAATTTGTTTAGCTGTTCCCCAATTAATGAGTATCCCTTTGAATACCATTTGGACTTTTTTTTTTTTATCAGTTAACAAGCTTACTTTAATCAAACATGTATTACCTAGTTCAGGGGTAAAGGTCAGCACCCCGAACTTCAGAGTTACAGAACTTACAGATCAAATTGACAGGCTTCCAAACTGTCCAACCATTACATCAATACCAAATCACAGTTACCAGAGAGGGAAGCATCAACATCTGGGTTTTCAAAGCCGGGGGGCTCTCAACAACGACTTCCCAGAGTCTCATCTGGTCTAACCACACAACACTTCTCAAAGTGAGCCCCCTGGACTTTTTTTTGCCCCCACAAAAATAGCTGCTATAAATATTTTTGTACAAATAGGTCCTTTTCCTTTTCCTTTTATTTCTTTGGGACATAGAGCTAATAGTGGTATTACTGGGTCAATATGCACAGTTTTACAACCCTTTGGGTATAGTTCCAAATTGTTCTCCAGAATGGTTGGACCAGTTCACTACTCCACCAATAGTTCCTTAGAGTACCTACTTTCCCCTCATCCCCTCTAACATTTATCATTTCTATTAGGTGTGAGGTGGTACTTCAGAGTTGTTTTAATTTGCTTTTCTCAAATAATGATTTAGAGTATTTTTTTCATGTGACTACAGATAGGTTTGATTTGTTTTTCAAAAACTACTTATGTTCTTTGGGAATGACTCTTATTTTTATAAATTTGACTCAATTCTATACTCAGTATATATTTGAGAAATGAGGCCTTTATCAGAGAAACTTGCTATAAAAATTTTTGATATGTATTTCATTTGTCTATAGTACCTTTCAAAAAAATGTAGTTTTCCTGATCATCTCTTCTAATTAGATCTATTTTTGCTTTTACTTTGTCTGAGATCATGATAGCTACCCTTACTTTTTTTTAGTTTAGCTGAAGTATATTAGATTCTTCTCCAGTACTTTACTTTTAACTCTGTGTCTGCTTCAAATGTGTCCCTTGTAAACAATGTATTGTTGGATTCTGTTTTCCAATCCATTCTGCTGTTTCCATTTTATGGCTGAACTCATCCCATTCACATTCAGAGGTATGGTTACTAGCTGTATTTTCCTCCATTCCATTATCTTCTGTTTCTTCCTCTCTCTTTCTCTTTTTATCCTGTACCTCCTAAAAAGTCTATTTTTCTTCTAACCACTGCCTCCTTAATTTGTCCTCCTTTTTATCACCCCCTATCCTTCATCTTATCTCCTATTTCCCTATTGGTTAAGTTACATTTATATACATAAGTGAGTGTGTATATATAGTCTTCCCTCTTTGAACCAATTTCTGTGAAAGATTCAAGCATTGCCAGCTACTCCTTCATTTCCCCCTCATTATAAAAGCTTTTCTTTGTGTGCCTTCCTTTTTTTTAAATGTGTTTTTAAAAAAATTATTTATTTTTAGTTTTCAATATTCATCTCCACAAGATTTTGAGTTACAATTTTTCTCTCCCCATCTTTCCCCTACCACACCCCAAAACAGCAAACCTACTGAATACCCTTCCCCCAATCTATTCTCTCTTATATCCTCCCTCTTCACTCCCCCTAACTTTCTAGTAAGGCAAGATGGGTCTCTATACCCCAGTACCTGTATATCCTCTTTCCCAGTGGCGTTAGAAAACAATTTTTAAACATTTGTTTTTAAAACTTTGAGTTCCAGATATTCCCCCCCTTCTTCCTTCCTCACCCACCACCACTGGGAAGACAAGCAATTCAGTATAGATTGTACATGTGTAGTTACCCACATCACCTCCATAGTAGTTATATTGTGAAAGACCAACTACACTTCCCTCCATCCCTTCCTGCTCCCTACCCACTCCACTATTTTCCTCGACCACATCCCCCTTCAAAAATGCTTGTCTCTAACTACCCTCTACCCCAATCTGCCTTCCCCTCCCTCCTCCCCCTTCCTATCCCCTAACCCCAATATCCTGTATGGTAAGATACCCAATTGAGCATGTATGTTATTCCCTCCTTAGGCCAAGTTCAATGAGAATCAGGTTGTCACATTGCTTTTCACCTTCCTGCTCTTCCCCTCCATTGTAACTGTTTTCTCTTGCCTGTTTTATATGAGATACTTTACCCTAATGTATCACTACCTTTCTTCTTTTCATAATAGATTCCTCTCTCACCTCTTAATTTTATTTTTTAGAGATCATCCTTTCATATCCATCTTATCCTGTGCCCTTTGTCTATGTATATGTGAACATACAAATGCCAACATTTACATATATATTTATATACCCATATATCCTCTTAAAAATACATACATATATATGTACGTATGCCTATATATAGATCCCAAAAGCACAAAAGCGCTCAGCCTCTAAATGGTCGTTTGATCCCCCTACAATCTGCAGGCTAGGAGCTCTGCCACTGCGGCTACAGCCACCACGTCTCCTCCACTTCTCTCTCCGAGGGTAGCAGCTGGACTGCACTCTTCTATTCCCCACTGGAACAACCAAGTTCCACACTGACCTTTAATTTTGTCTTTGGCATTAATCAATTGAGAAGTATGGAAACCACTACAGCTGCTGGTGATTTACTCTCATGAAGTCTGCTCTAGCCACAGATTGTCTGGGCCACCCTGGGGCTAAAATCATGGCTCAGGCAGGTCTGGGCTCCACTCCCAGTGAGCTTTGATGGACCCTTCCTGCCAGCCTGCTGGGCTTCCTTCAGTGGGAGATTTGTTTCTCTCTGTCACTTTGTGGGTTCTGTAGCTCTAAAGTTTGTTTAGAGTCATTTTTACGTGTGTTAGTGGAAGTGGGAGCCCCACTGAAGTCTTGTTTCTGCTCCACTGTCTTGGCTTCATCCCTCTTGTGTGCCTTTCTTATGGGAGAAAACTTTTCCTATTCTACTTTTCCTTCCACCTTCTCCAGGTGCATCTCTCTTTCTCACTCCATTTTTTGGGAGATCATTCCAACATAATTGAATTGAATTCATGCCCTCTGTCTATATAAACTCCTGTCCTAATAATAATAAAGTTCTTAGGGGTTCCATATGTCATCTTCTCATATAGGAAAGTAAAAAGTTTGACTTTGTTGAGACACTTATGATTGCTCTCTCATGTTTACCTTTTTATGTTTCTCTTTAGTCTTCTGTTTAAATGTCAAATTTTCTATTTAGCTCTCCTCATCAGGAATGCTTGATAGTCTTTTATTTCATTAAATATCCATTCCCTCCTCCCCCGCCCCCCACCAAGGATTATTCTCAGTTTTGTTGGGTTGCTTGGTTGCTGTCCTTCATTCTCGAAGAGGACCGAAATGACATCATTATGCTAGAGTCAAGTTTCAGTGTATCCTACTGTGGCTGATCAGACGAATAAGAGCTCAGGATGCTCTACCACAGGTTGGGCACAAATAGTCCATGTGAACATTTGAGATGGATGCTTCAAACTTGTACATCCTGCTTTTCCTTTGAACTGTTTCAATGCTGCTTTGCTCATAGAGCACAGCACATTCTCTGATATGGCACGCCATGCTGGGTGGTCCTGTGCCAACGTTTCCCATGTCACACAATCCATTCCAAAGTTCCTAAGGGAGACTTTGAGAGTGTCCTTGCATCAGTTCTTCTGACCACCATGTGAACACTTGCCCTGTGTGAGTTTTCCATAAAAGACTTTTTGACAAGCATACATTTTTTTTTTTAACAAATGCTTTATTAGGGGTGGCTAGGTGGCGCAGTGAGTAAGAGCACTGGCCTCAGAGTTGGGATGACCCGAGATTGAAACCGGCCTCAGAAAATGAGCACCCACACATAAATAATGACTGGCCCTGTAACCTTGAGCAAGTTACTTAACCCCAATTGCTTAAAAAAAAACAAAAACAAATGCTTTATTAATTTCTGGTTTACATCATTCATTTCCGCTGGATTTTGAGTTACAGTTTTTCCCCATTTTTCCCCTACCCACCACCCCAGAATAGCAGTCCCACAAGATATCCCCTCATCCAATCTGCTCTCTCCCATATTTTTCTCCCATACCCCCTTCGACTTTACCATTAGGGCGAGGTGAGTCTCCGTGTCCCAACGACAAGCATACATTTTGCATTTGACCAATATGATCAGTCCATCTGAGTTGTGCTTCCTGAAGCAGAGTATGAATGTTTGGTAGTTTAGTTCAAGTAAAGACCTCAGTGTCTGTTACCTCATCCTGCCAGGTGATCTTCAGAATCTTACTAAGACAACATGGCACTGGTAGATTGTGCAGGTTTCACAGGCATACAACAATGAGGTCAGCATCACAGCTCTGTAGACTTTTTTTTTTCCAAATGCTTTATTAACTTCTGGTTTACATCATTCATTTCCACCAGATTTTGAGTTACAACTTTTTACCCGTTTTTCCCCTACCCACCACCCCAGAATAGCAGTCCCACAAGATATCCCCTCATCCAATCTGCTCTCTCCCATATCTTCTCCCATACCTCCTTCTACTTTTCCATTAGGGCAAGGTGAATCTCTGTGCCCCAATGCTTACACATCTTATCTCCCAGTTACATGCAAAATAGTATTAATAATAATATTTATATATATTTGAAACATCTAATTTTAAAACTTCAAATCCCAGATCCATTGCCTTTGTCCCTTGTCACCCACTCCCACTGGGAAGACAAGTAATTCAGTATATGTTGCACATGTATAGCTATGCAAAATATTGCCATACTAGATATATTGTAAAAGACTGCTTATATTTCCCTCCCACCCATCCCACCCCCACCTGGTCCATTCCCTACTTTGATCCTGTCTCTCTTCAAAAGTGGGTGCCTCCAATCTCCCCCCCCCAACATGCCCTCCCCTCCATCCTCCCCTCTCTCATCCCCCTCCCCACTACTCTTCTGCAGGGTGAGATATCCCATTTCGTATGTATGTCATTCTCTCCCTGAGCCAAACTCAGTGAGAATATGGTTTTGCCTTTTTGCCTTCCTGTTATTCCCCTCCCCTGCAACTACTTCCCCTTGCCTCTTGTACATGAGATAGTTTACCCTACACTATCTCTCCCCATCTCCTCTTGCCACATTCCTCTCTCACCTCTTAACTTCACCCCTTAAGTATCATCCCTTCCCACAAAATTCAACCTGTGCCCTCTATCCACGTATACCTGTAAACATATAAACACACATTCACATATGTATTCATATGCCTGTATACCCTTCTTCAATTATTTTCATGAGATATTTAACATATTGTTTTATTTTTTCATTCTTTTTACTTTTTTACTGTTTCTTAATGTCCCATGGAGTCATGGTCTTTCTAGTCCTTCTATTTGTCCCATTCTAATTTTTAAGGAATGATTTTTTTTAGTGAGCTTTTGTACCTCCTTTTTCATTGGCCAGTTCTGCTTTTAAAGGAGTTCTTTTCTTCAGTGATTTTGTGTGCCTCTTTTACCAAGCTGTTAATTTTCTTCTCATAATTTTCTTGCATCATTCATTTCTTTCCCCAATTTTTCTTCTACCACTCTTATCTCTTTCTTTAACTCTTCTAGGAATTATTCTTGGACTTGGGTTCACTTAACATTTTTTGAGGTTTCTTGTAGCTGTTTTCACATTGTCTTCTGACTTTATGTCTTGGTCTTCCCTGCCACTGAAGTAACTTTTTATGGTGAAATTCTTTATTTTTTTTGTTTTTGTTTTTGTTTTGCTTTTTGGAGGGGAGAAAGCAGGGCAATTGGGGTTAAGTGACTTACCCAAGGTCACACAGCTAGTAAGTGTTAGGTGTCTAAGGCTGGATTTTAACTCAGGTCCTTCTGACTCCAGGGTTGGTGCTCTATTCACTGTGCCACTTAGCTACCCCTGTTTGTTTGTTTGCTAATTTTCCAGCTTATTTCTCTCTTTTCCCCTTTAATTTGATAAATTTATTTATTTTTAGTTTTCAACATTCACTTCCATAAGTTTTTGAGTTTCCAATTTTCTCCCTTTCCCTCCTTTCCCCTCTCCCCAAGATGGCATGCAATCTCATATAAGTCTACACTCACATTCATATTAAACAGATTTTCACCTTAGTCATGTTGTAAAGAAGCATTAGAACCAATGGCAGGAACCACAAGAAGAAGAAACAAAACCAAACAACAAAAGCAAAAAAAGAGCTAGTAGTATGCTTTGATCTGTTTGGGCCCCGCAGTCCTTTCTCTGGAAGCGGGGAGCACTTCCCGTGTTTGCAGTTGTCTTGGGTCCTTGCATTTCCCGTTCATTTCTTAACTCTAAGCTTTATCTTAAAGTGAGGCTCTGCCTACCTTGGGATGGGGAGGCACTGTCCTAAACTTCAGCTTTTTCCATGGAGCTATTTTCAGAGCTAGTTCTGGGGGTTGCAAGTTTTCAGTGCTTCCAAGGTGGTGTGACTCAAGGAGTGTTTTTGTATGCTAACAAATGTAGGGCAGATAATCTTATATTAATAACTAGCTTTTATATAGCACTTTAAAGTTGTCAGAGCCCTTACAAATATTGCTTCATTTTGTTCTCACAATAACCCTATGAGGCAGGGGCTGTTATTATCCCAGCTTTGCAGATGAGAAAACTGACTTGCCCAGGGCAACATATCTAATAAGTGTCCCAGGCTGAATTTGAACTCACATCCTCCTTATACTAGCTTCCTCTTATCACAGTAGTACATAGTAGCCTTCAGAGTATTTAAGGCTTGTGTTTTCAATGTAGGACAATGGTGAAAAATGTATATCCAGGTTGGGGTAAGTTGGATGACTTTTGTTTTGCCTTCTTTGTCATGAACTAAGGCAGGGGTGGGGAACCTGTGGCATTGAGGGCACCCGGGGCCCTCTAGGTTGTCAAGTGTGGCCCTTTGACTGAATACAAACTTCATAGAACAAATGCCTTTAATAAAAGGATATGTTCTGTAAAACTTGGACTCAGTCAAAAGGCTGCACTCAAGGACCTAGAAAGCCATACATGGCCTTGAGGCTACAGGTTCCCCACCCTAGGACTAAGGTTTTCTTGGTCCATCATAAAAGATGCATGAGGTATAAACTCTTACTTTTACCAGTTAAATGAACCAAGTTCCCCAATGTGCAAACTAAGTCTTGGAAGTGGTGGGTGCTTTGTAAAGTTTCATGAAAACTTTAGGTCACTGGGGAAACCATTTAAATAAAAACTTCATCAATATATCCTGCTAAGTGGTCCTCTATTGTCAGTAATTCTTGATTATATGTGTCTGTGTAAAAAGAGAGGGGGAAGAATATATATGTATATGTATATATATATATATATACACACATATATGTATATATACACATATACATATGTATATGCAGTATATGTATACACACACACATATATGTATATATAAAGTACCCAGTCACTGTTACCTATTTTTTGTCTGTTGTCAGATATATATGGACATATATACTATGTATGTGTATATAAATTATAAATATATAATATATAAATTATATTTTTTATATATCATATAAACTATATATAGATACACACATACATGTAAACCCCCAGTCATGACAGCTATAGAGCCTCCATTCTTTCTCCTAACCCAGCCTGGTCCTATTGCTGGTGGCTCAGGTTCTGACTCTATGGCACTTGGGAGTGTGCCCTGCATAAGTGACTTAGTCAGCTTCGCTCCTGAAGAGAAGGCAAATGAAGTCTCTTTCAAATGTTACCTTGGAGAAGCTGTACTCTGTGCAAATGAAAAACTAACAATGGTCCCAGAGAATGGATAACGTAGCATATGTCAAGATGAAGAGACAGCTAGGGCAGGATTGTCTTCTCTCAGATACGGTCATTGGGTTGGGTGCTTACTTGTTTTCATTGTGACCAGGAAGCTAGTCCCCCTGTTTTCTTTGTGGAGGGGGGAGGAGAGGGTAATGGGGGTTAAATGACTTGCCCAAGGTCACAGGCTAGTAAGTGTTAAGTGTCTGAGGGCAGATTTGGACTCAGGTTGGCTCCAGCACTCCTGTTCTCTTACAGAGATGTACTCAATGACCTCAGGCAGAGATGAGTCCTGCAGGAGGAGAGCTCTGCACAGGTCCCATCAGTTCTGAACAGATGAGAGTATCAGCTCCTTATACATTCTGAGGCAGTTAAGTGGCACGATGCATAGACTGCTTGGCTTGGAGTCAGGACGGCCTGAGTTCAAATCTGGCTTCAGATGCTAACCTGGGACAAATCACCCTCAGTTTCTTCAACTGTAAAACTGGGATAATAATAGCACTCACCTGTTGTGAGGATCAAATGAGATAATATTTGTAAACAATAGAGATGGCATTTGTAAATAATTCAGTGCCTGACACATAGAAGGTGCTATATCAATGCGTATTCCTTTCCTTTCCTGTCATATATTTGGATTAGCATGTTTGCACAGAGGAGGGTTCTAATCTGTTGTATTAGTTATGTCATGTTTATTATATAACCTCCCTATTGCCTTTTTTTTGCCTTTTTTTTTTTTTGGAGGGCAATTGGGGTTAAGTAACTTGCCCAAGGTCACACGGCTAGGTTTTTGTCTGTGTGTGTGTTAAGAGTCTGAGGCCGGATCCGAACTCAGGTCCTTCTGACTCCAGGGACAACTCTACTCTGACTCTACTCACTGTGCCACCTAGCTGCCCCCAACCTTTTTTCTTTTTTAAAAATTTATTTACTTTTAGTTTACAACATTCAGTTCCACAATCCCTTGAATTACAAATTTCTTCCCCTCCCTCTTCTCTCCCTCCCCCCATGGTGGCATGCAATCTGATACAGGTTCTACAAATAACCTTCACACTAAACTTTAGTCAAGTTGTAAAGAAGAATTGTAATGGAATGAACAACGAGAAAGAAGGGACAAAACAAAAAAAGAGAGCAAGCAGTTTGCTCCATCTGCATTCAGACTGTAGCCCTTCCTCTGGATGTGGACAGCCCTTTCTGTCATGAGTCCTTTGGAGTTGTCTTAGAGCCTTGCATGGCTGAGGGGAGCCCAGCCTATCAAAGTCAGTCATCACAGATGTGATGTGTCTGTGATTGGCACAGTGTTCTCCTGGTTCTGTTCTCACTCAGCATCAGTTTATACAAGTCTCTCCAGGTTATTATGAAGCATCTGCTCCTCATTTCTTATAGCACAATAGTATTCCATTACATTCACATACCACAACTTGTTCAGCCCTTCGTCAATTGATGAGCATCTCCTTGATTTCCAATTCTTTGCCACCACAAAAAAAGAGCTGATATAAATATTTTTGTACATACAGGTCCTCCCCTATTGCCTTTTAAAAGAAAAGTTACCTTTGAAAAAACCAATACTTTTATAATGAATCAAATTTTAAATTAAAAAATAGTATTGGATAATTTTTTTGACAAACTAGCAGAATTTTAACATAGTCTTCCCTTCTTCAGAGTGCTATGAATTACTAATTTACTAATTTAAAAAATGGATCCCGTAGCTCTTTTATTTTTCTGTTTGTTCAATTTAATTAAACAAACTATTTTCAAGCCTCTGTGTATGAAGCCCAATGATATATGCTAGTTTTTTTTGGTTGTTCAGTTGTTTCAGTCATGTCCAACTCTTCATAACCTCATTTAAGGTTTTCTTGGCAAAGATACTGGAGTAGTTTTCCTATTTCCTTCTCCTGCTCATTTTACAGATGAGGAAACTGAGGCAAGCAGGGTTAAGTTATTTGACCAGAGTCACACAGCTAGTAAGTGTCTGACGCCAGATTTGACAAAAGAAGAGAATCTTCCTGATTTCAGGTCTAGCACTCTGTCCACTATGCCACCCAGCTACCCCTTAACACATTTACTAACTTCTAAGATGAAGTAAATGTTTAACGACAAAAGAGTAAAAAGCTTTTAGGAAACGATGGTAAATCTCTCAGTTTCTGGCAAGAGGTATAAGGCTCATTCCCTCTTGAAAGAAATATTGGGAAAGGGAATGAAGGACCATTATGATTTGTCTATAATTTGAAGAAGTTTCAGCATTGCAGAATCTATCTCAACAAGCCTTGCACATGATTTACTCATACCCTTGGTTCTGGGAATCTGTTGCTGGCTACTTAAAATTGTAACCCATTCTGCTTCCATGGCAGCTCTGCCTATGTAATTTTTTCCTCCCCAGGTCTTTTGGCTTCTCAGTTTCTTTTCCTATGAGTCCAAATGATGAAATGGACTGGCTTATGAATCTGAGGCAAGCCCCTGGCCAGTCCCAATGTCAGGAAAAAAAAAAACTGGAATATTCCACCAGAGAGTAATTGAAGAGGAGAAGCTCACCATCCACCTCTTGGTGATGGCTAGGGGACACATGACCTTATGTCAGAAGTGGAACATGAACAGAGCTTTGAAGGACTGGACATTCTAAGAGGTAGAGCGTGAGTTGGGATATATGTGGTGAACAACAAAGGAAGCTGGTGTGCTGTTTAGTAGAATGCATAAGGGGCAATAGTGTGAGATCAGTCTGGAAAGATGGGTTGAAGCCAGATTATGAAGGCTTTAAATGATAATCAGAAGCATTTGTGTTTTCTCTTGGAGACAATAGAGAAGCACTGAAGTTTCTGGAGAATGACATGGTCAGACCTGTGCTTTAGGAAGATGAATTTGGTAACTGGAGAGTGGGTTGTAGAGGGGACAGTCTTTACTGGAGGAAGGGAGATGAGTTAAAAGTCTGTGGAAATTATCCAGAGAGGTGATATCCATCCTGATAAGAAGGATTTTTATCATCATATGTCACTGACATATATGTGAAGTGTGGCATTCATCATGCCGTCTATCTCAGTTTTTCCAGAAACTGATCTAGTCATGTACTGAAGTTTGTTGCTTTTTACTTAGGGAATCTTTAGAATGGCAATTCTGCCAACCTTCTTATCTAGTAGCTTTATTAAATAGGAAATTACTCTAATTTGTTTTGATTTGTAATTCTAGCATTTTACAGTTGGAAATTTCCTTAGAAAAATAATCTGTCCTAATCATTTTATTTACTAGATGAAGAAACTGAACACCACCAAGATTAAATAATTAGTTTAGGGTCACAGAATATCCTGGCACCAAATATGTAACACATTCTTTTTTTAACTGCTCAAAAACATTCTGTTCTAGACTCTTATCTTGGATCAGTATTACTGGTCTAAAGTTTCTGTCATTTGTCTTTTCCCCTCCTTTTTGGAAATTGGAACACTATTTGCTTATCTCATCTTTGGTTTAATAGTAGTTTCCAAATATTGCTTTAGTTCTATGTCTGCCAATATTTTAAGCTTTTAAATTCTATATTCATTACAGTTATAAATCAGCTAAGTTCTTTTTGGATGTTTATTCCCCAGCCTCCATTATTTAAGCTATAAAAGCAACAGTATCCTTGTTTCTGCTTAAAAATCCTAAGTGTTCAGCTGATTTTACCAAAGAGATTTATGGTAAAAGTACATATAGCAAAGCGAGCCGAGGCAGCTCTTACCGCTGGTAAGCTAGGCTGCTGCTGTTGCTGCTGCCGCAGCTGCCTCAGCGGCTGCAGTGTTTTAAAAAATAACTCAGGATTAGATTATATGGAATCAATTTCCACACCAAACATTAATGATTCCTGCTGAGCTGCCCTTAGATACCATGTTGTTAACTGGCATTTTTTTTCTCTCCCTCCCTCCCCCATCCCTTCTTCCTCATTAGTGGCTATGACTAAAATGCATCGACTAGGAGTGGTTCCTTGTATCTTAGCAAAACTATAAAGGAGAGGACGTACACGCCCTTGGACAAGAGGAGCCTGTGATGAGAAGTTAAGTTCATGAGCACACTATTCTGGAGACATGGGATGTAGTCATTCTGTCCAAAATGAAGATAGGAAGTCTGAGAAAGGTAAGGCGTGTGACTATTGTTAATGAGTATCAGAGGAATGTGGTTTTTCTTCTTTTTTGTTTCTTAGCATTGGATTGAGTGATCCTGAGGGATTTTTATGCAAGGCCTCATGCTTTTTTTCTTTAAGGTTTCATATTGAAGTCACCTGGAAAGCTAGTTAATAGAATGGTATAACTTATTATTTATAGTGCTGTTTCAAAACATTAGCTACTAGATGATATTTTAAATTTAATTTTCGTTGAAAATATTACTGAATCTATGTGAAAAGGAAAGTTAAAAATTAAGTGGAAAGATAGTAGATCTCTTTCCTTTTCTAAAATGTCCACTAATATAGAAACCATTTGCAGATAGGCATTCAATATATGCCCATGTGACAGAATGACCCAGATTATGAGATTGTGTAGGAGGATTTTCCACAATAAATAATATACAAAAATTTAAGTTTAAAAACAAACAGAGCTATTCCAAAAACTTAATTTGATTTTAAATTTTATAAGGCAAAGATCAAATGAGTTTTCATGTCTGTTCAACACTAGATTTCACAAGAGCTGTACCATACTTTGAGAAATGTAAAAGTAAATTTTTTATGTACTTACATTATCTTTTTAAGGTATGTATATTACTTTTTAAAAGTACACTTTTTTTGATTGTCACAATGTAAGAAAATCTACCTTTTGTATGTAAGATGAAGAGACTTAATTATTTATACTGTATTTTTTATAAATGTCAAATATAATTATTGGTGTTTCTCCTTAGAACTCACTGAATTTGCTCCTTTGTGAACTAGATTTGACCAAGCAAAGTAAAATAAAAACTTAAGGCAATTATTTGGCAATTCTTGGTCACACTTTGTGGAAACAAACCTTGACTTAAGGTACTATATTGCTTCAGTTTAGGGTGAGAGATGGTCTACACTAGTTAATGTGTTATGATTTACTTTAAGAATCAAAGTAGTTCTCTCTCTCTGTCATAGCATTGTGCCTTCTTGGCCAGTCATTGGGTACCAATGAGCAAGCTCTTCTCTGGAAATAGAAAAGGAACTTGAGAGAGGCATTAATGCTTTAAAGGAATCAAGAACACCATGTCTTACATTTTCTTTACAGTATAAATTATCCCCTGGGAATAACATCTTGGAAGATGATGGGTAAGAATGGATTCTACAGCTGTAAGAATCAAAACTCTCTGTAACCAAACTGCATTTCTTGGATGGAAACAAACATAACATAATTAAACTCCACTATTTTCTATTAAACTAAATTCTGTATGGATGTGAAACTCTGCCAACAACAGAGATTCTAAAGGTTTGACTATCACTGTGATGTAGTTGTTTAAATGGGTTACTTCACAGATTGGTGGATTCCTCCTTTTTGAAGGTTTTCAGGAAAAGGCTGGATATTTTATTGCTGGTATATTGTAAAGTGAGGATTCCTTTTATGTATGGTTCTGACTAGATGGCCATGAAGTACCTTCCAGCTCTCAAATGGACTGAGATCTAGGATGCCTGGATTTTTGTCCCAAACCTCCCTCCAACCTTGTTCACATCCCTTAATCTCTTAGTTTAGCTTCCTCATCTGTGAAATGAAAGGGTTAGAATAGAAGACCTATAAGGTCCCTGTGAGCTTTAAAATTCTCTAATGGGAGGCAGCTAGGTGGCGCAGTGAGTAGAGTGTCGGCCCTGGAGTCAGAAGGACCTGAGTTCGGATCTGGCCTCAGACACACAAACAAAAACCTAGCCATGTGACTTTGGGCAAGTTACTTAACCCCAATTGCCCTCCAAAAAGAAAAAAATTCTGTAATGAAAAACATTGGATGTATGTAGTACCTTTAAAAAAATTCTGCATTATTTATCTCACACTTGTCTATACATTTCTGAACAGTTCTAATTCATAATGCGGGAAGCTCCTTTTTATGGGCCAATGACTTTTAAATGATTTTATCGCTTTGCAAATTATAAAATATTGTGTATTATTCTGATTAGATAATACCTTTTTCTAGGTGAGGGGACCATTTCCTTAAGTCTTACTATTATTTTGAAATAATATTTGTTTAAGAGCAAATAGTATTACAGATGTTCATTTGTATATTGGTGTTTGCTATTGATAGTTATTCTGACCTCGACATTTACTGCCAATGTGACCCTGGGCAAGTCACTTAACTGTAAAATGGGGAAAATGATAGCACCTACCTTGTAGGGTTCTTACAACAGTATTTGTAAAAAGCACTTAACAGTGTCTGGCACACAGTAGGTGCTATATAAATTCTTTATTCCCTTTCCTTCCCTTGTACTTAGGTCAAAACAGAAAAGATAGCACGACATTCTTTTTGTTTTTTGCTTTTTGGAGGGGGAAGGTAGGGCAATTGGGGTTAAGTGACTAGCCCAAGGTCACATGGCTAGTAAGTGTTAAGTGTCTGGGGTCAGATTTGAACTCAGGTCCTCCTAACTCCAGAGCTGGTGCTCTATTCACTGTGCTACCTAGCTGCCCCAATAGTATAACATTCTTTTTTTTTTTAATTTAAAATATTTATTTATTTATTTATTTTGCTTTTCATAGGGGCAGTTGGGGTTAAGTGACTTGCACAAGGTCACACAGCTGGTGATAAGTGTCTGAGGCTGGATTTGAACTCGGGTCCTCCTGACCCAGGGCAAGTGCTCTATTCACTGCACCACCTCGCTGCCCCACATAACATTCTTAAAAAGGAAAAAAATGAATGAATGAAGGAATGTATTTTTTCATCCTTACTGTGTGCTATATTGATGATAAAAATACAAAAGCAAGACAGTCCCTGATCTCAGGAGTTTACATACTCGGAGAGGGAAACACATATATAAGGGAGTTGGGGTCAGGGAAGGGTGTTTTGGTTTGGAAAGTCATTGGGGTGGTGAATGAAGCGATGGGAAATAAATTCACAAGCCCTTTCCCAAAAAGCAATGATAGCATTAATTTAATTGAGCATCCTGGAGGAAGAGGTGGCTTATGGAATAAGATGTGAAGTATGGTCTGAGGCCCAAGGATGACTGGCAGGATATATGGACCAAGTGTATATCTCTTGGGAGGGAGGACAGAAGAGAGCACTTGTATTTGTTTTACTTCTTCTTCGTCCCATCAGACTAATGGGCATCTGCTTCATTTATAATTCTGTACTACTGTGGGGAGCCAAGTCCACGGAGGGACCCCTGCCCTTCTGTGGCAGTGTCTGAGATAGTAGTAGAAAGGAGTCCTGCCGTCCAGCAGGAGAACTGAGAAGGAAAAGTTAGGTGAAAAGATAGGTAAAAGAGTTACTTACCCAGAGGTTGACAATCATAAATGAGATGGGACTCCAGTATAGTGGAAAACTGAGTCAACTTTATTCAGCTAAGAGTCCAGTATATATAGTGTAAAACTGCATAGTCATCATATGCCACTATCTATGGGATTACACCATTGCCCTAGTTCCCATTCACCGTGTAGTCTATCCTTGTTATCAGGGTACAAGTACCAGGAAGGATGTTCCAAACCTCCCTAAACCTCCCTAGAACAGAATAGAGTTGTCCCAAAGCTTCTAGTTAATACTATGTTGCAACATTATGCTAATTTCCCCTGAGAACACTGGGTGCGTCCTGGTACCCAAGCTGGGAGCATATACCACACTTCTCATGGGGATGTGAAGTCCATGCCTGTGAGCCTTCCTGGAGGATGGGGAACCAATCCGGGTTTGTTTAGCAGGGTCTTATGCTGAGAGGGCTTATTCAGCCATCAGGGTCAGAGCCTCACTGGCCATGGTCCTCTACATACTACTACAAAAATTCTGGTAGGAATATTTTGGTGTATGCCACAATATCAAAATTGGTCATGTTGTAGGGCATAAGAACATAAACAAATACAGAAAATCAGAAATATAAAACACATTTTTTACAGACCACAATGCAATAAAAACCATAATCAATAAAAGGCATTTGGACAAGGGAATTAAGCTTAAATGGAAACTAAATAATTTAATCCTAAAAAAAAGGTGGGTTGAAAAGCAAATCATAGAAACAATAGGATAATTTAATCTTTTTTTTTGGATGGTGCATATTAATTTTAATTTTACTTTAAATTTGTTTACTTTTAGTTTACAACATTCAGTTCCACAATCCCTTGAGTTTCAAATTTTCTCCCCCTTTCTTTCTTCCTCCCTCCCCACCATGGTGGCATGTAATTAAATATAGGTTCTACAAATAACCTTCACATTAAACATTAGTCAAGTTGTAAAGAAGTATTATAACCAGTGGAATGAACAATGAGAAAGAAGGGACAAAACCAAACAAAACACAAAAGAAAGAGAGCAAGCAGTTTGCTTCAATCTGCATTCAGACTCTGTAGTTCTTTCTTTGGATGCAGATATCCCTTTCCATCATGAGTCTTTCTCTCTTAACCTTGCATTGCTGAGAGGAGCCCAGTCTATTGAAGTCAGTCCTCACACACACCGTTGTGTCTGTAATAGTGCACAGTGTTCTCCTGGTTCTGCTCTCCTCACTCAGCATCAGTTTATACAAGTCTCCCCAGGTTATTATGAAGTCTGCTCGTTTCTCATAGCACAATAGTTTTCCATTATATCCATATACCACAACTTGTTTAGCCATTCCCCAATTGATGGGCATCTCCTTGATTCCCAGTTCTTTGCCACCACAAAAAGAGCTGCCATAAATATTTTTGTACATGTGGGTCCTTTCCCCACTTGTATGATCTCTTTGGGATGCAGCCCTAGAAGCGGTATTGCTGAGTCAAAGGGCATGCACTTTTTTAAATAGCCCTTCATAGTTCCAGCTCGCTCTCCAGGATGGTTGAATCAGTTCACACCTCCACCAACAATGTATTAGTGTTATTATTTGTCCACATCCTCTCCAGCATTTGTCATTTCCCTGTTTTGTCATCTTAGCCAATCTGACTGGAGAGATGGGGTACCTCAGAGATGTTTTGGTTTGCATTTCTCTAATCAATAGTGATTTAGAGCATTTCTTCATATGCTTATAGATATCTCTAATTTCTTCCTCTGAAAACTGCCTATTCTTATCCTTTGACCATTTATCATTTGGGGGAATGACTTGTATTCTTATAGATTTGACTTACTTCTCTGTATATTTTAGAAATGAGGCCTTAGGATAATTTAATCTTAAAAATGACAATGAAGAGACAACACACTAAAATGTTTGAGATACAGCAAACATAGACATAAGGGGAAAATTTACATCCTTAAACACTTTCATCCACAAAATGGAGAAAGCATGATCAATATCAAAGCATGATCAAAATCTAGAACTAGAAAAGCAACAAATTCAACTGAATATGAAAATAAAAATTCTAAAAATCAAAAGAGACTTTGCAACAAAACACATTTTAAAACACAAGTTTATTGAGTAAACAAAACTAGGAGACTTTTGGTAAAAAAAAAACTGGCTCAATTCTTTAATTCTCTAGCTAATCTGATTTTAGAAGAGAGGAAAAATAAATTACCAATATAAAAAAGGGAAAGGAAAATACCAGAAAGAAAGAGGAGATAATATAAAACTGATACTTTACATGAAATGAATGAATATATACAAAAATATAGACCCCATGGTTTGTAAGGATGGAGAATTTAGATGACTCATTTTCAGAGAAATTAACAAGCCATAAATGAATTTCCAAAGGGAAAAAAACCCCAAACCAAATAAATGTGCAATTAAATTTTATCAAACATTTAAAGAATAATTAACTCCAATATTTTTTCCAAATAGTTTTTAAAAAATGAAAATAGGGAAAGGCAATATTTTGCCAAACTTCTTCTATGAGATAAATATGATCCTGATACATAATCAGAGAGACTGCAAAGAAAGAAATTTATCAACCAGTATCTCTAATAAATGTCAATGCAAAATTACTAAAGAAAATATTGGCAAAGGGACTATAGAAATGTAGGAAAAAGATTATACAGCTTTACCAAGGTGGATTTATACTAGAAATGCAGGGTTGCTTTAGTAACAGGAAATCTTTAAACATAATAGATAATATTAATAATAAAAATTATTGAAATGACATATCAATAGAAGCAGAAAAAGTTTCTTTTTACAAAATACATAATTTTATGCTAAAAAATAGAAAGAATAAGTTGGATTTTCCTCATTATAATTATCAATTTCTATCTAAAACAAAGAGCTAGCATGTTGTCATGTACAAGCACTAAAGTCTTTCCAGTAAGATCAGGGGTAAAGTAAGGAAAGGCATTGTTACAGTTTCTATTTTTATGTAGTTCTAGAAATACTAGCTACAGCAAAAAGAAAAGAATAAGAATAAAAGATGATGAGAGATGCAGTTCATAACAGATGAACTGCAGTTCAGGAAAAAGCAAGAGGTCTTATATGGAATGGGGCATCATCTCTTTAGTGATGATTTAACACATGGGAACTGAACAAGTGAGAGAATATAGAAATGAAAGAGGTCTTAAGATACACCCATTGTATCTATGACATGTATAAACAAAGGAAACTGAGAAGAAGAAATCAGACAGGTGGGAGGAAACTATTTTACCTAGATTGGTTTATGCATGTAGAAAGGTGTCTGTGATGATTGATGGTTTGTTTGTTTGAAGTTGAAACAAAAGTTAATCTATTGAACTGCTACAGGAAAGGGAGCTATTACTCTATCCTCTGCCCTCTTCCCTTGAAATGGGCATCCTAGTCTAGCTCCTTCTGTTCTTCTCCTACTAATCATTGCCCTTGGCTCCTCCCCTGCAGACATAAGGTGTTTTTGAATATGTATGGAGGTGAACAATGGGGAAAGCTAATATTACTGATGATTCCCACATCTACACAGACAGCAATGAAAAATTGGCTCAATTTTATCTAAGGGGAAAAAATAACTGAGATGTAGCACTTAACCAACCTACTTTAGGATATTTATACAAAATATTTTTAAAATGAATTTAAGATTCACTCTCCTTTTTCTCAGGAGACTCAAACATACTGTCTATTTAGATCAAGGATTTATATTTCTCTGTCTCTCTTGTTTTTTTCTGCTATAGAGTCAGTAGCATTTAATTAAAACAAAAAGTGTAAACAAACTTTAATAAGAGGAATATTTTGGAGTAAATATTTTCCCATTTGGGCAGGAGAAATGGCTATGAGTTGGAAGGAGGAGGAAGGGAAGGCGGAATAGAGCATGTCACCATCCTTTATCAGATTTCCTGAAGAGAAAAATGGGTGAGGAAGACCAGAGTTCCAATCTGAACTTAGACATTTACCTTGGGCAGGTCACTTAACTTCTGTATGTCTCAGTTTCTTCATCTATATGGTGGAACTCTACCTTCTAAGGGTTGTTGTGAGAATCAAATGAGATAATAATTGTAAAATGATTAGCAAAATGCCTGTAACATAGTAGGTTCTATAAAAATGTCACTTATTATTGTTATTACTTCAGCTACATCTTCCCTCTGGGTCCTGACAGGCAGAGGTGGCTCTGTTAGCCTACTTTTCCCTCTATCTTTTACCTACATTTTATTTACTCTATTTCTATCCCAAATAGAAGTTGAAAACCAAACTGCTTGATTTTCAAAATTGGTACTTATTCCCAAGCTCCCAGCTTAAAGGATCTCTTCAATTCCTTTTACCTATACACTTCCTCTCTTCTTCTGAGAGCCTAGCAAGCCAAGAAATTTTCTTCTGGCCCATCAAACTTCATTTTCCAGAGTGTGGATTCATTGTATTGGAGAAGTACCGAAGGTTATAAATATAGCTAAGTAGTTTTTCCACCATCTTCCATCATTTTTTTGTCTAAAGCTCTTTTAAAATGTTTTTTAATGCCTTTTGTTTTTACATCTTAATCACTAAATTATTAAATTAAATTTTAAATGGAAATTCATGTTATTATTTAATCTTTTAAATTAGATTTGTAAGATACATGCAGGACATATTCTTTCAAGTCTTTGTTAGGTGTAAACTACCTGTGCTAAGGAGCTTATCTTACCATATTTTGTACTGGCATCTAGAAATCCACATCTCATTTTTGGATACTGTCTTCTTTGTTGTTGTTGTTGTTGTTGTTTGTTTGTTTTTAGTTTTCAACATTAATTTCCACAAGATTTTGAGTTACAAATTTTTTCCCTGTCTTTCCCCTACCCCCCACCCCAAAATAGTGATCCTACCAAATACCCCTTCCCCCTATCTGCTCTCTCTCTTATATCCTTCCCCATACCCCCTCTGACTTTCTAGTAGGGCAAGAGGGATTTCTATACCCCAGTGCCTGTATATCTTATTTCCCAGTTGCATGTAAAAAATTATATATGTATTTTAACACTTGATTTTAAAACTTTGATTTTCAGATTCTTTCTTTTCTTCCCTCATCACCCAGCCCTACTGGGAGGAAAAGCGATTCAATATAGGTTATACACATGTAGTTACACAATACATTTCGATAGTAGATATATTGTGAAAGAATGATTATATTTCACTCCATCCTATCCCTCTCCCCATTTATTCTATTTTCTACTTTGACCCTGTCCCTTTTCAAAAGTGTGTGCTCCTAACTACACTCCCCCCCATCTGCCCTCCCTTTTATCATCCCCCCTCTCATCCCCTTCCCTTTACTTTCCTGTAGGGTAAGATACCCAGTTTGGTGTGTATGTTATTCCCTCCTTAACCCAAATTCAATGAGAGTAAGGTTGACCCATTCCCTTTTGCCTTCCTGTTCTTCCCCTACATTGTAACAGTTTTTTCTTGCCTCTTTTCTATGAGGTAATTTACCATATTTTATCTCTCACTATCTCCTCTCATTATATTCCTCTCTCTTAATTTTATTTTTTAGATATCATCCCTTCCTATTCAATTGATCCTATGCCCTCTATGTATACATGCACATATATATATATATATATATATATATATATACATGCTCACATATGAATTTATACCCTCCTATATAAACATATATATGTGTACATATACACACACACATATATATGTATACACACCACACATATATTCCCTTCAACTATCCCCATACTGAGAAGTCTCATGAGTTACAATTATCATTTTACTGAACACCGGCCCTGGAGTCAGGAGGACCTGAATTCAAATCTGGCCTCAGACACTTGACACACTTACTAGCTATGTGACTTTGGGCAAGTCATTTAACCCCAATTGCCCTCCAAAAAGCAAAAAAATAATTATCATTTACCATGTAGGAATGCAAATAGTTCAATTTTAATAAGTTTCTTATGATTTCTTTCCCCTGTTTACCTTCTCATGCTTCTCTTGCTTTTTGTATTTGAAAGTCAGATTTTCTATTCAACTCTGTTTTTTTCATCAAGAATGCTTGAAAATCCTCTCTTTCATCGAAGGACCATATTTTCCCCTTAAACATTATACTCAGTTTTGCTGGGTAGGTAATTCTTGGTTTTAATCCCAGCTCCTATGACCTCCAGAATATCATATTCCAAGCCCTCTGATCCTTCAAAGTAGAAGCTGCTAGATCTTGTGTTATCCTGATTGTGTTTCCACAATACTGAAATTGTATTTTCCTGGCTGCTTGTAATATTTTCTCCTTGACCTGGGAACTTTGGAATTTGGCTATAATATTCCTAGGAGTTTTCTTTTTGTGATCTTTTTCATGAGGTGATTGGTTAATTCTTTCAATTTCTATTTTGCCCTCTGGTTCTAAAAGATCAGGGCAATTTTCTTTGAGAATTTCTTAAAGGATGGTTTCTAGGTTCTTTTTTTTTTTTATCATGGCTTTCAGGTAGCCCAGTAATTTTTAGGTTATCTCTCCTGTATCTATTTTCCAGGTCAGTGGTTTTTCCACTGAGATATTTCACATTGCCTTCTAATCTTTCATTTGTTTGGGTCTGTTTTATAGTATCTTGATTTCCCATAAAGTCATTAGCTTCCATTTGCTCCAATCTAATTTTGAAGGAATTATTCTCTTCAGTGAGTTTTTGAAATTCCTTTTCCATCTGGCAAATTCAGCTTTTTAAGGCATTCTTCTCCTCATTGCCCTTTTGGGCCTCCTTTGCCATTTGAGTGAGTCTATTTTTTAAGGTGTTGTTTTCCTCATTCAGGCTGTTGACCCTCATTTCATAATTTTCCTGCATCCTTCTCATTTCTCTTCCCAGTTTTTCCTCCACTTCTCTTACTTGTTTTAAAAATCCTTCTTGAGCTCCTCCATGGCCTGTAACCAGTTAATATTTTTCTTGGAAGCTTTTGGTGCAGGACTTCTGACTTCATTATCTCTCTACCATTCCATGCTTTGATCCTTTTTGTCCCCCCAGAAAAGGATTCTATGGTCTGTTTGTGCTTCCTCCGCTTGTTCATATTACCAGTCGATGACCTGACTTTTGAGCTCTTTGCCATGGTACAACTCTGCTTCCAGAGAGGAGAGCTTTGTCCCAAATTGCTGGGGTTTTTGCAAGTGCTGTCAGAGGTCTGAGGAGGGCACCCTCTCTACAGTCACCACACTGGCAAACTGGCATTTCTCACCCTAGGACCACCACCCAAGAAAGCAACTCGGTTGCTTCATTCTCCTGTGGGCCAGGGGCTCCTGAGTCAGCCATGCAGCAGATGCTGCAGGTGCCGTGCCTCTGCCACCTCTTCCCCTAGGGGCCAGACGGCTCCCTCCTTTTCCAACTGAGTTCCCACTGACCTTTCACTTTCTTGTTGGAAAGTCTGGAAACCGCCATGCGGCTCACAAGGGACTGTGCCTGGCTCCCAGCACACTGGGATGAATCCTTCCTGCCAGCCTGCCAGGCTGCCTTCAGAGGGAGATTTGTTTCTCTCTGTCACTTTGTGGGTTCTGTAGCTCTAAAATGTGTTTAGAGTCATATTTTACAGGTATTGGAGGTGATTGTGGGGGAGGTCATGGAATTTCCTGCTTCTACTCTGCCATCTTGCCTCTACCCTGCCCTAAAACCTGGATACCATCTTCTTAACCAGAGTTTCACCTCCTAAATCAGTTTTTCTTTTCTGTATCCCTTGCCTTTAATGTCTAGTGGTAATGAGAATATCTCCTGTGTTCTTGTGGTCTTAGATACAATGTTTTATTAAAAGTACTGAATTGTGAATTTCATAAAATATCAGCATTAGAAGGAACTTAGAAGTTATCTAGCCCAATCCTATTAATAAATATAAGATGATATTCAGGGAAGACAAGGTGGCTGTTGTTGAGTCGTTTTTCCGTTCTGTCTGACTCTTTGTCACCCCATTTGGGATTTTCATGGCAAAGATATTCAAGTATTTTCCTGGTTCCTTCTCCAGCTCATTTTACAAATGAGCAAACAGACAAACAGGGTTAAATGACTTGCCCAGGGTCACACAGTAAGTATCTGATGCCAGATCTGAACTCACAAAGGCTTCCTAACTCCACCCCTGGGGCTCTATCCACTGTGCCACCTAGCTGCCTTGAGGACAGAATAGCAGTCCAGTTATTTGAAGGGTTTTCATGGGAGAGGATGAGATTTCCTCCAGTTTGGCCTGGAAGTCACAGATGAAAATTACAGAGAGGTAGATTTAGGTTTTGGGGATGTTAGAAGTCATATGTAGTTTCTCCCACATTTGACAGCTGAAGAAACCGAGTCCCCAAGAGGAAGGAAGGAAATAAATAAGACTTTCTATAGCACTTACTGTGTGCCAGGCACTATGGTGAGCCCCTTATGCATTTTATCTCACACCACCCTTGGGAGGTAGGTGCTCCTTATTATCCCCATTTTGAGGAAACTGAGGTGAACAGAGATAAGTAAATTGACTGGAGTGATGCAACTAGTGCACTCTGTCCACTGAACCACTCAGCTGCCTCTAGAACTCTATAAAGTTCTACTTTCTCATGATTATTTTTAAGGTTAACACTTTATTCTAAAGTAGCAAAATATACCCAATAATCTCATCAAACAGTATATATTGCTTTGTTGTTTGAAAATTCTATGTCTAGTAGTTTTGGTTTACCTGATGCAATTTTTTTTTTTATTTCTAATCCTTATCTTGCTAAACCATTTGTAATATTTTACCTGAAATATGGCATAGATTTTCAAGTTTTAATGGCATAAATCTGGAATCAGTTTTAATGAAGAATCTGCCTTTGCATTGCTGATAAGGATTAAGTTTATCAAAATCAGTCCTCAAACACTGTGGCTGTTACTGTGTACAATGTCCTCCTGGTTCTGCTCCCCTCACTCAGCATCAGTTCACATAAATCTTTCGAGGTTTCTCTGAGGTCTGCCTGTGCATCATTTCTTATAGCATAATAGTATTCCATTACATGCATATGCCACAACTTTGTTCAGCCATTCCCCAATTGATGGAATTCCCTCAGTTTTCAATTCTTTGCTACCACAAAAAGAACTGCTATAAATATATTTATACATGTTGGTCCTTTCTCCTTTTTTATGATCTCTTTGGGAGACAGGTCTAGTAGTGGTATTGATGGATCAAAGAATATGCACAATTTTATAGCCCTTTGGGCATAGTTCCAATGGTTGAATCAGTTTATAACTCCACCAACAATGCATTAGTGTTCCAATTTGCCCACATCTTCTCCAAAATTTATCATTTTCTTTTTGTGTCATATTAGTCAGTCTGATAGGTATGAGGAGGTACCTCAGAGTTGTCTTAAATTACATTTCTCTAGTCAATAGTTATTTGGATAATTTTTTCATATGACTATAGATAACTTTAATTTCTTCATCTGAAAACTGTTAATACCCTTTGACTATCAATTGGGGAATGATGTATTTCCTTACAAATTTGACTTAGTTCTCTGTATATCTTAGAAATGAGGTTTTTATCAGAGACCTTGTCTGTAAAAATTGTTTACCAACTTTCTGCTTTCTTTTTAATCTTGGTTGCATTGTCTTTGTGCAAAAACTTTTCAATTTAACATAATCAAAACTATCCATTTTGCATTTTGTAATGTTCTCTTATCTCTTGTTTAGTCATAAATTCTTTCCTTTTCCTTTTTTTAAATAAATGCTTTATTAACTTCTGGTTTAAATTATTCATTTCTGCCAGATTTTGAGTTACAATTTTTTCCCCATTTTTCCCCTACCCACCATCCCAGAATAGCAATCCCACAAGATATCCCCTCATCCAATCTGCTCTCTCCCATATCTTCTCCCATACCCTCTTCAACTTTTCCATTAGAGCAAGGTGAATCTCTGTGCCCCAATGCCTGCACATCTTATCTCCCAATTACAGGCAAAATAGTATTAATAATAGTATTTATATATGTTTAATTTTAAGACCTCGAATTTCAGATCCATTCCCTTCCTCCCTTGTCACCCATTCCCTCTGGGAAGATAAGTAATTCAGTATATGTTGTACATGTATAGCTATGCAAAACATTACCATAGTAGATATATTGTAAAAGGTTGCTTATAATTCCCTCCCACCCATCCCACCCCCAGCCTGGTCCATTCCCTACTTTGATCCTGTCCCTCTTTGATAGTGGGTACTTCCAACCTCCCCCTCCCCCAAGAGTGCCCTCCCCTCCATCATCCCCCCTCTTATCCCCCTTCTGCTGCAGGGTGAGATATCCCATTTAGTATATATGTTGTTCTCTTTCATTTTTCATAGATCTGACAGGTAAAGTATTCTTCACTCACTGAATTTGCTTATGGGGACACCCTTTGTGTGTAAATCATGTACCTATTTTGGCCTTATTTTGGTATGTAGTATAAGATGTTGGTCTATGCCTAGTTTTTGCCATACTATTTTCCAGTTTTCCCAGCATTTTTTTTGTCAAATAGTTATTGACTGCATTGACTGTTTTGATGATTGCTGCTTTATGTTTTTAGATCTGGTATAGCTAGGCCACCTTCCTTTGCATTTTTTTCATTAATTCCTTTCTTATTCTTGACCTTTTGTTCTTCCAGATGAATCTTGTTATTATTTTTCTAGCTCTATAAAATAATTTTTGGTAGCTTGAGAGTATGGCACTGAATAAGTAAATTAATCTTGTTAGGATTGTCATTTTAATTATATTAGCTCATCCTACCCATGAGAAATTATTGAGATAATGCATTTAAAATGCTTTGCAAGTCTTTGGCTACACTTTCCTCCTTTTTCCATCTTGATCCCTCAGTGAACTAGTTCCACTCTTGATTATCCTCTTGAGTCTCTTAGCTCTTATCCTAATACCAATCTTGCCATGCCAACTTTCAGCCTCACTTCTACAGATATGGTGTTTGACAAAGCTAGAGAAAATCATGAAACAGTGCTGACTGGGTCCACTACAAATTTGTTACATAATCTCAACTGGCCCTTCACTGTGGCAGGGCAATCCTTTTACATGTCCTTAATCGATTAACTATCACAGTGGCTTTTCTAAACTTTCTGATCACTTCTTAAGCCTCCTAAGGTCTCCCATCTCCCTATCCTCTAAGCTGGGAATCTTGTCTCATCTTTAACTAAAAAAATTGAGGCCATTCAGTGAGAGCTCTCTCTTCTCCCTTCCTCACCTCACATATCACCTGTGCCTTCTGCAGTTGTCTTCCTCTTCACCCCAGTCTTACAGGAGGTATCCCTCTAAAAGGTAACTCCCTCTGCATGCACAAACAACCCCATTCCATCCTGTCTTTTCCAGTAGATTTCTCCCTCTATCATTCCCATTCAATTATGTTCACTCTCTCTTTGTCTAATGCCTGCTTCCCTACCACCTACAAACGTGCCCAAGGCTGTCTGTAATGGGTTCCTCCACTTCTTTTCTGTTCAGGGTCCAATTTACCTTCTCAACATTTCTCATACATTTTCCTTTCTCTCCTAGGACACTGCCACCAACCTGGTATAGGCCCTCTTCACCTCACTTCTATTCTGCTGGATTAGTGTAATAGCTTGCTGCTTGGTTTTCTTGTCACCAGTCTCTCCCCACTTCAGCCCATCCGCTGTTCAGTTGCCAAATTGATCTTTCTAAAGTGCACATCTGAACATGTCACCCCCACTCTCCTTCCCAACTCGTTAAATCCCAGTGGCTCCCTATCATCTTCAGAATCAAATATAAAATCTGTTTGATATCCAAAGTCCTTTTAAACGTGCCTTCGCCCTGTCCCATCCTCAAGTCTTCTTATACCTTATACCCTCTGCAATACCGTGTACTCTCTAATCCAGCGACACTGCCCTCCTCTTTGTCTTTAAACAAGACACTACATCTCTTGATTGATCTCTTGAGCCTTTTCACTGGCTGTTTCTCATACATGGAATGTTTACCCTTATTATTTCTGCTGCTGGCTTTCTTGCCATTCTTTAAAGTTCCAACTAAAATCCTACCTTTTACTGAAAGGGAAGATTATCTTTTCCTGATCCCTCTTAATTTCAGTGCCATTGAATCTATTCATCATGAGCTCTTTCTTCTCCCATATGCCTTCTGCCATTCTCCTCTTTGATCATGTCCCTCATGAAGAGGTGGCCTTACTCCCTGCAAGGCTAACCTCTCTATTTGCACAGATCCCATTCTACCCCATCTCTTCCAACACATTGCCTTCTGTTATCTTCATCGTGTCAGCTTATTTTCATTCTCTCCCTGTCTACTGGCTATAAACATGCCCATGTCTCTCCTAGCCTCAAAAAATCATTTGATTCTCTCAACACCACTACTTTCTTATATTTCTTCTGCCCTTTGTGACTAAGCTCCTTAAGAAGGCCATCTATAATCAGGAATCAAAAGATATTGACTAGGAAATTAATCTAATATTCTGAAACTCCATAGGGAGAACTGTATATCTTATACCTGGGTTCAAAAAAATTCACAAGTGTAGGATGAAGGAAGAGTGGTTAGATAGCAATGTAGGAGGGTGTAAAGCATATGTGTAGCACCAATGCAATATTCACAGTTCCATTGGTCACTATAAATATACCAGCACAATACTTGATTGCAAAATATAACAGACTCTTCATATAGAAGACAGAAGCAAAACATTTATTCAGACACCAGAAAACCAAATCCCCAAACCAGTAAGCTGAATCCATCATAGTAGCAAAGAAGTCAATAAGCCACAACAGCACAGAGAGCCACAGCTTCCTTTAGCCTTCCCACAAATCAACATTTACTCATAAGCCTGTCCCCCTCAAATGCATCCTCTCCCCCCTTCAGTCTAGCTGCTCTCACTCCCAGCTTTCTGTGGGCTCTGCTCCACCCTTCAGAAAACTCCTCCCACCACAAGCTCCATGTGATTACATTTAACCCATTGGGAGGCAGGGTATATCTTCAAAGCAGGGAAGGTCTTTAGATTCCCTTAGGCTTATTAAGGGACAGAGAAGATCTTCAAATTCCCATTACTATTATTACAATGTACCAGGTAGATCCTGCATGCCCACAGACAAAAGTTTGCAAAAACTCTAGGGTTTTAGTGGACTGTAAGCTCTTTTTGAATCATCTAGTTTTTTTTTTTAAAGTAATGTGATTTTGTGCTGTATCAAAAAAGGTATGGTTTTTAAGAATAAAGAGATGATATCCCTTAGTACTCTGATCTGGAATTATAGTTAGTTCTGGATGTCATAATTTAAGAAAGGCATGGATAAGCTGGTGAGAATACAGAGGAGGGTAACAGGGAATGCCAAAGACCTTGAGTTCATGGTTTATGAGGATGACTGAAAGCACTGTGGATAGTTAGCCTGAAAAAGAGAATCCTTGGGGAGGATAAGATAGTTCTGCTTACTTAAATTCTTGGGACTTTCATGTGGAAGCAGGATTTGGCTTGTTTTGCTTGTCCCAGAGGGCAGAACCAGGAACAGTATGTGGAAATTTAGACTTGATGCCAGGAAAAAATGCTTTCTAACAAAGAGTTGACTTGCAGTGAAATGGGCCACATCAGGAGTTGCCAAGTTCTCCCTCATTGGAGGTCTTCGAGAGGAAGAAGCTAGATAATCACTTGTTGGGTATGTTACAATGTGAATTACTTTTGGGTATGGGTTAGACTTTAGACCAAATGTCTTCCAAAGTCTCTTTTACCTCTAAAATTCCGTTACTCTGTAATTAGAATTATTAAACTAAAGAGTTCCTTTGTGCTTCCTGAAAATATGTTTCTGAGTCTAATACACCAATTAGGGACATTCAGGTTGAATACAGTTATCCCTTCCATATCATGACTTTCCCCATTGTGATTTTGATATATCATAGGTTGGCATAAGAAATTAAATGGAAATTTTTGGGAGTTTGGTGAAAGTTGCAGATGATATGCAAAGGTCAGCAGAGGACACAGAGCCTATGACCAAATACTTTACCCAAATTTTACAATAAGGTACTATGAACACCTCATAAACAAAGAAAAAACTCAGACTTCTTCAGTATGAAGACAGGGCCAGTAGATTTGAATTTTCTAGATTCCCTACCCCCTCTAACCCCCATAGTGTGGTAGGGATAACTGTACAGAACTGTCTTCATATGAAGAAAAGCAGTTACATGGCACAGTAGATAGAGCACCAGGCCTGACGTCAGGAAGATCCATGTTCTTCATGAATTCAAATCCTGCCTCAGACGCTTACTAGTTGTGTGACCCTGGACTAGTCACTTAACCCTGTTTGCCTCAGTTTCCTCCTCTATAAATGATCTAGAGAAGGGAATGGCAAGCCGCTCCAGTATGTTTGCCGAGAAAACCCCAAACTCCCGCAAAGAGTGGGACATGACTGAAAGAGCAGCAGCAGCAACCATGGATTAAAATCCTGTGACTCTTCACAGGTGTGGGGAATGGAGGGAGGCAGGAAGGAGGGTGGTTCAAAACACAAGAGTCAGGTACAGAAGTTTTCACATTGATTTTTTGGGGGAGGGAGCAGCAGAGAAAGAGGTTGTATAATTGGGGAGAGAAGAGGTAGCAAACAGAGGAGAATGGGTAATGCTTCTTTACTGAAAACATGACTGAGAAGTGGGAAGAAGGGATAGTGATTCCCCTTGTCTGTCAACAAGAAAGGGAGATGTAAGACAATGGTTTGGAGGGAATAAAGGGGTCTGAGTGACCCTATGGAACTGGTGCTGGGCAGGGAGGGGTTGTCTTACTATAAAGGAGATGGATGGGGACTTTGTGATGGGTTTAATATGGGGAAAAGTGTGCATTGGGAGGCCCTTTTTTTTGAAGGGTGCAAGGCAATTGGGATTAAGCTAGCTAAGTGTCTGAGGCTGGATTTGAACTCAGGTACTCCTGACTGCAGTGCTTTATTCACTGCACCACCTAGCTGCCCCAGTTTGCCTTTCTAAGAGACTCCTGTGCCTCCTTGGGTAGTGTTCTTCCCTAGAGGAGATGCATGAGTTTCTAGGGGCAGCAAGCATGCAGAATGCTTGACTAGTGGGGGAAGCATAGAGGCAAGGGCAGGATGGCCACACAAGGGGGGGGCACAGGCCACAGCATCTGGTAAGCGGGTTAACTCCTGCTAGGCAGAGCTTCAGTCTAACATCACTTCTTTCTTCAAATGATACATCAAATAGTGAGGCAGAGCACCAAAAAGCATGGAACGAGACCTACAAAGGCAGTAACACAGAGACTGGCTGGAGGAGAGAGCTCTGCTTCATGAGGAGCAGAGAGAACAAAAAAAGAGCAAGTGAGGGCCTGGTACATGAACCAGAAGGAAAACATTGAGAATAGACTAGAAAGGAAGAAGAAGAATGAAAAGAACAAAGTGATGGATTTTTTTTAAACAAAAGGACACAGTAAGAGAAAGATACAAAAATAAGAGGTTGGAAGGAAGGAAGATTTTGAATTCCTTATTTAAAAGGTCAAGGAAAGATAAGGGACAAGAAAGTAGAAGAAATAGATAGCAAAGTAAATGAAACAGATTACTTTGACCAAAGTGTGTAGAATTAATTAGATGTAGGAGATACTCAAGGCAGTTATACCCATTGGGAGGAAATTGCAGTAAGTCAACAAGGGGTAATGGGAGATTGAACTACAATTTTAACAGGGGACATGTGCGTGAGGGTAGAAATTTTTTGAAATGATTTGTGAGCTTTTGCAAAGGTAGAATTGATAGGACTTAGTGTTCTATTGGCAGTGAAGTTTAGGGATGGTGAAGAGGCTTGAAACTTCAGTGACTATGAGAATGGTGGCACCATTAGTAGAAATTCAGAAATCTGGAGGAGGTGCAGGGTTTTGTTTATTTTAGGAAAGATAAGTTGTTTTAGATATCTGAGTTTGAGGTTTTATGGGATATCCAAGTTGGAAATGATTAGTAAGCATTAAAAATTCAGATCTGAAGTTCATGAAAGGGAAAAAATCTGGAAATAAAATTTTGGCAACCATCCCCATAGGGATAATAGCTGGCTCCACAGGGCAGCACAAACATCAAGGGGAAGAAAAAAAGGCAGAAGATATGACTTGGTGGAATTCCCACGTTTAGAATAAAGCCCTTCAGTTGTAGACGTGTTTCCTAATGTCCGGGCTGTTTTCTAACTGACGACTTAGGTGATCACGTTGTTTTTTTCAGTTGTTTCAGTCATGTCTGACTCAGATTTAACATGTGAAAGAATGTACCTTGGGAGGCTGCCTTTTCTTTCTTTTTTCGGGGGAGGTAGAAGGCAAGGCATTGGTGACTCCATTTAGGGTTTTCTTGGCAAAGATACTGGAATGCTTTTTCTTTTCCAACTCATTTTACAGATGAGGAAACTGAGGAAAACAGGGTTAAGTGTTTTGCTCAGTGTGTGGGTCAGAGATCACCAACTGAAATAAAATAGGGAAACTTCTCCAGGTGAAAACAAGAAGGAGTTTTATTACTATCTCACGAGAAAGGGCATCTCTGCTCTGATCAGGCATCAGGCAAGAGAGGGGAGTCAGAAAGCAAGCACATGGTTATATACCCTTACTACGGAAACCCCCAAACCTCCCCCTCAACTGGCCTTTACTCCCCTTTGTGAGGAGGCGGGCTCACAGTCTAAGCCAGGAATCTACCTTGGAGACAAAGAACACAGAAACATGTAGGTGTCCAATGTAAAGCCAGGAAAGCAGTTTTGTCCTTATTTGGCATATCTTGTGCTGAGGTGGCACTGAGGAGGGGGATGACTCCCTACTGCTTTGAGTTTTGAGTCCTTGTAAATCATGTGATCCCTGGTAAAAGGGACTCAGGTTTGTTCCCACAAGAAACTTTGCTAGATTTTAGGGTATAATCTGAGAATTTTTCACCTCTCTCATTCAATCTCACCTCTTATTTTTCACCTTCTGAAAACTTCTCACACTATAGCTGATAAATCCCTTTTACAATCTCATCTTCCCAAGATGAGATTGTAAAAGGCTCCAGGCTGGTATTGATGCACTGGGAACCTCAGTGGCAGAGTTTGAGTGATCAAGCCTTTGTTCTGCAAAGAATGAAGATGCTCTACCAAAGCATGTACATGATTTCTAACCTCTCGGTGGTTTCACACCCTCTTGAACAAGGCAAATGCAAACAAGGAAAAGGAGCATGCTGCAAGTGGCTGGGGGGGATCAAGGTAGCAGGATGGGAATACATAACAATGAAGTAAAAATGAGCCAAAGCTACAAAAAGATATAAAGAACCAGTCTTGGGTATGTAAGGAGGACCAGGGAGGGAGCAGTTCTTGGGCAGGCCTGGTCCAGACTCTTGGGAAAGCAGTGTGTATCTGAGGTTGTCTTTTTCAGGTCCCTTGGCTCAGATGTCCACTCTGGAACAGGGGTCATCTTTAGATGCCTAGAGTCCATATCCACAAGCTGGAGTAGTCAGACAGACCTGACAGGGGCTCCCAGAAACATATGATTTATACTAAAGGCACATAGAAATGGCTCGGTTTTCTAGCCACACAGGGCTAGGCTCAAACAATACAAGAAAGTTTTTCTCACAGTTTTACAAAATTGTATAATTAAGTTACATATCGATTAAAATTCTTAGGTGGCTCACAATATACTAGTTTTGGGAAGGGAGATTACATGTCACTAATATAATCAAGAAAACTTACACATGAACCATACAAATCAACAGAATCACAATTGGAAAACAATTAAAAAGATTCTACCCAGGCAGTGTCTAAGATTGTCTTCAAAACGTTTCCCAGGCAGAGACATCCACTATTTAGTAGTTTTCAGCCTGCAGCCCATGCCATTCTATTATAGGCTTTTATGACAACTATCTCTGTAATCAAAGCTTAAGACAATAGTAAACTGCAGTACCCAAAAGTCTTAAATAGCAAATAAATATAGACTGGTATCCTTCAAATAGGACTATCTAAAGCTTAATCAAGCTATTAATTACAAAATCAAGTTACAAATATTTCTACCTTCCTAAAATACTTTCTCACACTCTCTTTACATATGGAAACCATATAAAACTGATACAAAGGTATCCAGAGCAACTATCTAGAGACAGGAGGGGCTTGGATGACCCCTATTTGTCCCCAGACCTTCTTATCTGCCTTCTGTATTTCTAATCAAATCCTTTTCTTTCCTAGTCTCTCAAACCCATCATCCAGTTTATTCAGCTTTCCTTTATTCAGCAACATGGTTCATAAGTTACTATTCTTTCACTAACATAGCTCTGTACTAGAATCCTAGTTTAAACAAAACAAAGAGTGTAATGGCTAACTAACCCCATGGACTGACAAGAGTTGTATCCTTGTTTATTCTTTCCTAATTATACTCAGTCCGGAAGAGTGAGATTCTTCAGGAATCTAAATCTTTTACTTATAAATCCAGTTACAAATTTTGCTTAGGCCATGGAATAACCACAAATTCAGATTAAAACAGCAAGATCTCTTCTGCTCTATAACTTATTGCATTAATTTAACAATAACTTATTTTGAAAATTTAGTAGACCTTCAAAAAGTATCACAGAAAACTTTTCAAAACATCTCTTCTAAAAGTATTTCTCTTCTTTAAAAAAACAGTTTGAATTTATCCTGATGTTGGGAGAAATCATCAATAAACCTTTATGAAGAAAATTAATTGGAAAGTTTTAAATAATATCTTTCTTCCTCCTTTAAAATTGGAATTCATTAAACTAAGTTAGTGTCCGGAAGTAACAAATTCCTAAGATATCATGCAGAATTTCTAGATCACAAAGTTCCTTAGTCAAAAAGGTGTTGTAATAGAATCTTACATTGGTAACAGATATGAGACTGATTACAGGGATCTTCAAATAACTTCTTCATTTATTTCTTCAAGTTCTAATTCCAGTGCTGTTTAAGGGGGCATGTACATAACCTATCCCCTGAGCCAGCAGGATTTCTGGAGGAGGGAAAGCTTTAGCAGCTTCTGCCATCCCAGGGAGAGGAAAACTTTCTTGTTCTTTTATCAATTTCCTTAATTCCCTCCAGAGAAGGGCATGTACTGGTGTGCCTGGCCTGGCCAAGTCAATTAAGTCCCCACCCCTCGATTCCTTTTCAGAGGGTGTAGAGAGTAGGGAAGGAGAAGTCAAGGCTGGGCCAGGAGGTCCCGTTGGTGGAGGAACATAGGGCAGGGGCAGAGAAAGAAGAGGGTCCCAGGGATGGGGCCTCTGTTCTTGTTCTTCCAATTTTCCTTTGGGCTTCTCTCCTTTCCTCTGTGTTAGAACAAATTGTCCTACCGCAGGCAGCCACAGGTCTGCATATTTACTTTCCTCCAGGGTAAAAAGGCTCCTTAGAATTCACATACAAACTTAGTTGTTGGCACACCCAGTCTTCAGAGGAGCTGTATTTTGGCCAAGATACACTTCCTCCACAGAGGGATGCCCCAAATGAAGCAACACTATTTCATCATCTTCCTTTTGTCTTTTTCATTATATTTTGGTATAGCATCCCCAGAGGACCGTCCTCTGGAATACTTCCCAAGGACTCATGAGGTTCTGCTCACCGTTGGGCTGTCTGCACACAACTCAGTGACTGTGCCTTCTCTCTTTCTTTTGTTTCTCACTTTTCTTCACATCACAGGACAAATTTGCTTCTTTTCATTTCTGTTCTACTGAGTTTCTCCCTTTGGGTAGTTTTATCCTCCCAAGAGGTGCACTGGTACTAGATCACAAGGGCTGCCAGAGGAAACTCCTGTGGGCTGCACTGACCCTTGTTAGCCAATAGTGAGACTCCTCTTCAAGCCCCATGTTAGGCACCAAAATTGTGTGGGTTAGAGACCACCAACTTAAATAAAATAGGGAGACTTCTCCAGGTGAAAACAAGAAGGAGCTTTATTACTATCTTATGAGAAATGGCATCTCTGCTCTGATCAGGCATCAGGCAAGAGAGGGGAGTCAGAAAGCAAGCACATGGTTATATACCCTTACTACAGAAACCCCCAAACCTTCCCCTCAGCTGGCCTTTACTCCCATTTGTGAGGAGGCAGGCTCACAGTCTAAGCCAGGAATCTACCTTGGAGACAAAGAATACAGAGAAACATGTAAGTGTCCAATGTAAAGCCAGGAAAGCAGTTTTGTCCTTATTTGGCGTATCTTGTGCTGAAATGGCACTGAGGTGGGGGATGACTCCCTCCTGCTCTGAGTTTTGAGTCCTTGAAAATTATGTAATTGCTGGTAAAAGGGACTCTGGCTTGTTCCCACAAGAAACCTTACTAGATTTTAGGGTATAATCTGAGAAGTTTTCACCTCTCACTCACCCAAGGTTACACAGCTAGTAAATGTCTAAGGCCAGAATTAAACTCAGGAAAATTGGTTTTCTTCACTCTAGGGCTGGGGATCTATTGCTCCCTAGCTAACCTAATCACACATTTTTAAAATTAGTATTAGAAAATCTAGTCCCTTTCAAATATTGGACAATTCTGAAATTAAGCCTTTGGATATAAAAATATTACTAAACACCATTAAAATGATATCTTGGAGAAAGATTATAACTCTCTTCTTTGCCATTCCCTGCAGAAGAATTCTCTAGACCACTGGACCTCCAGAGACTATGCCCTTTGGACTTCACTCCTTTAGCTTTGGAACTTTCTCTCTGGAGACTGTGCTTTCCTGAGTGATGAATTATGTGGCTAGATGACCCATTGTATCTAGCTGGCCTCAGTTATGCTTCATGTCTATGTCATTGCTCTTCATATAGAATGGATCACTCAGAGCCCAAGGGTTCAAAAAAAGTCCTTTTACCAAGGAAATAGAAAGAGATCAAAGGAAGAGGAAAAGACAATTTTTTAAATGTCAAAAACATAGCAATTTTTTGTTGTAGCACAAAGAACTAGAAACAGAAGAAGTCCTATGAAATGGGAAATGATTAAACAAATCATGGTTTATAAATGTAATGGAACATTATCAGATTGTAAGTAATGTTAAAATGGATGTTTTTAGAGAAACCTGGAAAGACCTGTATGAATGGATACAGAGTGAAGTGAGAAAAACCAGAACAATTTAAACAACAGCACAATTTTGTAAAGAAAAACAATTATTAAAGACTTAAAAACTGATAAGTGCAATGATTAACCATAACTCCACAGTATCAATGATGAAATAAGTTCCTCCACTCTTTTTTTGTGGGGGAGAAGGCAGGGCAGTTGGGGTTAAGTGACTTGTGTAAGGTCACACTACTAGTAGTGTTAAGTGTCTGAGGCCAGATTTAAACTCAGGTCCTCCTGACTCCAGGGTTGGTGGTCTATTCATTATACCACCTAGCTTCCCCTAAAGTTACTACACTCTTGATGAAGTTGATGAACTCAAGGTGTAGCATGAGACACATTTCTGGAAAGAAGCCATTTGTGAATTTGTTTTGCTTGACTATGACTATTTGTTATTAAGGTCCTGGTTTTTTTTTTAACTTTTGGGAAACAAGAAAGGGTGAAAGGAGTCAATGGTAATATTACCAAAAGAAAAAAAAAGAAAAGAAAAGAAGAAAGTCATTTATTTAAATATTTAATATTTAAATAATAAATAAATAAAAATAAATCAATTTTTAAAATATTTAAAAGAAAATGAACAAAAGAGAACAGAAGGGAGATCAGAAGATTGCATAGGCAAGCCGAATACTCTGAAGTCAGGAAGAGTCAGGAAGACTTATCTTTGTGATTTCAAATCTGACCTCAGACACATATTAGTTGGGTGACCTTAGGCAAGTCACTTTAATCCTGTTTGCCTCCATTTCCTCACCTGAAAAGTGAATGGCAGAAGGAAAAGGCAAACCACTTCAGTATCTTTGCCAAGAAAACCCCAAAAGGGATCATGAAGAGTTGGAAATGACTGAAATGACCAAACAACTACAACAACAAAACTGAATTTATTGTGTGTATCTGTATCTATATTAAAACATTCTATACATAGTAGAAGTTTGGGCTTTCACATGTAATCATCTTTTTATGTCCTATTTTGCATATTCATGTGTTTTTTGGGGACATTTGTTTCATGCAGAATAAAAAAGAAGGAGAAGTGTTCATCAAGTTTGTCAATTTAAAGATTATTGGTGATTTTTAAGAGAGCAATTTCAGTGAACCAATAGGATTGGGAATTTGTTAGATTGATTAACTTGGAAGCAGGTTTCTAGTGGAGTGTCCCAAAGATTTGTCAAAGGCCCTGTGCCTATTAATATTTTTGTCAATAACTTGGATGGTGTAAAGTAGTGACAGGTAGCTCAGATTACAGTTGCATGATTGAGCCAAAATCCAAAAGCATCTTGATGGGCTAGAAAGATTACCCTATTGTAGCAAGATGAAATTTAATGGAGATAAATATAAAGGCCACTAGATGTGGACTCAAAAAGTCAGTTTTACAATAGGTAGGGGGAAGAGGTGTGGGTAAACAGTTCTAGGGGATTATAAACTCAATACCAAACAACAATACTCTATAGCAGCCCAAAACATCTCACTAGGAGGGGCATTGAGTGCATAACAAGAGAGATGCCCTTCTGAAAGCCATGTTGTAATTCTGAAAGCCATGTTTTAGGAAGGATGTTGGAATGGCAGCTGCATCCAGAAGAGACTTTAAGGTGGAGAGAAGACTGGAGAATGTACGAAATCAGAATTAGTTGAAAAAACTGAGAATTGTTTCCTACTCTGGAGGAGATGTAGTAGGGACATGATAGCTGAATTCAAGTATTTTAAGTACTGTCATGTAGAATGCTTTTTAGGGTAGAGTTAGAAAAAATATAAGTGAAAGTTGCAGAGAGGCAGATTTCAGTTTGAAAGAATGATAAAACTTAATAATTAGATATAACCCAAATTGGAAAGGGCTGCCTTGGGTTGTAGTGGATTTGCTGTCACTTTCACTCAAGTGAAAGTTTGATGACCACTTGTCGAGAGAATTTCTATATATAACATAGCAAAACTTCTCTCAACAAGTGCCCGTGCATGCGCACGCGCACACACAGACAAACAGACACACACACACACACACACACACACTTTATGTAAGTGGACCGTTTTGTAAAGAGATTTTTATGTAATGTCAGTTTGCTCACAGGTGTCGGGAATGGAGGGAGGCAGGAAGGAGGGCATGAGCTGATTCAACACATAGGGTTCAGGTACAGAGAAATGAGAGCAGTACATGGGACTGGCCATGTGGGGGTCTGCCTGAACCAAGAGGAGAAAGGAGGGGGTCAGATACACTGGGGCCTGACACAGACACAAGAGAGGAAAGGAAAGGTGACCCATGGAGTGGAAGACAGATAAGGTATATCTGAACTCAGAGGGAAGACAGATACTTCAAGTGGACACCTGGGTGGGTGGGTGGAGCAGGGCAAAGGTCTCTTGTCAAGTGCCTTTCTGGCAGCAGTGACTGTCCTTCTGCTTTCACATGGAGGGTATTAAAAAAAATTTGGGGTGGTGGTGGTGATGTGTGGGGGGAGAGAGAGGGAGAGAGAGAGAGAGAGAGAGAGAGAGAGAGAGAGAGAGAGAGAGAGAGAGAGAGAGCGCAAGTAAGCAGCGTCCTGTACAGAAAAGTTAGCATGGGTGTTTTTGGAATATGGATTTCTTATAAAATTCTTTATGTAAAGTCAAATTTGCATAATGAGATTTAGGTAAAGCAAGAGCTCTTTCTTTTTTTTTTAAATTAATTTATTAGTTTAGTTTCAGTTAACAAGATTCAATTCCATAGTTCCTTGATTTTCAAATTTCCTTTCCTTCCCTCCCCCCTCCCCACATGACAGCATATAGTCCAGTATAGGATCTGCAAATGCATTCATATTAGACTATTCCAATTACAAAGGTGTATTGTACTAGGTGGGATGAAAGATGGTAAGGAAGAAATAAAACCAAACAGTGAAAAGAACAAGATCATTTAGTTTGCCTCCATCAGGATTCAAGCTCAGTTCTTTCTAGTTATATCTCTGGATGGCGCATTTCTCACTTTCTTGAGTCTTTCGGGATTAACTTATATCACTGCATTGCTGAAAAGAGTCCAGTCTGTCATAGTTGGTCATCACAGATATGGTATGTCTGTGATTGTATACAAATTTCTTCTGATTCTGCTCTTCTCGCTCAGCATCAGTTTGTATAAGTCTCTCCAGGTAATTATGAAATCCATCACCTCCTCGTTTCTTATAGCACAATAATATTCCATTACATTCATATACCACATCTTGTTTAGCCATTCCCCAATTGATGGGCACCCCTTTACTTTCCAATTCTTTGCAACCACAAAAAGGGCTGCTAAAAATATTTTTGTACATATGGGTCTTCCTCCCACTTCTATGATCTCTTTGGGATATAACCCTAGAAGTGGTATGGCTGGGTCAAAGGGTATGATATTATTTATAATCCTTTGGGCATAATTCCAGATTGCTCTCCAGAATGGTTGGATAAGTTCACAACTCCACCAGCAATGTATTAGTGTTCCAATTTGTCCACATCCTCTCCAGCATTTGTCACTTTCTTGTTTTGTCATCTTAGCCAATCTGACTGGAGAGATGTGGTATCTCAGAGTTGTTTTGATTTGCATTTCTCTAATCAATAGTGATTTAGAACATTTCTTCATATGCTTATAGATATCTTTCATTTCTTTCTCTGAAAACTGCCTGTTCATATCCTTTGACCATTTATCAATTGGGGAATGACTTGTATTCATATATATTTGGCTCAATTCTCTATAAATTTTAGAAATGAGTCCTTTATCAGAGACACAAGTTGTAAAAATTCTTTCCCAATTTCCCACCTCCCTCTTGATCTTGGTTGCATTGGCTTTGTTTGTACAGAAGCTTTTCAATTTAATGTAATCAAAATTATCCATTTTGCATTTTATAACGCTCTCTAATTCTTGTTTGGTCCTAAAGTCTTCCCCTCTCCACAGATCTGTCAGGTAAACTATTCCTAAGCAAGAGCTCTTTCAAGGAAGAGTCAGTCAGTCTATAGCGGACTTAAGTGCTAGTATCGAATGAGTCTTTCTATGGTAACAAAGAACTTGCTTATTGAATTGAACTGAACTGAAATGAAATCATAGGATCATAGAGGATCATAGATTGGAATCTTCAGAGACCATACTGTCCAAACAGCAAACCCAGTACATATTTTACAGACACTATGAGCTTATAGACTAAAGACAGTCACATAGAACTACCCTCCAAGATAAGAGCAGATAATATCAATAGAATGAGCAGAGGACTGAACACTTGTGTACCAGTTTCCTGCTAATCATTTGCTATGTGTTACTCAGTTACTTGATGTTGTGGTTATAAGAGAAACAATGATTCAGACCTTATGTTTATCTCATAGGGACTTCTGAAAGTTTTAATGAAATGATAGAAATCACATGCCTTTCTAGCCTTAAATGAGATGCGTAGGGAGGTATATTAACTCTCTCAGGCCTCTAGGCAACCATTTGGTACACTGTAACACTGATACACTAAATAGTACCCTTGGGAACTGGAAAGAGCCATTAAAAAACTTATTTTAAAATGATTTTATTAGAGCTATTTCTCAACTTTTCCATGAAAACGACTATGAACAAATAAAATTAATTGGTTTTTACACCCTGTTATGTAAAATTTCTGTAATACCTGCTGATAAACAACAAAATGGAATTCTTACCCTTATCTTTCTTAGTACTGGAATTGGTACTTACAAGCAATGGGATGACAATATAAAGTGGGTGAATAACAGAACGAGGAGTGCAGGAGGTCTGGATAATCTACACACTAGATAATGATCTTCCAGATAATTGGGAATTGACAACATTTTCAAAAAATACAAAAAAAAAGACATACAATATGATTGAAAATTTTGTTCTCATTACTTTAGGATTCTAGATGAAATCATCTTTTTATTCCCTCCATAGCAACTGCTTCTATTGTCATGATGTACTGACTCTCTTGCTGGGTCTTTGTTATTTTTGTTGATTGGTAGCAATGAAGGCAGCTGTGCTCATTCAGAACTGGTACCGTTGTTACAAGGCACGGTTAGAATTAAGGAGGCGCCAGGCTCTGAACATCTTTGAGTCCATTGAGTATGCAGATGAACAAGATCAAATGCAGGTTGGTACTTTTTTACCTGTTCTTTTATCTTTTTCCTTTGCAAATGCTTACTCACCACCCATCTTCTTAAAAAAAAAAAGTCAGTAAACACATATTTATTAAGCTCCTGCTATTTACCACATGCTGTATGCCACACACTAGAGAAGAATGGAATGTGAAATAAATATAGTTCAGAAAAAAATTTTCATTTTAAACTGAGGTGTACTGTCAAAGAACTGTCTCTAATGTTCTTGACAGATGGCTAAATAATTTATATCCAGGCTGAACCTCAACTAAATAATGGGCAATTCTAATAGTAAATATTAAACCACATTTTCTTGTAACTATCTCAGAATCAGTCAAGGAGTGAAGTAAGCAGATGATTTAGGAGGAGGATAGTACTTACTACTTGGAGTTCACAGAACCATGGAATGGTAGAATTTAATGGATTATTTATATTAAAACTCTTTTTTTTTTTTAAATGAGAAAACTAAAGCTCAAAGAATTGTAGTGACTTAGCCAGTGTTGCATAGTTGGTAGCAGAGCTGGTCCTAGAAATCAGATCTTATTTTAAGCCTCTATTGTCTTAGTTGTACCAAAAAGACAGTCAAAAAACAAAATCATTTTTCAAACTGGCTTCCTCATAAATTAGGATTTAGGGGACAGTTAACCCACAGAAAAGTAGAAATAATGCTTTTGTTTTCTTACTAGCACAGTACTAGGCACATAAAACATGTCCAATCCTTGTTTAATTTCGGATTTGTATAGATTGTCTTACTTGACTCTTCCTTGTTTGTTGACCCCTTTTCCTATATCCAACTAGTTACTAAGTCTTGCTATTCCTACCTCCACAACATCTTTCACATCTGTCCTTTTCTGTGTATCAGCCACCATTTAAATTTTGACACCTATTATTTTTTGCCTGAAATATTGCAACATATTATAATTGGGCTCCCTACTTCTAGTTTCTCTGCTGTCTAATCTTTCCTTCACACAGGTGCCAAATTAAAATTTCTTAGAATAAGTCTGACCATGTTGCTATCCTACTAAAAAATCAGTGGTTCTCTATTGTCTTTAGGATGAGATACAAAATCCTCAGCCTGGTATTTAAAGCCCTCTTAATATGGTTGTCATGTCCCTTTCTAGTCTTTTTTCATGTTTATTCCTTTTTTAACTTCATTCTAGTCAAACTAGCCAACTAATGGTTCCCCATATCTCGCAGCTCCTATTTATGTAACTGAATAAGCTGCTTCCCCTGGTCCAGCATGCACTCTCTCCTTACCTGTGCCTGGTTTCCTGTAAAATGCAGCTCACTTGGCACCTACTACATGAAGCCTTCCCTGATCGTCCCAGGTGTCAGTGACAAAAAAAATAATGCTAGCTTAATCAATTTAACAAGCATTTATTAAATATCTACTCTGTGTAGCAGAGGTAGGTGTGAGGTATTCAAAGATAAAAGTGGAAATAGTTCACTCAAGAGTTTTACTTTCTCTCTTTCTCTTCTTCTGAGGTCATGTTTTCAGTATTCCTAACTTCATATTATTTCTTTATTGTTGTTTTTATATGTTTACTCATTTTCCATCCTTACTTCTTGAGTTGAGATTTTGTGTTGGGACCAGACTCTGGGTACTTCTGGAAGGAATGATAGAGTCTTGTTTGGTACTGATTTATATTATCTAGGTGCTAGGTAATGGGGCATATTGGCAAGGCAATATTCACAGCACTGATGGCAACTGTGAATATGCTGGCATAGTTCTGAATCACAAAATATAACAGATACTGAATTACATTTATTCAGACACCAGAAAGCTGAATTCTAACACCAGAAAGCCAAATCCATCGCAGAAACAAAGAAGTTAATACACCTTATCACCACAGGGAGCAACAGCATCCCAAAGCCCTCCCCTTACTTGGGCCTTTCCACAAACACTCACAATCCTAGCTGTCTACTTCCCTGTGTCCTCTCTCTCCCTCAGGTCTAACTGCTCTGACTCACTTCCTGCTCCACCCTTTCTTGCTCTACCCATTCAACAAACTCCTCACACCACAGGCTCCATGGGATTATATTCAACCTATTAAGGGGCAGGGAAGATCTTGGAATTCCCATTACCATTACATGGGGTGCTGCATTTTTCAAACATTAACTTGTCAAGGTGGTCTGATCCAAGGTATAATCTGATTGTTGCTCTTTAGGGTGAAACCCTGGTTTGACATCAGAGACATTCAGGAATCCTTGGCTAGACCCAGTCCCAGATTCAATTTCCCTGTCTCCTTAACACTTCTAAAAGTTATGCTGTGGCTTTATTTCTGGACCCTGCATGTGAAATCTTTTGCTGTGTCTTTGTGTGGACCTGGGCTAGAAAATGTCCCCAGTATAGATGTTTTCCTTATATTTCTTGATCTTTGCTTGGTCTGATGCTATTTTTTTCCCATCCTTGCTGAAGTAACAGTGAGAGCAATAATCTGTTCTGCTTCCACTCACTCCGTCATCTTCCAGAGTCCTTCCAAACACTCCTCTGATTCCCTGGCTTCTCTTTCTTTTCCCAGCCCCATGATGCTTATGTGACAATGGGCATCACTTAATCCTCCTCAGAGGCTGGAGTAGATGATCTCTGAGGACACTTTGAGCTCTACCTCTGTGATCCCATGCTGTTCCCCAAAGCTCTGTTCTCAGCATGAACCTCAACAAATGAATCTCATGTGTACATAGCTCATGCTAGACCCTGGGCAAATACAGAGATCATGGAACTCTACATCTAGTTGGGAGATTTAATATATATACAAAGAGCTATAAGAAAAAATAGTAAATGACTGAGTTTGTAGAGGCAATACAGTGCTTCGTAAGAATAGTAGTGGGGTGGAGGACATCTGAACAGGAATTCCTGTGTGGGACATAACTAACCAGGTACATTTTTTAAAAGATGGAGATGTGATATAGTGGGTATTTCGAATATAAGAAAGAGCATAAACCAAAAGTTGAGCAGCATGGACTGTACAGGAGGGATAGCAAATGGTATAGTTTGGCTGGAGTAAAGTTGGGGGGTATGGTATGAAAAAAAGAAGCAATGAAAAGATTTGAATGTCAAGTCAAGGAGTTTTAACCTTATTTAATAGTCAATAAAAACAATTTAAGGTTTTTCAACAGAGGAGTGATGATTAAATAGGTGCATAATTCAGCTTAATTCAACCAACATGATTAAGTGTCTATTTTGTGAGAGATGGCACCCCTCCTCCCATCTTCCCCAAACTCACTCTTCCTCCTGGCTTCTGTTTTTGCCACTGGTACTTCTATTCCCCTGATCAACCAAGTTAAAAACCTTGGTGTCCTTGTAAAAATTTTCACTCTCCTTCACACCTCACATTCAGTTACTGAGCTCTGTCAGTTACATATATATCTTCACAGTCCCCTTCTTTCCATTCCTCCTGCTACCATTTCGGTATAGACCCTCATTGTCATCTGCCACAAGTATTACAATATAATAAGCTATCCTTATTATAATAGGCTTAAAGCTTGGCTCTCTAACCCATCCTCCCTGTAGCTAAAAGACATCTTATTTATGTACAGACATGAGCGTGAGTCTGATGGTGCTCAAATCCCTCCACTTGATTTCCATGGAACAGAGTTTAGCCTCCTTAGCTTGGCATTCAAGGCCCTTCACAATCTAGTACCACTCTATTTCCATAATCTAATTATTACTAGATAACTAGAATTTATATAGCTAAGTATTTTTTACATGACACTTGATGAATGTTTGTTTGTAGAAATTGAACCTTTTTCTTTAGTAATAATATATCCATTAATATTTGTTTATGGAAGTTGGATCTTCTATATTTAATAATATATCCATTAAGATCATCTGCGGTTCTTAATTCATCGGTGCATATTGTTGTGAGAAGGCACTTATCCTTGGAAAACCTTCCTTTTCACTTACTGAACCTCTTAGTAAACTTTCTAGACACTTCCTAGCTGTGTGACCCTGGGAAAGTCACTCAACACTGTTTGCCTCAGTTTCCTCATCTGTGACATGAGTTGGAGAAGGAAAGGGCAAAACACTCCAGTATCTTTGCCAAGAAAACCCCAAAAAGGATCACAAAGATTCAGGCATGACTAAAAACAACTAAATAACAACAAAATCCTTCCAGACTGCTATAGGGTTATAATATCCTTTTTTAATGGTAGATGTAATGGGAGCAGGGTGTATTTGGTTGTTTTAATATGGTTCTGATAGATTGTAAGTTCCTTGAGGACAGGAACTGTGTTCTTTCTGAGCTTTGTATTCACCCTAACACTTATCATAATACATTTTTGAAATTACAATCTTAGTAGCAGCTAACTTAGAATGGTGAAATTTCTGTGTCTTTAAAGAAGGTTGGCATGGAATAAAGTATTTATATTTCCCCTTCTATACCTCTGTTGCCCTCAAAGAAAAAACAGATAGAAAAACTCAAATGAAGATATTTGTTGTCTTAGTATTTTGTGACTTGATTGACATTTTTCTTTTTTTTCTTTCTTTTTTTTTTTAGCTAGCCAACTTTTTCTCCTTCATGCTGGAAAACTATGTAAAGACCAACAAGAAAAGTTCAGGTAGGAAGATAAGCTGAAAGTAAAATTAAGAAACGACTTTGAAAGATAAATTGTCTGGTGAGGCAAAATGAAGGACTAGAAAAAATATCCAAGGTGCTACAATGAAGAGTTATAAGTACTTTTGAACCCTTAAATAACTCTTATCTACTACTACTACTACTACTACTACTACTACTACTACTACTACTACTAGCATTCAATAACACTTTAAGATTTGCAGAGTACTTTACATATGTTATCTCATTTGATCCTCACAACACTCCTGGGAGGTGGGTGCTACTATTACCCCATTTTATCGATGAAAATACCAAGACAGGTTAAGTGACTTGCCTCGGGACAGTATCACAGAGCCTGTGGTGGGACTTGAACTCAGGGCTTTTGACTCTAGATCCAGCTCTCTTTCTACCACATCATTTAGCTGCCTACGGTGAGAAAATCAGAGAAAAACAAGTTATGATGATGAATTTATTAGGAACACCTATGATTTTAAAAATTCTGCAATATAGAAATGCTAAGAAAGTAAAGAGATGAGCTGTGCTTTAAAAAAATCAGTCTATTTGGTTGGTTTTTGTGCTATTGATCCAACATCGAATTTTTCACTTTTCAAAAGATTACGATGATATTTTTAATAATAATAGCTTACAAGGGGAGGCTAGGTGGCACAGTGAGTAGAGAGTCGGCCCTGGAGTCAGAAGGACCTGAGTTTGGATCCGGCCTCAGACACTTAACACACACAAACAAAAACCTAGCCGTGTGACCTTGGGCAAGTTACTTAACCCCAACTGCCCTCCAAAAAAAAAATTAAAAAAAAAATAATAGCTTACCTTTCACACAGCAATTTAAGGTTTACAAAAGAGATCTTTTACAACAGCCCTGTGAGGTCACTGGTATAAGCAACATTATTGCTGTTTCATGCGTGAGAACATTCAAGTGTAGAGCTTCAGTGGCTGGTCTGGGCTTTTTAACATGTCAGCCCACACAACTAGTGAATGCCAGAGACAGAAACAAATAAAAATCTCTCCTGACTCTAAGCCTAATACTCTTTCCACTCTACCACCCTGCCTCTCCTATACTATATAACCTCCTACAGACAATGATGTTGTGAAGTGACTTTTTGAGGACTAATTGTTGATTATTAATTGTTGATGACACTGATAGGCAGCAAGTGACTGGTAAAGAAGGCAGCATCTGCCATGTCATAAAGTGTCAGGACCATAAGCAGCTAGCCAACAAACAGGCACAATCCAGAGGTCACAATATTTTGAAATAGTGCACACACACAGCAGGATATGGAGAAATGATCTTTTTTCAGGTGAATGTTATTAAACATGGTTGTTCACATTTTTGTCCTCTTTTCCTATAGGGAAATTGGTTTTTATGCTTGTTTTTCGGAGGGGGAAAGGCAGGGCAATTGGGGTTAAGTGCCTATAGGATTATTAATAATAAATATGGCCAACATTTATACAGCATGTTAAGGTTTATAGATTTATATGATCTCATTTGATTATCATAACAACCCTATGATATAGATGTTATTATTGTCCCTTTTTAATAATGACAATGATGATTATAGTTGCTAGAAATACTATCTTATTTTATTTGGACAATAACCCTGGGAAGAGGGTGCTATGATTAGCCCCATTTTACAGATGAGGAAACAGAGGTGACTTGCCCAGGGTCATATAGTTAGTGAGTGTGTGAGGCTGGATTTGAACATAGGTCTTCCTGACTTCAGGTTCACTGCTCTTTCTACTAAGCCACCTAGTTGACATTTTACATGTAACTGTAGCAGCAAGCACCCCAATATCCCCAGGGTGACTGCCAACACAGGTTCTTAGATCTGCTTTTGTAAAGGAAAGCAACTCAAAATGGGTTAACAAGCTTACTTTAATCAAACAAACACACCTTACCTAGTTCAGGGGAAAAAGGTCAGCACCCCAAACTTCAGAGTTACAGAACTTACAGATCAAACAGACAGGCTTCCAAACTGTCCTACCATTATATCAATACCAAATCACAGTTACCAGAGAGGGAAGCATCAATATCTGGGTTTTCAAAGCCGGGGGGCTCTCAACAACGGCTTCCCAGAGTCTCATCTGGTCAAATCACACACTTCTCAAAGTAAGCCCCAAAGCAAAGCCTCAAATCAGGGATTATATAGTCTTCTCTTGGCTCAGAGAATGTAACCACCCTTTTGATCCACTGCCCAATCACACAGCATCAAGGTGTGGTCATTCCTGAAAACCAAGCCTCCCACCACAGTCTCCATGTGACCACATTCAGCCTATTAGGAGGCAGAGCATATTTTCAAATCAAGGAAGGTTTTCAGAGTCTCTTAAAGCCAATCAAAGTCTCTTAAGCCAATCAAAGGGCCTAGGGGCAGGGAAGATCTTTAAATCTACATTTCCATTACAGTAACCCAGGTTTCTAGTCTGAAACATTTTACATGAAACTACCAATTTATGGAGAAAATGATGATGTGACCACATACGACAACTTAAAGGGCAGTGTTGGTGCAAGAGATTTGAGGAGGAGAGACATTCTTCATTCCTTCTTTGAGAGAGGCTTATAGATCTTCAACATGCCCATCAATTCCCAAAGTCTTTTTTTTTTCTCTAAAAGAAATCTGGAACCACACATGAATCTTTCAAAGAAGGAATGAATGATTTTTCTCTCCAAAGCTGTTATAATAATAACTCTTCCAGGTTACTGTCATCATTCTTTTCAACAATCAGGAGAGTTTTAGGCAAAATACTCTAGGCTGCAAAAAAAGTTTATATGATTTCATTTGATTACAACGGGATACATAACCAATTAGGAAGTTGAGATTAAAAGAGGTTAAGTGACTTGCCTAATATATAGATTACAAATGTCTGGAAAATTCATTCTATGGGAACAGAATTTTTGTAAAATTCTACTTTACAAATATGTTCAAAGGCCAACACTACATCCACAACACTAGCCAATCTTCATTATTTCCTAAGAATATATAGCTACAAACAAATGAGAATCTAAATGCATTTTCTAAGAGGCAGTTTCCAGGCATAAAAGCACATTACTTTTTTTTTTTTTTTTTTTTTTTATTTTAAACAAGAAGTTTATTTAAACAACAAGATGTTTGACTTGAAGGGAAAACTATCTAGGATCAATTTCTTTATAGTAATTTATCCCTACTGAGAGACAGAGATTGCCCTACATGTAACAGCTACGTACAAAAAAGTTATAAAATCGTCCTCGGTTTTACAATGATAAAAGAAAAACATTGAAATTATCCAATCAAACAAGGTATGCAAGGATTTTTTTTTTGTGGGTTTTTTTTGTTGTTAAACAGTGAGAGCAAAATAACTTACTGGAATATAAAGATAAAAGTTGAATGAGCATGCCACTAATGGAGAAAAGGGATATTTTTCACAGAACCAGTTTGTTTTTTCCCCTCCCCATCTCCATTTGATGTTGATCAAAACATACCATCGGCCATTTAGTTAAAAAAAAAATACGCATTATGCCTGTGCACATACACCAGTTACTTTATGTACAATAAAGGAATGGGGAAGGGAATCAAAGAGAGAAAACTATACTGCAGTAGTCAGGATGTGGATGAACCCAATCTTGGTTTTCTAATTGTGAATGTCTTGTTTTCCTTGGGAGCACAGTTCTGGAGCAGAGTTGTAGATTCTCTTTCTAGTAAGCGCCTCCTGTCTGCTGCTGGAATACATCAATTGTATCTTCATCCTCCATTTCCAACTGTGCAGGTGTGTCTGTTTCATTGATTGGTTGCCCATCAAATCGGAATCTGATCTGCCTCATTGACAAGCCCTGTCGTTCACAATAGGCTTTCATTAGTTTACTAAGTGGTGTGTGCCTTTTAATCTTAAACTGCACCACCGAACCATCTTGCCCTGCCACCTTCAAATTAATGTGGTCGTTGTTTTCAGTCTTGACTCCTTCCTTCGGCTTTTCGTCGGCCATGGCGAGTCCGGGGGTCTCCTCAGCCGCCGCTTTACAAAAGAGGCACCAGGATGGTCCGCTCCACGGAACGGAGGGAGAAGCAGCAGCGGCAGGAGCAGGAGCAGGAGGAGGAGGAGGAGGAAGATGATGGTGGTGATGGTGGGGAAGAGGAGGAGAAGAAGGAGGAGGAGGAGGAGGTGGAGGAGGAGGAGAAGGAGGAGGACGAGGAGGAGGAGGAGGAGGAAGAGGAGGAGGAGGAGCAGCACATTACTTTTTAATCTGACTTCCCATTGTTTACTCCATTCAGAATGCCTATGATATTTTATGACATCTTTATAAGCTAGATAAAAGCCCTACCAAGACTGATGGGAAGAGTTATGTTTTCAATCTACCATGGAAGGCTTAATAGTGAACAGTTCCTGAACCAAATTTGATGGAAAGAGGAGGAAAAAAATGCTTTTCTCATTGTTTGTTGTAGATCTTTGCATTTTTTTGCAATACTTTTCAATTTTTTTCAATTTTTCAATTCAAATTCGCAATTATTTGCTATTTTGCAATTTTTTTCTTCTTGATCTTCAGTAAAGTGATTTCTAAAAGGAAATTTAATAATGGAGAAATGTGTCTATATTACCTCTATCAATTGTCCATTAATGTCTTGTAGCCTATTTAACTGATAATTCAAAATCTTTTCATTCCTATTGTCAAGTACATATAGAATTAAACTGAAAATTTCTCAATCACTCAAACGATATCTTAAAATACCAGTGATCTTTTGAGAAAAACTCAAGATCATCTATCATATCTCAGAATTTAGGTAATATCTGACTTCTTAGAGTTTCTAGACTGTTAGTTACACAACAATTAAGATTTTCTTCTTTCTCAAATTATTATTTATCACATGCTTCTATTTTCAGAATCAAAATAAGGACTAATGACCATTCTCTTTACATAAGGTTTTGGTCAAATTTAGGACCATTTCTATGTTTTCCCATTGATGCCAATTTAATTTTTCCCTTTGAGTTGGTAACTTTTATAATGAAATTAGACTTTATGTTCTATTATCTTTTAAAAATTAAAGGTTTTATTGATGTGCTTAATTTTGTGCATTAATCACTAACCAATAATAGTCCTCTACCAACAATAAAATAATATTAAAGCAAAACCATCCAGTGCAACCACTATGATTGATAGAACATATGAGGTTTTGCTCCAGTAATTGATCACCTCTCTGTAAAGAGCAAGGAGATATATTCCAATATTAGTCATCTAAAGTGAATATTGTTCATTGTATTTTATCTGTGCTATCCTTTCAGTTCACTTTGATTTATGTTACTGTAGTCACTGTGCATAACGACTTTCATAAAAATCTAGAGAAGGCAGGGTATTTAGGAAATCATAAATTATATTTTCCCCTTGGTTATTTATTAGCTTTACATGGAAAATACATAAGTTTGATTAACAACACTGGCCTAATTAAAAATATATTTTCTTCTCAAAATTGTTTTCTGTTTATTACTGGATATTATGGGACTATCTAGGTGGACTAGATTGGTTGAGTAGGCAAGAGTCTTGGTTGAAGCTAATATGTTGGATTTTGTGTTTTTATAGATCAATTAATACCCTGATGGAAAAACATTGTTCAAAGGTCAAAGTTTACACTTAGCATCTTAGTCAAACATTTTTTAAATGTGTGCCATTAGTCACAGAGAAGGTCAAGAAAAGGGAGTGTGGATTGCTCTGTACTAAAAAACCTATCATTACTCCTGGAAAATATTGGAGCTGAGCTTTCTCCATCTTGTGCTCATATGCCTAGTTCTTCGCACTTCAGATCCTGGTAACAATTTTCTATCAGATCCTTAACCCTCCTCTCTCAAGCAGTTTAGTACCAGGCTCTAAGTCTTCATTTCTATCCCAACTTCTGTCTTTATTCTAAGGATTTCAACATATATATATTAATGCTTCTTCAGGTACCTTCCCATCTCCTCCCAGCTCCTCAGTTGTCTCAGTTCCTATGACCTACTCCTCCATTCCCCCTTAGCATCTCAGAAGATCCTCAATTCCCATATCGACCATAGTCTTTTATTTCCATGATCAAGAATTCTGATATTCCCTTATCCAACCATTACCTCATCATTCTCTGTGCCTTATTCCTGCTAAATCTATCCTTCATCCTCACTGTGACTTCTAATCTCTCCATCTCCTATACTTTCTGTCTGCTCTGGCTCCACTTTCGTTATCTTCCCAATCTTAACCCTATATTTAACCAATTCATCATTACACCATCCTCTACTTTTGGATCTCTTGCCCTTGCCCTATCATTGCTTTATCTTATCAATCCTCAGCCCTGGATTATTCTCACCATCTACCTCTTCTCCACTCAAGTGATTTGAATGCACTGGAGGTGCATTATTAATATATATATATATATATCATATTATTAATATAATACAACTTGTAGATATGTTCTGCTACAAGTTTAAGTTATCTAATATCAGCTATATCTCATTGTAAGCAAGACAGCCTTTTTTTCTCTAATTGACTAACATTGTCTCCACAGTTACTATTCCGAAGCTTTAACTCTCCTTAGGCCATTCATTTAACTTTCATTCGTTTAACTCTCCCATACCATTCATTTTTCTTCAGCTTCTTAGGACCTTATCTCTGACTTTATCGAGAAAATAGAGGCCATTTACTTAGAGCTCCCTTTTCTCCCATTATCTACATCTCAAAACCCTCAATGTCATTTTCTATTCTTTCCTCCTTTAACCTAGTTTCTGATGCAAGATGTCTTCATCAAGGTTAACCCCTTGATCCCATCTCCTCTTGTTTTATGCAGATTACTCTTACAATTATTTCCCCCTCTTCTCTCTTTTTCTCTCTTCCTCTCTAATATTCAATCTCTCTCTAAATCCTTCTCTACTGCTTACAAATATGCCCAGACCTTCCTATCCTAAAGTAAAAACAAAAGAAAGAAAATCCCTTACTTCCTCCTACCATTCATCCCCTATGCTTTCAAGCTATAGATTTATCTTCGACGACCAAACTCCTTGCAAAATTTGTCTGTACTTTCTCTCTTCACTTCTTTCAATCTGACTTGAACCTCATCATCAGCTGAAAGCACTCTCTTCAAAGAAATCAATGATCTCTTGATTAGTAAATCTGATGGTTTTATCTCTATCCTTATTTTTGTTACTTATGTGACCTAGAAGTCTAGCAAATATGGTCTTCATACCTGACCAGAGAGAACCAAAACAAAGAAAAAAAGTATAGACCAATATACCTAATGAACAGTGATGCAAAAATACTTAAATAAAATATTAGCAGAGGCTATAGCAACATATCACAAAGATTGCACACTTATGGTCAGATAAGATTTATGCCAGGAATGCAGAGTTGATTAAATATTTAAGTAAAGATATGAACATACCTGGCCATATCAATAACAACTACAAAATCATATGATTATACTAATATATGCAGAAAAAATTCTTGACAAAATGCAAAACCCATTTATGTTTCAACACTAGAAAAATAGGAATGAATGAAACTTTCCTTTAAAATGATAAGTAGTATATATCTAAAACCCAGAGTCACCATTATATGTAATGGAAATAAGTCAGAGTCCTTTCCAGTAAGACCAGGAGTAAAGAAAAGATGTTCATTGTCACCATTAATATTTGCTAGTGTTTTAGAAATGTTAACTCTAAGATAAGAAAAAAAATAAAGGAATAAGCACAGGCAAAAAGAAACAAAATAATCATTTTGTGTAGATTATATGATACTTAGAGATACTTAGAGAACTTTAGAGAGCCAACTAATAATTTAATTGAAAGAAAAATATTAACAAAATTGTAGAATATAAAATAATTCCACACAAACCAACATTTGTGTTTATTACCAATAAAATACAACAGGAAGTGATAGAGAAGTTCCATTTAAAATAACTACAGAATACAAAAAACACTTGGGAATCTACCTACCAAGATATGCACAGGAACTATATAAATACAGAACCAAAACATTTTTTGAAAATAAAGACATATCTCAATAATTGCAGAGATATTAATTGTTCATGGTTAGATTAAACCAATATAATAAATATGACCATATTACTTAAACTAATTTACCTAATCAGTGCCATGCCAATCAAACAACCAAAGGAATTATAGAGTTAGGAAAATAATAACAAAATTCATCAGGAGGAAAAGAAAGGTCAAGAATATAAAGGCAAATAATGAACAAAGTAGAAGAAAAAGGGACCTAGCCATGTCAGTGTTCAAACTATGCTCCACAACAGTAATAATCAAAATTATTTGTACTTATTAAAAAAATAAGAGGTTGATCAATGGAACAGATAGACATACAACATACTGAAGCAAACAAATATAGTAGCTTAGTGTTTGATAAACACAAAGTTCCCAAAGTAATGGAATAAAGACTCACTATTTGAAAAAAAAATAAACTTCTGGGAAAACTTGGCAGCATTCTGGCAGAAATTAGGATTAGACTAACACTTCATGCCATACACCAAGATAATATATGCAATATATATATAAAATATTATACCATAAACAGATTAGAGGAACAAAGAATAAACTAACTTTCAGATCTTTAGATAATAGAAGAGTTCATAAACAAACAATGATAGAGAGTATCAGAGAAGATAAAAGGGAAAATTAAAATTATGTAAAAAGTTTTCTTCACAAATAAATTCAAAGCAGATAAAATTATAAGGAAAACTGTTAACTGGGGACAATCAGTTGCCAAATTTTTCTGTTTGGCAAACCACTCCAGTATCTTTGTCAAGAGAACTAATGGGGTCATTAACAGTTGGATATGATTGAACAACAGTGACTTCCTATTACTTCTATGATAAAATACAAGCTCTTTTTAGTTTTTAAAGTCCTTCACAATTTGGTCCTAGCCCATTTTACCAACGTTTTGGGATTATTTCTCTCTCCTACATTCTACAGTTCAGTCAAATTGACTTTCTCCCTGTTCCTCACACACAGAACTATGGCTCCCATCTCTGTGCCTTTTCACTGTCCCCTTCTTGTGCCTGGAATGCACTCCCTGTTTACTTCTGCTTCATAGATTCTCTCTCTCTCTTTTTTAGATGTATCTCAGGTGCCATCTGCTATGTGAAGCCTTTCCTGATCTTCCCAAATGCTAGTACCTTTCCTCCAAAATTAACTGGCATTTATTTAACTACTTTGTATTTCTTAATTTTATATATTTATGCTGTATAGAATTTAAATATACTTGTTATCTCATCAAAATATAAGGTCATTGTAAGTAGAGATTGTTTCATTCTTTGTCCCTAGCACTTAGCTCCATGTCTAGTACATAGCTGGCACTTAATACTTATTGACTGGATTTGACAATGGCCATTTAGTTAATTTAGAAATACCACCATAAGATTTCTATATGAGAACAGTGTTGTGTTTCAACAGTTAGTTTTTTTTTTCCCTTCTAAACTATTTTTCCCTTTTCAGAAAATCTGCCTGTACTTTTTGGCAACACAGGAAAGCAAAAATCAGACCCAGAGACTATTATACGTAATATAGAGGTACCAGAAACTTATTATGGTCCTCGGCTAAAATTCCCTCTCACTTTTGCTGATGTCATACTTCTTATTGATGCTTTCAAGGAAAAACAGGCAAGTTGAGATGTTGGAGCTATACTGATTCAAACACATGTATTTAACATTTTAACATTGTTGAAAATGTTTTCAGTAATGTTATTTTTCTCAAACCAAGATTTGTTAAGATGATGATGATGGTGAAATAGCTTACCTCTAGTCTACATTTTATAAAACACTCTTCCAAACAATCAGACATTTTAAACTCATGGAGGTAAAGTTGTAGAGATGTTGCTACCTTCATTTTGCAGATGAGCTAAAAGAAGTGTTAAGTGACTTACCTAGTCAGTATTTGGGAAAGTAAAGACTCAAACACAGATCTCCTGACTTCAGTTTCATTTTCTGCTTGTATCACACTTGCTCTCTGAAGACATATAACTCTAAAAGACCAGTTTGAGCTTCTGAGACTTGCTGGCACACTGGTAGGCAGCTCCTACACAGTTCAGATGTGACAGCCTTGTTAGTATTTCTATATAATGCACCATATTTCAAAGATTAGTTCCTGACTCATTCTCATGGAGAATAATGGGAGTCCAGGATAGACAGGATTTTATAGATTATTGTCTGCAAGTATCAGCCTTCTAAGGAAGCCTTATCAACCTTCTAATCTGCCTTGCAATCTAACTCTTGAACCAAACTAATATTCCCTTTTTAATAGGTATTCTTTTGTCCCAACCTGTGATTTTGTTGGCATAGGGAACTCTAAACTCTTAAATACAAATAACTATGCATAGAAATACAGAAGCAAATCTGCAATGAACAGTTTTAGCTTGAGTTTAGTGGGGAGGGGTGTGGTACTGAGAAGTTCTTGCTCAAGGTCACTCAGTGAATCAGGTGAGTAGTGAAAGGAGCAGGATCTCCATCTATAGTACCATGTTCCTAATACAGATTTCCCTAGTTTATAGGCTAAAATTGATCCAATTCAGTGTTTTCCCAGAAGTTATAGTTGAATGCCTTGTAGTTGCTTATTTCCATTTTTGTCTTTTAATGGTTGATTTATTTTTATTTTTTTGTTTGGTTTAAATAGTTGCAATAAGAGTTAACTAAGGATTGTTGTTCTAGTTTGGGCTTGTCGTGCTCTTTATTTGGTATGCTTTTGTAAGCCTTTTATGATAGCTACAAGCTGTATCTAAAGCAGCTTCCTATAAGGATAGTACTGACCTTCTGCAGAAAGATCAACTGACCTTCAAAGAATCAGTTCCTAATGTATTCATGGAAACATGAACTTTTAGAATTGGAAGGGACCTCAGAGGCCATTTATGAATCATGAGTTCTCTCTATGACAACTGTGATAAATAGTTATCCAGCTTCCATTTCAAGACTTTCAGTGACAGAAAATTTAGTATGTTGTGAAGGCAACCCATTCCATTGATGGGCAGCCTCAATTATTTGAAAGTTTTTCTTTATGTTTCCTCCCTGTGTGTTCTAGCCATTATTCCTGCTTTTGCCTTCTTGGTCCAAACTGATGGAATTTAATCCCTTTTTAAATGGCAGGACTTCAGATACTCCAAGGTAAAACAAAACATGACTCTTCTAAGTGTTTTTTTTCCTGAGGCAAAATATCCTAACCATCCCATTGAAGGCCTAATCAGCCCTAATCATCCATTTCTTCCTATGGATTGACTTTGATTTCTGAAACCCTTCTGTTCCTCCTCTCTCAATTGCTTTCTGTTTTCATAGTTTTGTATTTATACCTTGGCAAGTTGTTTAACTTCTGACTACTTTATAAACTCTCCAAGGCTTAATGTTACTGAGGTGTCCACTTGCATTAGAACAGGAGGTTTTCCTCACTTGGGAGTTCCATATGCCTCCCTGTTTTTTATAGCCATTATTCCTGGTTCTGCCTTCTTGACCTAAATTGATGGAGATTAATCCATTTTCTATAGGCAGGACACACTTGTATCCAGAAGAATAAAGGAATGTGCAGTTATGTGATGAAAATAAAACTGCATTTCATGGTATTTTATTTTACCTTCTTGAAGGTATTTTGTATTCTGTCATACCTATTGAGTTCCTGTACTTTTATACTGCAGTGATGTCTATAACAGTTTTTAAAACAAGAAGAGCTAAATGGGTAGAGTTCTGGGCCAGGAGTCAGGAAGAACTGAGTTCAAATGTGGCCTCAGACACTTACTAGCTGTGTGACCCTGGGCAAGTCATTTAAACTCTATTTACTTCAGTTCCCTCAACTATAAAATGGGGATAGTAATAACATTTACCTTCCAGGGTTGTCATGAGGACCAAACAAGAGAATAATTATGAAAGTGCTTAGCGCAGGACCTGGCAATAGTAAGCACTATATAGATGTTAGTTATCATTTTAAAAAAATATTACTACTGGCGATGTGACCTCAGGCAAGTCACTCAACCTCGACTTACCTCAATTTCCTCTTCTGTAAAGTGGAGATTATAATGGCACATACTCCCTGGGGTCTTTATGAGGCTCAAAAGCACAATGATTAAACTGTATATACCAGGTGCTATGCAAATGCCAGCTATCATCACTGTCATTATTCTTTTAAAATGCAGTCACACTGAAGACTTGCTCCTTTTTTTCTTTTCCTTTTTACTGATCAGAGACCTCCAAAGAAAGAGCGAATCTCTCCTCCTCCCAACCCCTCTAGTTTGTATCCCCTTATTGTTGTCTCTGGACCACCCCGGTGTTAGACTTTAATTTGCATGGGAGTCAAGGCAAAGATAGTGAAGGCCTTCATCATGCTCTTCACATATGATCTAATGTGGCAGTGAGAATTCAGCAGTTTCACAAGTTGTGTTCTTGAGACAGGTGACAGCTCTGCAGTATATGCAATGGGTGCCCTCGACTGGATGTTGATTTGGTTTTCGAAATTTAAGTGGAATCCTATACTAACTAGAGTTGGTAGGGACCCATACCTTACTGGAAGAAAGCATCTTTTTACCATGTCCTGTGCAGTCTCTGACTGAAGGCTCCTTTGCCTCTTGACAGTTCAGCTTTATTTAATAGCATCCCATCCTTAAAAATCAGCATAGGTGCCCAGCGTCAGTAATCAGGCAAGGTACAAGCAGATATTCAACACAGCTCTACTTTAGGGATAGAGATTGGACCTGTGATTTCCTTGGTATAGGGAACTCCCAGGTGAGGAAAATCCCTCTACTGATATAGATGAACACCTTCTCTGTATCTAGTGTTAGGGAAGAGTTCCAATTTAGCCTGAGACCCTGAGATCTCTATGACCCTGAGCAAGTCACTTCATTTCTGACTCAGTTTATATATCTGTAAAATGGATATGATAATAGCACTCCCCTCCCAGAGTTGTTGTGAGGATGGAACGAGATGATAATTTTAAAGCACTTGGCGCATTGCCCTGCACATAGTAGGTACTATAGAAATATAAATTACTATTAATCATCATCATAGCAGTGATGTCAAACTCAAAGAGAAACAGGAACCACTGAACTGTATTGGATTCCTGTGGGCTACATATTGACTTAATAATGTAATATTTTCTGTGTTTTATTATTTATTTCATTAATTTATATTTTATTGCATTTTTCAATTTTCTTAAATATTTCCCAATGACATTTTAATCTGGTTTTGTCCTTACTCATAGGGTGTTGTGGGACACACACATGGTGATGTGGGCTGAGGGACACCTCTGTTTAGAACATGAAAGGGTTAAATGGCTGACCCAGCATTACATAGACAGTATATATCAGAGACAGAACTTGGAACCTTCCTGGCTTCCAGGCCACCTATCAACAAAAACCATTGTTTCCCCATACGATTATAGGGGAAGGTATAATATTAAATAATTATAATAATTAAATAATATTAAAAGGTATAATAACAAATGCAAATTTAAAAAAATCATTATTTGGAATTATAGCATCCCCTCACATTCAAACCTTAGTCTCCTCAGGACTCAGCTTTCCTTTCAGATTCTCCCACTCCCACTAAAACCCACTTTTTATAAAATTTCTTATGGATAAATCACAAAGGGATTATCTACCTGAAAATAATTTGAGAGATGACTAGGAAGCTTAAAAACAGACTTGAATGACCCCTGTCTACATAATATACCTGTAGGTTTCACTATAACGATGTCCTTGATTTTTTCTTTACAGATACTTCATGCCCACTATGTGTTAGAGGTATTATTAGAAGTCAGGAAGGTCTTACAACAGTTGCCAAATATCGTTCCGATAACATCTACCAAATCCAAGGAATTAACAATCTGTGGTAAGGTCAAACTCTGAGCATTCTCATAGAAATTGCTGATTTTGTACAATTTTAAAAGGTGAAAGTTACCCTATATTAAAGGGGAAAAACTAATAATATTGAATGGATAATTCTAATTTCCATTTCTCCTCCTGTTGCATGTAGGAAATAAAGCATGTGACAAATAAATTATTTTTTAGTATTTTCTCAAGGTGCACAATTTTCTGATATGCTAATATGACCACTTATATGCTGTCTTCTTTCCCTCCTCTTAGCCCTATCACCCCACTCTGTCTTTTCCTCAGAATTCATCTTTCTAGTATTTGTCATTTCCTACTCAAATTCCCTTTTTGGAACTGGACTCCATTGTGTTCCCAGGAACCTCATCACCAGGAAACTCACATCCTTCAAGATTGTTTCAGGCTTGGTACTTATACCTACACTCAGTAACTTGTAATTTCTGATCACAGGGTTGGAGGGTGGAGCTAGGAACTCCTCCCAAAGCCTCCACTTAAAGAGGACTCCCAGACCAACCATCTCTTCCTTTTCCACTTTCATTTCTCAATTCCTCCTTTGGACTGGACTCTATTACTTTCCTTTCCCCTCTACCCCCACTATTTTCACATTCCTCTTCTGTATTGTTTTCCTACTGTTTTAAAGGTATGGACTGTCTTTCTTTTTCAGATTTGTAACCCCAGACCTGAGCACAGATCCTGGCACATAGTCAGTACTTAATAAGTGTTTGTTGATTGACTAACTGACTGGATTTCTTACATTGGTTATGTAGCTGAAGGAGGATCATAAAGATGGTTTCAGACATTAAACTATTCTCAGCCTTCGATTGTTGCTTTTCCCAGCTGGTCTTGAAGAGGGAAGGGTGATAAGGAGGGGGGGAGGGTAAGTGGTTCTGCCAGGGATACCTCTCCTGGCATCCAGTCTGGAAGAAATTCACCAGGCTCAAGCAAACTTTGAAGCCGAAATTGTAAAGTTTATTGTTACGCTGTAGAGAACAGCGGGCTAGATTCTTATGGAACCTGCAAACTCAAAGAGGCTGCAGGCATAGTTTTAAGGGGTCAATTATGCTAACTAGGTGAGTAAGGGTGGGATCAGGGAGGAGTTAAGGAGTGGTCAGTGCTCAAAGGACCATACACTTTTAATATCAAGTGCGCAGGTGTATTGCCCATGATTCACTGGGAAATACCTCAAGCTGGGCTAACTGGAGGTGTGGTTTTAGGCCTGACACGTCACTAAAGAGTGCCCAGTCTGCCTCCCACCAAGGTCATCAGAGACAGTGTGGGTATATAATTGACTAAGGAGTTACCCTATAGATAAGGTATTGAAGAATTTATGGTGGGGCTGGCCACTCTAACTAAGGGAGATAACATTTACATAACTTATTGTTTCAAGCAGAGATAAACAGGTCATGAGTTGTTGCTGGGCAAAGTGCTGGAAGGGGGAAGGGGCAGAGTCAATGCTCTGAGGCTTGGGGGGTGGAAATGTGATCTTACAGACTGGTTTTACAAATTGATTTTACAGACATAGATCCCAAAGCACCCCACTTACAAACTGATGTTACAGATTGATACTACAGACATATATATATATATATATATATCACAAGGACCCCATCAGTCTTTAGCTTTTAGGAAAAGCAGGGACATTTTAGAAATCTGTTCCTTCTGGTGCTAAATAATAAGGTTTGAGATTTTGCTACAGTGTAGGCAAGTGTGTCAGGGGGTTCTTTCCAGATACAGTACATATAGTTGGTGCAAAGCATGCCTCTAACCATCATGGAACAACTTGTGTGGAATAGCAATCCCAGTAACTGTTGGGTCTTCAAGTCACAAAACAATGATGGCTATTCTTGATAACAGGTTTCTTCCTTCCTTCCTTCCTACCTTCCTTTCTTCTCTTTCTTTCCTTCCCTCTTTCCTGCCTTCCTTCCTTCCTCCCTCCCTTCTTTCTGTATGGGTCAGAAGACCACTCACCCAAAATGACTCAGAGACTTCTCAGGGTAGAAGCTAAAACTTTGTTTCCATCTTTCTCGAGAAAGGGCGTCCCCAAATTCAACAAGAAAGTCAGAAGGGAGGAGAGCACTACAGAAGGCAAAAGCAAGATTATAAAGCCCTAAGGTGGGAATTCCACACCCTCTCCACTGTCCCACCTTACCATTGGTTGGTGAGGCAAGCTCACAGTCTACTTATTAATGCCAACCAATTGGCACAAAGCCCTCTCCATTCATTAACCTCATTATTACTAATGAGGCTCTAATTCTGTTAGATAACATACATAACACATGAGGTCCACTACACAAGACAGTAACAACCTCAGAATACTGAACCCCCTTCAATCCAACCTAGATGTGTCCTTATCTGGGCCTAAGTGTCCCAAGGCCGCTGTCTGCTTTCTGATTGGTCAAATCCTGCTGCTGCCAGCTCTTTTTATTCTACATTATTTCATTTTTAGTATTACCTAGGAGTTCTCTGGGAATTGGGAACCCATCTTCTTCCCAAGGCTAGTGTCTGGTACTTTTTATCAGTAGTCTTGTTTCAGCAATTCTTGCAGTTCTATAGAAACTTAACCCTTTGCTGCCTGTCACACTACCATTCCCTTCCCCAAACTAAAAATACCTCTAATTTGGTCTCAATAGTTAATCCAATCAATTGTATTAATACTCAATAGCTCTTACATTACCTTGAAATACACAATGACCTACATATATATATGGGGAAACGATACTGAACTTAGTTACAAAATATAAGGAAGTAATAAGAATGTATATAGGATGTTCAGAATGGGGAAACTTCACTGCAAGTCATCCCTCACACTTCTTTCCTTCCTTCCTTCCTTCCTTCCTTCCTTCCTTCCTTCCTTCCTTCCTTCCTTCCTTCCTTCCTTCCTTCCTTCCTTCCTTCCTCCTTCCTTTCTCTTTATTTCTCTCTTTTTCTTTCTTAAAAACAAAACAAAACAAAACAAAGAATTCCTCTTACTCTGGTGGGTGGAATAAGATTTGATGTTCTAATTAGATCGTTTCCATTTCTAGTATCTATTATTGGCCTTAATTTAACAACTTGTACTCTGAGATGGGTGAGATGGGAAGTGCGTGGCTCAAGTGTCCTATGAACAAGGGTGAGACTACCTTGTAGGTCATCACCATCACCAGAGCTATTGACTTATACAACTAGTCAGGCTGTATTTCCATGGCAGCACAGCAGAGATTTAGTTCATGTGCTATCCTGATCTGTCTTAGGGTGGCAAATGCACTAGGGCAAATGTAAACTCTCCTTTATTCTTGTTTGAGTCAAGGACCAAGGAAACAGATCAGAAAGTTTCTTTTAATTGTCTAAGCTGAATCTGTAGCTCCTTTTCTGTTGTTTTCCTCCCTGGGTGAATCAATCTGGGTAGGAGTGAATTAGCTGGAAGATGTTGGAGTTCAATGTAGGACTACATGTAACAATAACAATACCAGCAACAACAATAATAACTGTTCATATGTTAAGATTTGCAAAGTGCTCACATTCTCTTGATTCCAAGTTTAGTGCCCTATCCACTGTGCCACTTAGTCCAGTCCCTTAACTTTCCAAACAAGATTGTTAGTGATGGCATTATTTGAATACAGATTTCTCAGACTCATTTCTCAGACTCAGACCATTGTACTACATGACTTCTGTAGCAGCAAACACCTTAGCATACCCAGGATGGATGCTAGCACAGGTTCCTGGATCTGCTTTTCTGAAGGAAAACAACTCAAAATGGGTTAATCTTACTTTAATCAATCAAACACATATCATTTACCTAGTTCAGGGGGAAAAGTCAGCACCCTGAACTTCAGAGAATACAAACAGAAGTTACAATAGAAAATGACACAATTTAGCAGACAGAGCTTCCAGCTGTCTGACCATTACATCCATACCTAGTCAGTTACCAGAGATGGAAGCACCAACATCTGGGTTTTCAAAGCCAGGGGGTCCAACAGCTGCCCAGAGTCTTGTCTGGTCAAATCACACAACTCTTCTCAAAGTGAGCCCCAAAACAAAGCCTCCCATCAGGGATTATATAAGCCTTCTCCTAGCTCAGAGAATGTCACAACCCACTGCCCAATCACAAAGTAACAAGGTGTGGGTGTTCCTGAAAAACAAGCTTCCCACAGCAGGCTCCATGTGACCACATTCAGCCTGTTAGGGGGCAGAGTATATTTTCAAATCAGAGAAGGTTCTCAGAGTCACTTAAGACTGTCAAGGGGCCTAGGGGCAGGGAAGATCTTCAGATTCCCATTCCCATAACAGATTCTTATCTGCTCCATTCTTTTCATTTTAGAGGTGAGAAAATTAAGGTCTTTATAGCTAGTTGGTGGCAGAGATAGGATTAGAACCCAGTTCTCCTGATTTCCAGTCTCCAACTGCCTTTTTAGACATCTCAAACTGGATGTTGTGTCTGTGTGGGACACAAGACCACTACCCAAAGGAAAAAAAACCCAGAGGTTTCTCAAGGCAAAAACAGAAGCTCTTCATTTCCCTAGTCAAGTCTCGAGAGAGTTGGGCATCACCTACCCCAGAGCAAGCTGGTCTAGGGAGGCACTGCACAGAGATCAAGCAGACAGTTATATATCCCTATACAAACAATGCTAAGAAAACCCACAAAATGCTCCCCAGCATCTGGACCTCCATTCCTATGGCCTCACATTCTAAACACCCAATGCAAACACATATTTCAGCTATCTTCCTTATTGAGCAAAGGCAGGTGGTTAAAAGAGCATCTAGTAGGGAGGGTGGGGTAACCATATGATTTCCCCCAAATTAGGTGATTTATAGGAAAATGAAACTCAGGCCTAGAGGGGCTTAGGACCTAGCTCAATTTTGGTGACTGTTGCTCCCATTTTATGAGAATACTTCCACCCATTTCACTCATGTGTATATATATATTTTTTTTTACTAGCTATTTTAACATTTTTTTTTATTGAAAGCTGTAAAAATAACCAGAAAGATAAATAAGTGTTGATGCAATGATCTATGTCCTAAAGCAAAGACTTTTCTTTCGACACGTTTTCCTTCACAATGGCATTCAAATCACGGGAGATGGTGATTCCAAGCTACTTCCTCTCCTTTAGGTTCACATGGCAGGATTTCTGAATCAGTGCTTCCCCTCAGAGAGCCTTCCTCATTTATAAATCAAATTCATTTTCAATTCATTATTTAAATGGAGCGTGCTTTTTTCTTCTCCACAAAGAGGACCTGTTTGTTCACAATTGGGTCATAATGCAGAAGGACCAGTCTCATAACTGGTTTCTCTTGGTGTTGAAGGTGTAACCTGTCCCTGCTTGGCTCACCGTTTTCACAAAGAGGGTCTTTGACTTGCTCTTGGCAAGACAAATAGCGGAGAATAACATGGCAGCAGAGACTAATGTGGCCTTCCCAACTCGTTAAAAGGCGAGCTGCATGGAGCCCTTCTGGCTACCTCCTAAGCAATAGTTTCCGGCCTCATGTAGATAGCTTAAGCTCAACATCTCCAAAACAAAACTCACTAACTTTTGCTTTAGTCCAGGGGTGAGGACCCTGCAGCCTCAAGGCTACTTGTGACCCTCTAGGTCTTCAAGTGCATCTCTTTGACGGAATTCAAACTTCACAGAACAAAGCCCCTTAATAAAAAGATTTGTTCTGCGAAGTTTGGATTCCATCAAAGGGCTGCACTTGAGGTTCCCAACCCTGCAACCCTTCTCCCTCCTAGCTTCTCTAGTAGTGTAGAGGGCCACACCATCCTCCCAGTCATTCAGGCTCCTGACCTGGCCCTCATCTTGGATTTCTTATTATTGGTCACTCTCCATAGTCAATGTGTTGCCAAGGTCTGTTGATTTCACTTTTGCAGCATCTCTCCACTCTGCCCCCTTTCCTTCTCTGATACTATATCACCTACCTATCCATGCTTGCACTATTGCTACAGATTTGCTGGTGGCTCTGCCTCATGAGGTCTCTCTCCACTTCAAGCCTCCATCCAGCATCCAAAGTGATTCTCCTAAAGCACAGATTGGACCATGATTTCCCAGTGCTCCACCAATCCCAGAGGCTGCCCATCACTCCCACGATCTTCATCATGAATCCCTTCTCCCCTTCTCCCATACACAGCTTTCTAGTCTTCTCATACCATATTTACCACCACGTATCTTCAGTCTGTTGATACCACCCGCTTTGCTATTCCACAAACAAGACACTCTATCTCTTGGTTTGGGGCATTTTTGCTGGTTGTTCCCCAGGCTTGAAAAGGCCTCGCTCTTCATCTTTGCCAACTGATTTCCCTGATTGCTGTTAAGTCTCAACTAAAGTCACTTCTACTGGCATCATTTCCTAACCCTTCTAGATGCCACTGTCTCTGTACATCCATTTTCTCTTTTGTTTTCATGTTGAAACCCTTCCATGGTTTTTTTCCTAGAGATGCTTTATTTTCTCTGATAATGTGAATTATAGAGAGACTTTCTCAAGTCCCTCCTTTTTCAGAGACAACTGTGGATTTGTTCAGGGGACAAAGTGGATAAAGACGTGAGAATGAACCCTGTCTCAGGCATTATAAAATCAAGCACAAGCAGCTTTCCAGAGGACTGCTGCTGTGAACAGTTTCAAGGTCCTAATTAAGTACTATAATGAACTCTGTATTTATTTAGTAATAAATTAAGATTAAACATTGGCAGAAATCAAAGTACAGCATTCACAATGTTATGGTATAACAAGTTATCACTAAAGTGGCCACATAGTTTTAAACAAAGTACAATCATTCAGTAAGTCCTTAACTCAGCCATCCTTAGGGAGCAAGCCTCCTTAAGGGACACAAAGTATGGAGGTCAAAGTTCTCCATCCCTAGGTCACATTGTCTTAATCTCTCAGTCAAAAAGTCTTCTTTCTTCTTAATTGGAGATTAGTTTCCAATCACCCTTAATTCAATCATCCTGAAGAGATACAGAATACAGAGTACAAAGTCCTCTCCTCCTTAGGCCACAATAAATCATGATCTTCTTGGTTCGCATTAAATACTCAAGGAGAGGTCTTTTCATCTTGACTTGAGGCAGGCTCTCAGATGCTATGGTCTTTCTTCCATGGCCCCAGCTCCTGCCTGAATCTACCCAACTACCACCTGGATTAAAGGGCAGGCAGCTCTCAGTTCCTTGTCTAACTCCTTGTCCAGTTCTTCATCCAATTCATTGTCCAGTTCCCATTCCATATTGAAGCTCACAGTGTCCAGTACACCTCAAGCCCTTCACAGTTCCTGTTTCTGGGAAGACAAAGTGTAAAAGAGCCACAATAACTCTCATCCACATTGCTGGCACCATCATCAATTCACTATCTGCCTGTGAAATCAACACAGAAACTCAAAACAAATCATCAACATAGAAATCAACAAAGACCCACAAACAAAGTCCATGAGGTCAGCACAAATCATCAGTATAGTTCCAGGACCTCTGAAACCCTCCTCCAGGACTTCTGTAAACAGACAATAAGAAAATCCTCTTTCAGGGCTTCCAGTAAGGTTCCAGAGCTTCTGTGCAATAGCAACGTCCTCTATCAGCGATGAATCTGATAAAGCAACATCAAAACAGACAGACAAAGTTCTGGCGCCATGGCCATGCTTCCTCCCACTTCTGTTCTTTCCCAGCCTGGGTTTCTCCTTATATGTGGTCATTAAGCTCCTCCCTGTTCCACCCCTTTCTGTTGCATTAGCAATAAGGGCTTACAAGTTCTATATCTTAACAAAAGACTTGATATAATCATGGGCAGGCTTGAAAGAAACTTGAACTGAAACAAAGTGCTAAATAATTAAACAGCTGAAACAAGGTGTTAACTACTTCTTTGCTTGCCATTTGCTTACCCAACATTTACTAGTTGGGCAAATCACTTAAGTTTTCTCAAGTCTTAGTTTCTTTCTTTTCTTTTGCTTTTTGGAGGGCAATTGGGGTTAAGTGATTTTCCCAAGGTCACAGGACTAGTTTTTGTGTTAAGTGTCTGAGGCTGGATTTGAACTTAGGTCCTCCTGACTCTAGGGCTGGTGCTAGGTCTTAGTTTCTTTATCTGTAAAATGGGCATAGTAGTACTTAGTAATAGTTACAAAGATGTAAAGTTACAATAATAATAAGAATGATAATAAAGTTATGAAGATCAAATAAGATAATAACTATGAAGTCCTTTGTCACGCCTTAAGGCAATGCTAGCTATTGTTTTCTTGTAGGAGAGAGGTTGACTTGTGCTTTGAGCACAGATAAGTAACTCACCATAAAAATACAAATGCTTCTCTCTGCATGTAAAGGCTAGATAGCCTACTTGTATTGGACATATTACAAATGGGGTTCTTTTTTTAGGCATAGACTAGCTGGTTCCTGAATTTCCTTCCAAATCTGGAGTTCTATGATTTTGTCTTAAATCTTTTCCATCCTCATTTCCCACTTGGATCCATTTCAAGTCCTACTCTCTTTTTGCTTGGATTATTGGTATAGTCTCCTAAATAGTCTTCCTGTCTTAAGTTTCCCCTTCATGCCACTGCCTAATGAACTTTCTCTCCTTTTTTTTTCATTGAGACACTATAGGAAGAGTTAAAGCTCTATATAGATCAGAGCTTTGTGCCTGTGTTAGGAAAGGGGCAGGGTTGGTGAGAGGGAGAGAAAAGAAAGCTCTCTGGTCTCTTCTGTCCCCTTCCTCCACCCTCTACCCCTGCTCCCTGCTCTCCACCATGTCATACTGACTCTCAAAAGATAGCTAGCAACTGGTTATGGAAACATAGACTATGGAAAACATCAAATCCAAAGTATATACATAGGAAAATGCAAAAAAAAATTCAAGATGATTAGACAATGGCATTTAATACGTTAATACCTTAAATTTTGTGATTCAATGAATGCTATATCATTCTTTCTATAGAACATACTAAATAATGCTTTTAAATTTGTTTTCTAGGTGATATACATGGGAAGCTTGATGACCTTTTTTTGATCTTCTACAAGGCAAGTGACAGTTTTATTGAATATTTTTATTCTTTTTGAGAGTCAGAATTATGACAGACTGAAATTTCCATTTTGTTAAGAATGTCTAAGAATACAGCTATATCTCATAGACAGTGATATGTGGTGGATAGAGCATGTGACAAAGTCAGAAAGGGGCTCAAATGTCACCTCATACATTTACTAGCTATGTGACCCTGGGTAATTTACTTAACTTCTCTTTCAGTCCAAGTTTTTTTCATGTGTAAACTAGGGATAGAGGCAGCTAGGTAGCATAGTAGATAGAGCACCTGGCCTAGAGTCAGGAAGATTCCTTTTCCTGAGTTCAGTTCTGGCTTCAGACACTTACTAGCTGTGTGACCCTGTTTGTTTCAGTTTCCTCATCTGTAAAATGAGCTAGAGAAGTAAATAGCAAACCACTCCAGTATCTTTGGCAGGAAAACCCCAAATGGGGTCACAAAGAGTCAGCCATCACTGAAACAACTGAACAAGCAACAGCAAAAACTATAATAATAGCACCTACCTCACAGGGTTACTATGAGGTTCAAATGAGATAATACATGTACTGTGAACAGTTGTGAGTGCCAAATAAATGCTTTGTATGATAATACAGTTGTATCTTATAGGCAGAGGAGAGTACTAAAAAGAATATTTATTGCATTTGGAGTTAAAAGATCTTAGTTCTATCTTGGCTGCACCACTTACTGTTGTCTGACCAAGCCACTTAATTTCTTTGGGCTTCACTCTCTTCATCTGTAAAGTGAAGGACTCGAAGAACTATAGGCTATATTGCAATTCTAAATCTTCTTCAGGGCTCACATAAGACCTTTGGAAACATAAACCTAGAAGGTGGGGGTTGTGTCTATTTAATTTATTCTGGAAAGCACCTTGTATAACACCCATGCATCAGCAGGCTCTGAATAAAATGCTTTCTAATGATTATGTTGATCATCATCATGATTATACAAAATTAGCTTTTAAGTCATCTATTCTACTATATAACTAAGCAACCAGATGTAAGGAATGTATTACAATGAGTTCTAAATGGCTTTGCTCCCCACCATCCTTCACTATCATTCAGTTCAGCAGTTTCCCTTAAAACAAAACAAAACAAAACAGAAGAACTCGAAAACTAACTTTTCCATAATTATTCCTCCTTCAATGGCATTCAGTAGTATGGGTCAACACACACTGAGGCTATTTGGAGGGGACAATTTCTGTTTTCTGGTGAGATGACAGTTGCAAATGTCGATGTTTCACTTGAGTAAGACTCAACAGAGATGAAAAATCCAGAGGTGAGCACAGGATTAATCACTCCAGTGTTTGCCAAATTCTTTACTTCCCGTCTTTCACCTCCCCTTTGGGTTGTTGACATTGTTCTCCTGACCTTTCCACGTGTCTCTGAGGTGCTGCGAGAAGTAGGTTGAATTGCAGAATTGAATGTGTCCACAACTCTGATCTCTCAGGAGCTTAGCATAAAAGGACTAGGTGATTATCATTGATGACCAGTGTGTTTCACTCAGTAATTATTAAATACTACAGTGTGGAAAATAAGGATCATTCTCTCTCTTCTATGTTTCTAACATCAGTGATTAAAAAGTTTTCTCATCTATAAAATAGGAGGATGGGGTCACGTGATTGGAAAGATGTTGCTTTCCACAACCTCTCCAACCTAAAAAAGCTAAAAAAGCCCAAAAAACAAAACCCAAAACAAAACAAACAAAAAACTCGAAATGCATGCCAAATAGATAGTAAATAGAACTGGATCCATAAGATTAAAAGACAGAAACAGTATCCAAGGTAAAAATCTCACAGACTATCTATCCAACACTGCATCGTGGGTGTAGGTAGAACAAATTTATAGGGTTATGTTTCAGAGATACAATATTTGTTTGGGGTTAGGAAAGGGGAGATGACAGCTGAGATGAAAGGAAGAAAGTCTAAGAATCCAGACAAGATAATCCAATGAAGGCAAAAGGAAAAACAGGTAAAAATTCAAGTCCAAAAGTCACTGCTCAAGTAATATATTCCTGAAAGAAAAAAGAACAAAAAAAATTCCCTGTGAAAAAGAGAATTCTACAAATTAATGAAACAACAGCAAGAAACTCTAGAATAGACTAAAAGATAATTCAAACTTTTAAAAGAAGGTAATAAGACAGGAATTAAGTTAGAAATCATATCTCTTGATGAAAAATTAAAGAAGATAAGCAACAAGGTAGAAAAATTATAACATGCACTAAGTATGATAGGGCATTCCTATCTCTGCTACTGGGGAGACTGAGCCTGGCTGATTACTTAAGGTCAGAAATTCTGAGCTGCAATAGGAGTAAAACCTTTTGGGTGTCTGCACTATGTCTGGCACCAATATGATGAACCCCCAAGAATGGGAGCTACCAAGCAACCTCAGGAGAGGTAACATGGTCTAGGTAAGAAATGGAACAGTCAGAATATCTTTGCCAATCAGTAGTGGAACTGAACTCTTGAGTGGTCACAACTTCTAACCTGGGCAAGACAGAAAGACCTCAAAAACAAACAAACCAAAAAGATAGAAAGACCTTAAAAACAAACAAACAAAAAACCATGGATGAAAAATCTTCCCAAAGAAGTATAAGTTCTGAAAGAAAGTATAACAGATTTTGAGTGAAAAATACAGAAATAAATTCTGGCAGAACAAAAGCAAAAGATAGTAGTAACTTTAAAAGAACATGAATTTTATATAAGCCAAAGCAAAGCATCAAGACAGGATGCATGGAGATGAGAAGTATAAATATCTGTTAAAAAAGATGGCTTTCATACCATAGCAAATAAAACTATACAATTGCCCAGAATTTTTTAAAATTATAAATAGCAAATTATTGACTCTAGTTGTCCTGATCTCTATCTGGCCACTAGACCCAGATGACTTTGGAGGTTAAAGTGAGGCTGGTGACTTTGCACAGCCCTTGCTCACTTAAATCCAATTCACTTACATGTTAGGGCATCACCTTCCTGATGTCATGGTCCTTTTCCAGAATGAAAGACAAACAGTGAGCAGCAGCAGCGGGAGCAGCAGCAGCAGCAGCAGCAGCAACAGCAACTGACTGCTGCTAGAGAAAACCCCCATCTTTGAAATTCCAAGTTGTGGTGCTTAAATTTCATAATATTAGCACCAATTAACATTTTTTCAAATCATAAAAAAAGAATTTTAGCTATAATAGAACATCAATTTGAATAAACTCAGGAATATTCCAAAGGCATTAGTAATCACAGGAAAGAATGGAACAGGATATTCCAAAAAGCAAAGGAACTAAAGTTGCAACCCAAATATTACACATTTCTTAGAATTAGGATACCACAGAAAAAGCCTCCCCCAAAACTAAAGTAAAATAATAAATACATAAAACAAATAAATACACAATAGAATAAGTGACAACAGAATAAGCATAATAACTAAGAAGTGGAATGGAGTAGAGAATAGAAATTTGTTGCCCCTGAAACTCTACCTCTTATAAGGGAACAAAGAAGGAATAAAGGAATTAACAAATAAGAATATAGCATAAATGAGGGAATAGAAATCAACATAGAATAGAAGAAAATAGAAACTTGTTGGTGGACAAAATAAATGAAAACTTAGAAAAGGACACACAAATATTCCCATAAGCTAAGAAGCTGAGAGAAGGATGATTTTGAACTACATATTTATCTAGTCAGGAAAATGGGAGGGAGCATTTAAATCATCATATGAATCAATGAATGGCTGTGTGAATGAAACAGAGGTTGAAAATTTTAAGTAAATTCAAGGAATTTGAGATATGGCAAATCATTAGGGGAAAATACCAGCTTAAAAAAGAAAGGGAATGATAAATCAGTAAAAAAGAAAGAAGAGAAAAACACAAATCTAACAGTAATTACCTTAAATTTAAATGGATTAAGCAGCACAATAAAACAAAAAGCTGAATGGATAAGGAAAGAAAACTCAATAATTTTCTGCATGCAAGAAACACATTAAAAATAAAGGCACATGCAGAATGAAAATTAATAGGCTGGAATAAAATTTATTATGAGCAAGTGATTCCAAAAATATAAAAGTTCCAACCTTTTTATCAGAGAAACAAAAATAAAAATGTCAAGGGATAAACAAAGAAGTTGCATTATACTTAAAGGTACTATAAACAATTAAATAGTATTAACTCTTAAAGTATACATACCAAATGGTATATCATCTTTAAAGAAATATTGACTTATCTCTGAATGATATACCTCACTTCCTCTGCTGGAAAGACAGGGGGATATGGATGTGGAATGTGGCAAATGCCACAGCAAACATTGTTGATGTGTTAAATTGATTTTTGCTAACCTGGTTGGTTTTTTTTTTTTTAATGTTTGTTCTAAGTAAAGGCTTTCGATGTAGAGGTATGGGGATGGAGTATATTTGGAGATAAAGTGATATCAAAAACAAAAGGCATTAGTTAACAAAAAGGCTCGATTAGACAGTCATAAGGGCTCTTCATACTCTAAATTCCAGAATTTCTATGACATAAACACTGACCAGTAAAGAATGTTATAGAATTGTGAAATATTGTTGTTACTACTAATAATCAGCATACATTTTAGAACTTTCTGGAATCTATATTGATCTGTTGGTCTTCTGGAATGAATTAAAACTTGGATTGGTGTTCCTTAACTTATGATTTTTATAAGTTCTCTAAAAGACTTGATCAGAGCAAAAAAGCTTTAAAGGAATAGTAATCTCAGAATTTTCCTCCTTTCAAAGTCCGTCTTACTGCTGTATCATGAGAACAATAGTTTGGGATAGTTCAAGTATTTATTAAGAGGGACATTTACTATATTGAATCACATAATTCCCCTTGTATTGTTCACAGATTTTTTTATACCTAAACAATGAACACCTGGCATCATTCAACCCAGAGTATAATTTCCTCCCTTTTGTAGGCTGTTGTGGCTAGCAGCATGATATTCCCCTTCATAAAGAAGCTTGTAAGGCTTGTTAAGAGTGGTTCAAGAAATGGACACTCTTTCATTTGCTTTCAGTAAAAAGGGACTTAATTAGACACAGCGTATATCCCTTTAATCAAATGTTCAAATTCATGACTGCTACTGTTAAATAGACTGATAAGAGATTGCATTTCATTGATAAAAGAAAAATCTTACATTTCCTTGCAAAAATATTTCTGAGGGAGATGTATTTTAAAAAAATATTTTCTCCAGCAATTTAATAAAAAGTCATAAAAACAAAATATACAAGGGGTGGCTAGGTGGCGCAGTGAATAGAGCACCGGCCCTGGAGTCAGAAGGACCTGAGTTCGGAGCGGAGCCGGCCTCAGACACTTAATCCACACAAACAAAAACCTAGCTGTGTAACCTTGGGCAAGTTACTTAACCCAATTGCCCTAAAGGGGCGGCTAGGTGGCGCAGTGAGTAAGAGCACCAGCCTCGGAGTTGGGATGACCCGAGATCAAATCCGGCCTCAGAAAATGAGCACCCACAAATAAATAATGACTAGCCATGTAACCTTGAGCAAGTTACTTAACCCCAATTGCTTTAAAAAAACAAACAAACCCAAAATATACAAAGTTATTCCACACAACAAGCTTATTAAGTAGCTACGTACATAACACTAGTCTAGATATTAAAATGCAAAAATGCAAAATGATACATACATACCTTGTTCTCAAGGAGTTATATAATCTGCTAGGGGATATGCAAATTTATAAGAGGGAGAGCCTAGGTAGAAACAGACTTACATTTCTAAGGATGCTTGTGCCCAGAATACAAAGGATCATTGGGAGAACTCTTTCCAGGTGTGATAAGGATCAATTGTACCAAGGGACCCGGGGTGGGGTGGGGCATGGGATACATACCAAGATTATGTTTAAGATTCTGCGAGCAAGGCTGCAGTAAGATGTTCACTGAGAGTTACCAGAAGAGCAGGCTGGTTTTCAAGAGTCAGAGGAACTATAAACCAAATTGCCATTCATGCAATGGGCATGACAAGAGATAAAATGTTGGTTGAAATTTCTATGGGAGCTGGTCCATATAGGGCTGATATTAATTCATGGAACAGCATAAGGACTGAGAATATGTGGTGAATCATGTGTCAGTACATTTGTGGTTTTGCCTGTTTTTGAATGTCCTTTTCCCTTATCTTTTCTTGCTTTCCCTTTTCTTGCCTTCTTTTGCCTTTGTTTCCTCAACTGTAAAATGGAGATTATAATAGGGCCTACCTCACAGGATTGTTTTGGGAGTCAAATGAGAAAATATCTGCAAAAAGTACTGAGCACATTATCTGGCACGTGGCAGTACTACAGAAGTGTGTCCCCCTTCCTTACTCTCCCCTTTCCTACCTTTCCCTTCCCTTTTCCTACTTTGTTACTTCTCTCTGACTTTTCCTCCATGGGTGAGATATATGAAGGAAAAAGATATATAATAAATATGGCAATTCCAAGGGATTCAGAAAGCCATGCTATTGAACAGGCTGGTCTACACTTATAGACTAGTAGAATTTTGTCAAAATAACTTGCTGGTTGTAACAAACGCTCTGTCAACAACCCCAAAAGGCAATTCCACACATGGACATCACCAGATGGTCAATATAGAAATGAGACTAATGATATACTTTGCAGTCAAAGGCAGAGAGGCTGTATATAGTCAGTTAAAATAAGACCTGGAGTTAACTGTATGGCTCAGATCATGAGCTTCCTATTGCAAAATTCAGACTGAAATTGAAGAAAGTAGGGAAAACTAATGGACCATTTAGATATAGTCCAAATAACATCCCTTATGAAAATAAAGTAGAAAGGCAGAGACAAGACAGTGGAGTAAAATCAGGAACTTGCTTGAACCACCTCCAATACCTGTAAAATATGACTCTAAACACATTTTAGAGCTACAGAACCCACAAAGTGACAGAGAGAAACAAATATCCCACTGAAGGCAGCCTGGCAGGCCTACAGGAAGGGTCTGTCGTGCAGAGCTGGGAGCAGAGAGCAGTCCTGCATGAGCTGTGCCGGCCCAGACCTGGAGCAGCTCAAATCTGAGGCACAGACAGCCTGGAGCAGACTTCAGGAGAGTGAATCACTGGTGGCTGTGGCAGTTTCCAGAATTCTCAATCCATAAAAGCCAAAGAGAAAGTTAAAAGGTCAGTGGGATAACTCTGTTGGAACTGGTGAGAGAACAGCAAGGTCCAGCCCCTGTCCCTGGGGTGGCAGAGGTGATGATGCTACTGCTGTAGTGGTTGCTTCCAGCTCCAGGCCTACAGATCATAGGTGGACCAAGTAACAGTTCAGAAGGCATTTGTAGGAATCTCTCTGCTGGTACTGAGGCAGGATTCTCTTCCTTCGCACTGCTTGGATCTGGGTCACAGCTGTGCGTGGTAGTCCTGGGGTGAGGAGTGTTGGCATGGCAGAGCTTGTTGAGACAGTGGAGAGGCAGTTCTCCTCACAGTTCTGAGGCAGGTGCCTAGAAGAAGCTCTGACAACAGCTGTGCAAAACCCCAGCAATTTGGGACACTGCATCCTCTACTTTGGAAGCAGAGTTCTACCACAGCAAAGAACTCAAAAGTCAAGTAATTGGCTGGCAAGATGAGCAAACAGAGGAAGCAAAATCAGACTACAGAATCTTTTTTGGGGGGACAAAGAGGATCAAAACATAGAACCAGAAGAAGACAACTGCCATGGGCTGCTCAGTGTCCAGCACTTAGCATGATTCAGAGATGTGAATAAGAAGTGACCAGGCCATGTGGGTAGCTCAAGGAAGAACCATGAACTCCATTTATTGATACTCAGGGAAAGGTTTTTATAGAGCACAGAGACAAAGGACAGAAAGGAAGAGAAATCATTATCTTAGTCTGCTGTATCCTGGAAATAGCATGGCAGTAAGGCCTTTTGATCCCTAGGTGCCAGAAAGTCTTAGGAAAAGTCAGTTATCTCCTATCACATGCAGTCAATTACATCTCAAAGGATACTCTTGAGAGCTGGCCTCAAAGCCTAATGGCCAAAGCTGCATCATCAAGTACATCTGCATAGGAACTGACTCCCTACAAATGTTTTGGACAACTAAAGTTTTGGGGCAGAGCCTTAGATCTAGGTCTCCGGTACTTCTTAATGCAGCTGCAGTCATAAACAGATACAATTGAGAGCACACTTCAAAGCTGAAGCGCAATCCTCAAAAGACATCATGTTTAGAGCTGGCCGCTCAAAGATGCCAGAGTGCGGAATCAGATATATCCTGGGACAGAATCCTGTTGATCTCAGGAACTCCAATAATATCCTTTTAAATGCAACCTGTATCAAAAGAACTGTGGAGCAGACTTAGTGAAAAGTCGCATCTCAAAGAGATCTTTGACATGCAGGTCCACTGATATCAGGGTAATTATCAGAGTCCTGGGACAGGCCTCTTTGGCTCACCACAGACAACAAAATCAAAACTCCTGCACCAAAAGCCTCCAAGAAAGACATGAATTGGTTGCAGGCCTTGAAGGATTTTGAAAATCAAGTAAGAGAAGCAAAATTAAAATTGGGAAGAGATATGAGAATGATGCAGGAAAATAATGAAAAATGAGTCAACAGCCTGACTAAAGAAAATAACAACTTAAAAAATAGACTAACTCAGGGGCAAAGTCAAGATGGCAGAGTAGAAATAGCACTTCTGCAGAGCTCTGGAGCTCCAGAATCCACAAAATGACACAGAGAAGCTAACTTCCCACTGAGGACAGCCTGGCAGGCCGGCCAGCACAGCCCTATGGGAGCCAAACCCAGGTCCCCGTAAGTCGGAGGTTTTAGCCCCAGGGGGGCCCGACCAGTAGCTGGCTGGAGGGACTCCAGAACACCAGCAGCTGTGGTGTTTCCAGAATTATCAACACATAGATGCCTAGGACAAAGTGAGAAGTCAGTGCCCTATGGACTTTGGGACTGGTTGGGGGAGTGTGTGGCCTCTTTCCCCTAGGGATGAGAAGCCACTGAGGAGCCAGGGAAGCTTGCACCACATTGCCACATTGCAACTTCAGCTCCTGGCCTGTGAATTGTAGGGGGATCTGGCAATCAGTCTGGGGGTTAATAATCACTCTTGCTTTACCATTCTTGGATCTGGATTGCTGTCTGGGGTGGAGGTCTTGGGGTGTGACCAGCTTGCCAGAGTGTATAGAGGCTTCAGAGAGGCCTCCCAACTAATACCTCCAGAGGTTGGGAGAGCCCCAGTGTTTGGGATGGAGGCTCCCCTGTCTGGTGGCAGAGTCCTACTGTGGCAACAAGCCCAAAAGTCAAGTGGCAACATGCCTAGGCAAAGGAAACAAAATAAACAGAAAAATTTAACATTAGACTCCTATTTTGGAGGCAAAGAGGATTAAAGCATGGAACTGGAGGAGGATTGTGAGGTCAAAACTCCTGTACCAAAAGCCCCAAATGAAAATACAATCTGGTTACAGGCCATAGAGGACCTTAAGAAGCATATAAGAGAAGTGGTGGAAAAATTGGGAAGAGAAATGAGAAAGATGCAAGAAAAGTATGAAGTGAGGTTCAACAGCCTGACTAAGGAAAATAACACCTTAAAAAATAGACTAACTCAAATGGCAAAAGAGGCTCAAAAAGCCAATGAGGGTAAGAATGCCTTAATAAGCCAAATTTGCCAGATGGAAAAAGAATCTCAAAAGCTCACTGAAGAGAATCATTCCTTCAGAATTAGATTGGAGCAAATAGAAGCTAGTGACTTTATAAGAAATCAAGATACTATTAAACAGATCCAAACAAATGAAAGAATAGAAGGCAATGTGAAATATCCCATGGGAAAAACCACTGACTTGGAAAATAGATCCAAGAGAGACAATCTAAAAATTATTGGACTACTTGAAAACCATGAACAAAGAAAGAATCTGGAAATCATCCTTCAAGAAATTCTCAAGGAAAATTGCCCTGATATTTTAGAACAAGAGGGCAAAATAGAGGTTGAAAGAATCCACAGATCACCTCCTGAAAAAGATCCCAAGAAGAAAACTCCCAGGAATATTATAGCCAAGTTCCAGAATTCCCAGATCAAGGAGAGAATATTACAAGCATCCAGGAAGAAACAATTTGAATATTGTGGAAACGCAATTAGGATAACATAGGGTCTGGAGCTTCTACACTGAGGGATAGAAGGGCATAGAATATGATATTCTGGAGGGCAAAGGACCTGGGATTAAAACCAAGAATCACCTACCCAGCAAATCTAAGTATCATGTTTCAGGGGAAAATATGGTCATTCAGTGGAATAGAGGATTTTCAAGCATTCTTGAGGAAAAATCCAGAGTTGAATAGAAAATTTGACATTCAGATACAAGAAGCAAGAGATGCTTGAGAAGGTAAACTGAGAAAATAAATCAAAAGCAACTTATCAAAGTTGAACTATTTACATTCCTAGAGGGAAAAACAATAACTGTGATGAAACTTTTCTCATTTTGAAAATAATTGAAGAAGGATATATGGGCATATGAATACATATGTGAATGTGTGTATATATGTTTTCAGGTATACACAGAGGGCACAGGTCAAATTTAATAGGAAGGGATGATACTTAAATGGTGAAATTAAGAGGTGAGAGAGGAATATAATGAGAGGAGATGGGGAAAGACAGAATGGGGTGAACTATCTCATATAGAAGAAGCAAGGGAAAATGGTTACAAGGGAGGGGAAGAACAGGAAGGCAAAAAGGCAAAACCTTATCCTCATTGAATTTGGATCAGGGAGAGAATGACATACATACTAAATAGGGTTTCTCATTCTACAGGAGAGTAGGGGAGAAGGGGATGAGAGGGGGGTCAGTGGAAGGGAGGACAGGCTGGGGGGGGGGAGTTGGAAGCACCCACTTTTGAAAAGGGACAGGACAAAAGTGGGGAGTGGACCAGGTAGGAGGTGGGATAGGAGGGAGGGAAAGATAGTCTTTTACAATATATCTACTATGGTAATGTTTTGTATAGCTACACATGTACAGTATATACTGAGTTGCTTATCTTCCCTTTAAAACCAAATTTAAAAAAATATATAAATATCATGATTAATACAATTGTGCATGTAATTGAGAGATAAGGTGTGCAGGCACTGGGGCATGTGGATTCACCTTACCCTACTGGAAAAGCCGAAGGGGGTATGGGAGAAGAGATAGGAGAAAGCAGATTGGATGAGGGGATATCCTGTGGGACTGCTATTCTGGGGTGGTGGGTAGGGGAAAAATGGGGAAAAAAATGTAACTCAGAATCTGATGGAAATGAATGATGTAAACCAGAAGCTAATAAAGTATTTGAAAAAAAATAAAATAAAATAAAAATGGAAAAAAATAAGACTAACTCAAATGGCAAAAGAGGTCCATACAGCCAATGAGGAGAAGAATGCCTTAAAAAGCAGAACTGGCCAGATGGAAAAGGAATTTCAAAAGCTTACTGAGGAGAATAATTCTTTCAAAATTAGATTGGAGCAATTGGAAGCTAATGACTTTATGAGAAATCAAGATACAAATCCAAACAAATCCAAATGAATGAAAAAATAGAAGGCAATGTGAAATATGTCATTGGAAAAACCACTGACCTGGAAAATAGATCCAGGAGAGATAATTTAAAAATTATTGGACTACCTGAAAGCCATGATCAAAAAATCAGCCTAGACATCATCTTTCAAGAAATTCTCAAGGAAAATTGCCCTGATTTCTTAGAACCAGAAATGAAAGAATTCACTGATCATCTCTTGAAAAAGATCCCCCAAAGAAAATTCCTAGGAATATTATAGCCAAATTCCAGAGTTCCCAGGTCAAGAAGAAAATATTACAAGCAGTCAGGAAGAAACATTTTGAGCATTGTGGAAACACAATCAGAATACTCAGATCTAAGAGCTTCTCCATTAAGGGATCAAAGGGCAGGAATATGATATTCCAGAGGTCAAAGGAGCTAGGATTAAAACCAAGTATCACCTGCCCAGCAAAACTGAGTATAATACTTCGGGTAAAATATGGTCCTTCAATGAAATAGAGGACTTTCAAGCATTCTTGATGAAAAAACCAGAGCTGAACACAAAATTTGACTTTCAAATACAAGAAGCAAGAGAAACATGAAAAGATAAACAGGAGAGAGAAATCATTAGGAAATTACTAAAGGTGATATTTGTAACTCATGAGACTTTTCTCAGTATGAGGATAGTTGATGGAATTATATATGTTTTATATATGTATACATACATATACATATGTATAGGTGAGTGTATCTGTGTATGTGTATATGTGTGTACATAGACAGAGGGCAGAGGGTGAGTTGAATGTGAAGGGATGATATAAAAAAATAAAATGAAGAGATGAGAGAGGAATATATTGGGAGGAGAGGGGGTGTGATAGAATGGGGTGGATTGTCTGAGATAAAGGAGGTAGGCGAAGGCTGTTACAGTGGAGGGAAGAGCAGGAAGGTAAAAGGGAATGAGTCAACCTTACATTGGATTTGGATTAAGGAGGGAATAACATATACACTCAATTGGGTATCTTACCCTACATGAAAGAATAGAGGAAGGGGATAAGAGGGGGAATGATAGAAGGGAGGGAAAATTGTGGGAGAGGGTAGTTAGAAGCAAACACTTTGGGAAAGGGACAGGGTCAAAGGAGAAAATAGAATAAATTGGGGGCAGGATACGATGGAGGGAAATATAGTTAGCCTTTCACAATATGACTGCTATGGAAATGTCTCATATTACTACACATGTATAACTTATATTGAATTGTTTGTCTTCTCAGTGGGAGTGGGTGAGGAGGGGAGAGGGGAGAGAATCTGGAATTCAAAGTTTTAAAAACATGTTAAAAAAGAAAAGAGAAGACAAGAAAGTGGAAGTGATTAATATAGTTAAGGGATTAGATCTGGTAGATGGAGTGCCTGAAGAACTGTGGACTGAGGTTCACAATATTGGACAGGAGACTGCAACAAAAAACATTTCAAAGAAAAAAAATGAACATTTCTGATGAGGCTTTTACAAATAGCTGAGGAAAGGAAGAAAGGGAAAGGAGAAAAGGAAAGATAAATTCAACTGAATGCATACTTCCAGAGAATGCCAAGGAGAGATAAGAAGGTTTTCTTAAATGAGCAATGCAAAGAAATAGAATACAATAGAATAGGAAAGATAAGATCTATTTAAGAAAATAAGAGCTATCAAAGGAAAGTTTCATGCAAAAAATGGGCATGACAAAAAACAAAAATTGTAAGAACTTAACAGAAGTAGAACATATTAAGAAAGGGCAAGAATACACAAAAGAACTATATAAGAAAGATCTTAACATCAAGGATAACCAATAACCATGGAATTAATCTAGAACCAGACTTCCTGGAGAATGAAGTCAAATGGGCTTTACAAAACATTGCCTAACAATAAGGCTAGTGGAGGTGATAGAACTCCAATGGAGCTATTTCAAACCCTAAAACATGATGCTGTTAATGTCCTGCACTCAGTATGCCAGCAAATTTGGAAAACACAACAATGGCCACTGAATTGGAAATTATCAATTTATGTCCCATCCTAAAGAAGGGCAATGCCTAGGAATGTTCAAATTACCAAATGATTGCACTCATTTCACATGCCAGCAAAGTTATGCTTAAGATTCTCCAAGCTAGCCTGCAGCAATATGTGAACTGAGAATTACCAGAAGAGCAGGCTAGTTTTCAAAGAGGCAGAAGAACTATAGACCAAATTGCCAACATTTGATAGATTATGGAGCCTGCTCTTCTGCTTCATTGACAACACTAAAACCTTTTGACTATATGGATCATAAAAAAAATGTGACGGGGTGGCTAGGTGGTGCAGGGAGTAGAGCGTCGGCCCTGGAGTCAGAAGGACCTGAGTTCAGATCTGGCCTCAGACACTTAACGCACACACAAACAAAAACCTAGCCTTGTGACCTTGGGCAAGTTACTTAACCCCAATTGCCCTCCAAAAGGCAAAAAAAATGTGACAAGTCCTCAAAAAGATGGGAGTACCAGATCATCTTACTTGTCTCCAGAGGAACCTGTATGTGAGCCAAGAAGAACTGTTAGAACTGAACACAGAGCAACTGATTAGTTTAAGATTGGAAAAGAAGTAGGGCAGGGTTTTATATTGTCACCTTATTTATTTAACTTACCTGAAGAATGTATCATCTGAAATGCCAGACTGGATGAATCAAAAGTTGGAGTTAAGGTTGCCAGGAGAAATATCAACAATCTCTGATATACATATGATACCACTCTGATGGCAGAAAGTGAAGAGGAATTAAGAAGCCTCCTGGTGAGAGTAAAGGAAGAGAGTATCAAATGTGACTTGAAGCTTAACATTAAAAAAATGTAAAAACAGCATAACTAAGATATTGGCAACTAGTCCCATCACTTCCTGGAAAATAGAGGAAGAAGCAATGAAAGCAGTGTCAGATTTTATATTCTTAGGTGCCAAGATCACTGCAGACAACAGCTGCAGCCATGACATTAAAAGATGCAAGCTTCTTCAAAAAAGCTATGGCAGATCTGGACAGCACACTAAAAAGAGACATAGAGTCCATATAGTTGAAATTATGGCTATGAGTTAGACTACAAGGAAAGCTGAGTACTGTGGAATTGACAGCTTTTGGGTTGTGTTGCTTGAGATGTCTTTTGAGAGTTCCTTGGATGGCAAGGTGATCAAATCAGTCGTTACTTCAAGAAATCAATTCAGGCTATTCACTGGAAAGTCAAATACAGAAGCTGAAACTTAAATGCTTTGCCTGTGTAATGAGAAGACAGGACTCGCTGGGAAAGACCTTGATGTTAGTAAAGATTGAAGGCAAAAGAAGGGGATGGCAGAGCATGAGATAGAAAGATACATGGAAAGATTCGTGAAAATAACAAATATGAACTTGGGCAGACAGAGAAATAATGAAGGTTAGAAGGGTCTGAACTGGTTCACGGGATCACAAAGAGTCAGACATGGCAATGGCTGAGTGTAGCAGGAAGCACCCCAACATCCCCAGGGTGGCTGCCAACACAGGTTCTTAGATCTGCTTTTTGAAAGGAAAGCAACTCAAAAAGGGTTAACAAGCTTATATCAAACATATATCATTTACCTAGTTCAGGGGAAAAAGGTCAGTACCCTGAACTTCAAAGTATACATATCAACTTCAAACAAACAGATCAAGCAGACAGGCTTCCAAACTGTCCAACCATTATCAATACCAAATCACAGTTTCCAGAGAGGGAAGCATCAATACCTGGGTTTTCAAAGCCAGGGGGCTCTCAATGGCTGCCCAGAGTCTCATCTGGTCAAATCACACAACACTTCTCAAAGTGAGCCCTAAAGCAAAGTCTCCCATCAGGGTTTATATAGCCTTCTCCTGGCTCAGAGAATGTAACAACCTTCTTGACCCACTACCCAATCACATAGCATCAAGGTGTGGGCATTCCTGAAAACCAAGCCTCCTGCCACAGGCTCCATGTGACCACATTCAGCCTATTAGGGGGCAGAGTATATTTTCAAATCAAGGAAGGTTCTTAGAGTCTCTTTTAAGCCTATCAAAGGGCTTAGGGGCAGGGAAGATCTTTAAATTTGCATTTCCATTACACTGAGCAACAACAGCATCAACACATTTACAGGATCTAAGAAATTGAGGACCATCAGGGATATTAATATAGTATAGGACAATGAGAAACATGAGGAGGAATCTTGAAAATTTATCTTACATATTTCTTTCTGCAAACTATGCAAATCAGGAAAATAGAAGGTGCTATTCTATAGGCTGAGCTGGAAGAGGGGTGGATAATAAAAAATAGTATTGAAATATTTAAAGGTAAAATGATAATGTTTAAAACTAACCCTTCTCCCTGCACATTTTTAGTTTATATAAGTGTTATGTAGCCTGCTGGGAGACTGAGTCTCTCAACTTTTACCAGCTGTTGATTCTGCTATATCCCAAATCTGTTGAGGCCAAGACACCTAAATTCTTTTTTAGGTATTGGTCATAGCAAGCCTGTGAATCTGAACCCCACAGAGCAGAAAATTATTGAAATTATTAGTTATATAGGTTTTAGGGAGATTCTTAGTTCAGTAATGAAGCACATGAACTAACAGGTGAACTATTAATTTAATAATGAATTTGCAAATATATCAAAATGACTTTACATAATTGAAATTTGTATCCTTAGGAGTGACCTTAAATATAATAATGTACACAATTATTCCTAAAAGAGAATTATAATAGATTATAATCATAAATTATATTAAATCCAAATTCTTAGGAAAAATAGATTCAGAAAAGGAACATAAAACAATGACTCTTAAAAATGTGTTAGGTGCCTACCTAATGATTCAGATCAAACTCTCCAGCTAGGCCCCTCACATGGCAAAACCTTTTACTTCATACTCGTGCAGGAATCACTTATGAATAAATAAGGCTGACTCAGTTAGGAAACAGAGAACCTTCTCCTCCCTCTAATCTCCACTGGGGAACCCACCTTATCTATGACAGAAAATCAGCTCTCTGATACATGGGTCCTTGAAGGCCATTCTTGTATCAGACAGAGCTAGGTGGGGAAAGGGTGATTTCTTCTTTCACTCCCTTCTTGATGTCAGTTGTCCTTCATGTCAGGATGTTAATTGTCACATTATATTCGCAATGAGGGTGAAATGGGATATACCTAATGAAAGAAGGTAAACCAATGACAGGGATCCAAGAAGTGGGAGGAGTCACAAAAATGAAAGAGAAGGACATTACTTTTATTTGGAATAGTTTTTGTGGAAAGAAATAAGAGGGAAGTTTGGAATGACAAAGTACCCCTCTTCTAGTTTCCCTTTATGTATTGTCTCCCCATAACGCTAATAGGATTTAAGATCCTCCCTGCCCATTATAGGCTTCATTAAGGGGAGCTTGATTAGGGGAGGCTTGTTTTGTAGGAAGGCCCACACCTTTTGCTAATTTCTGTTTGTTACTGGGTCAGGGGGGTTGTGGTGCCCACTGGCTCCAAAAAGGGTATTTACACACATGCATATACATATGTATGTGTGTATATATGCACATGTGTATACATGCACATGCATATGCACATACATACGTATACCTATGTGTGCACACATGTATATGTATGTGTACTATGTACACATATACATGCATACATGTATGTGTGTTGCACTCTGAGGTTAGCATTTTGCTTTGGGGCTCACTCATTGGAAGAGTGTTCTTCTGCTTTGACTAGATGAGACTCTGGGTAGCCTTAAGGAACTCCCCAGCTTTGAAAAACCAAGATGTTGGTGTTTCTCTGGTAACTATGTATATATTGCCTGGGTCAGACAGTTGGATCTGTCTGTTGATCAAGTTTGGACAGTTAGAAGCCCTGTCTGTTGGTCTTTATTTCTTTGCTTGTATTTTTTTTGTTTGCATTTTCTCTGAAGTTCAGGGTGCTGACTTTTCCCTTCACTAGTAAATGTAATTTAAAAAGATTGTTGACCACTTAAACAGCTACCTTTCTTGGTAAAGCAGATCTAAGAACCTATGCTAACAGCCATCCTAGTTATGCCAGGGTGGTTGCCACCACATTCCCCTCATTAGAATGTTAAGTTCTTTGAGGGCAGGGAATAATTTTTCTTGTTTTAATTTGTGTCCCCAACCCTTAGAACAGTGTCTGGTACATAATAAGCACTTAATTAATTATTTCCTTGTCAGTGAGGCTTAGAAAGTATAGCACTTAGAATTTTGGCAGTTTATGAAAGAAGAGGTAGGTGGAATACATCTTGGAAGAAGTCGGGGGAAAAGCAGAATTCTGAAATTTCATGGATATGAGAGAAGCCAAGAAAAGAGCTGAAGGTGACACCAAGATTTGAGAGACTATACAGAAGGAATTGTTGACAGTGGTAGAGAAGGGAGAATAATATGATAATTGTGATAATAGTTTGTGAATCAGCTGGGCAAAGCTATTTTTAGAGATGGGCCTTTGCTCTGTACTATAATTATGTTTTTCTTTTTTCTTTTGTGGTGGGGGGAGGGGGGAGAGAAGGGCAATTGGGGTTAAGTGCCTTGCCCAAGGTTACACAGCTAGTAAGTGTTAAGTGTCTGAGGCCAGATTTGAACTCAGGTCTTCCTGACTCCAGGGCTGGTGTTCTATTCACTGTGCCACCTAGCCACTCCACTGTACTATAATTATTGCTCCAGGGGTACAGAGCAGCTTGAATGCTGTGTTTTATCAATATCTGGTAAGAGTTCTTTTCATCACTTAGTTTGTGACCTTCTTAAGGAGCAGTAGTTGCTTTTCAAGCTCAACTTCACTTTCCATATACTATACCTCCTCTAAATACATGTGGAAACTCCCATTCTTTCTTTTGTTTGTGTCCTCACCCAGGTTCTGTCTCTTTTGCAGTTGGTTGGCTACTACTAATATACACAACTACCATGGCATGTGAAAACTTCCACTTGTTAGGGGTGGCTAGGTGGTGTAGTGAATAGAGCACTGGCCCTAGTGTCAGGAGGACCTGAGTTCAAATCTGACCTCAGACACTTAACACTTACTAGCCGTGTGACCCTGGGCAAGTCACTTAATCCCTGTTGCCCAGCCTTCCCCCCTCCAAAAGCAAAATAAAAAAGGGAAACTTCCACTTGCTGAGGTACCCTAAAATTTCTCCCCTGCTCCGTGCTACACTCATGGCCAGATGTCTCATCTTCCCTTTCTTTTCCCCCTGTTGTCCTACTTAGAATCAATTCTCTAGGTTTAACTTTTTTTTTTAAAGAAAGTTGAATTTTCAGTCACTCAGTAGGTGGCACTACCAATTTAACTCCCTTGTAAATCTGCAATTCTGAAATAATCAGACTATACTGCTTATCCATGGCTTTTATTCAAAATGCCTCCCATTAGAGACTTCTCTACATACTCATCAAAATTCAACATAATCCTTCTAAAACTTCTCTGTGCCTAGCAGATACTCATCCTAATGAATATAGTATTAAGGGAGAGAAAGACACAGAGAGGGAAAGGCAGAAAAGAGAGAGAAGAAAGGAAGGAGGAAAAAGGGGGGGAGAGAGAGAGAGACAGAGAGAGAGAGACAGAGAGAGACAGAGAGAGAGAGAGAGAGAGAGAGAGAGAGAGAGAGAGAGAGAGAGAGAGAGAGAAACAGAGAGATACAGAGAGACAGACAGAGAGACACACAGAGAGAGACAGAGAGAGAGACAGAGAGGGAGAGAGAGAGAGAGAATTCAAAGGGAGGATTAATGGAATCTTGTACTGTGTCCCATGCATAGTAATTGTAGCTCACAATTGTACTGGACAGTCAGATTCAGTGATTTGCTTTTTTGTTTCATTTCTTATATCACAGGATAATAATGTACACCTTGATAGAACCGGCATCATGTGAACTAAGTTAATAGGCATAAAGTATTTTGTAAATTTAACCTTGTGGTACAAATAGTAATGGTAATGATGTACTGATTAGTTAGCTGTTAAACTTCTGACAAACACAGACATCCGTAACATTTTCTTGAACCTGGAATCAAACAAAAACAATCAAACAAAAACAATAAGCATTTGAAATAGCTGTCACAAAGTCCACATACCAAAAGTTCATACATTTTACTCATAGAAAAATGCTTTGTGCCATTTCTCAGCACCCAGATATATAAACTGGTAACATTATTTCCCATAAATTAAAAAAAAAAAAACACCTTAGTTGTCTCATTTGGGGGACAGAAGGAAAAAGAGGAGCTAATAACTAGGCACACTGACAATACTAAGAAATGAAAGCATAGAAGATAAAAACTATAAAAAAGAAAAAAAAAGTGTTGTCATAAAAGCTAAAACATTTGGAGTTATTTAGTGAAAGAGGAGGGAGGGAAAGCATTTATAAAATGCCTTCTGGAGACAGCTTGGGGCACAATGGATTAGGTGCTAGTCCTGGAGTCAGGTAAAGCTGAGTTAAAATCCAGCCCCAGACATTACCAGCTGTGTGAACCTGGGTAAATCACTTAATCTCTGTTTGCCTCAGTTTCCTCAGCTGCAAAATGAGAACAATAATAAGTTGTTAGAATCAAATGAGATAATATTTGTAAAAGCATTTAGCATGGTGCCTGGCATGTAGCAAGTGCTATATAAAAATGCTCATTCCCTTCCTCTTCCCTCTACTGTGTGTTAGATCCTATGCTAAGCTTTTTAAAAAGAAATTTATTATTTTTAGCAAATGTTATCTCATTTGATAGTGAAGGGAACATGCCATCTGATACACCTCAATAAATCTTTTTGGTTTTTTTGCTTTTTTTTTTTTTTGGAGGGGAAAAGGCATGGCAATTGGGGTTAAGTGACTTGCCCAAGGTCACCCGGCTAGTAAGTGTTAAGGGTCTGATGTCAAATTTGAACTCAGGTCCTCCTGACTCCAGGGCTTATTCACTGCACCATCTAGCCGCCCCTATACCTCAATAAATATTAAGGACTTCAGTGTATATGGTATAAAAATTTTTGTTCATTATAGTTTTAGTATATCATTCATATACTTTGGTAACTTTGAGTTCACATTTTTACAGTTTACAGTATATCATTCATTGGGGCAGCTAGGTGGTACACAGGATAGGGCACTGGGCCTGGGGTCAGGAAGACCAGAGTTCAAATTTGGCCTCAGACACTTATTAGCTGGGTGACCCTGGACAAGTTACTTTACCCTGTTTGCCTCAGTTGCCTCTTTATAATCCACCTATAAAATGAACTGGAGAAGGAAATGACAAACCACTATATAATTTTTGCCAAGAAAACCCCAAATAGGGTCATGAAGATTCAGACACAACTGAAAGGACTGAAGAATATAATTTTATATATTTTAGTGACCCTGCATCATCAAAAAGAGGTTAAATTGTTTCCAGTATATTTTGTTTCTCTCTGTGCCTGATTTGATCTTGACTTCATCCTGTGACTCCCATGACAGTCATGAACATCCAGTGAGGACTGATAGAAGTCAAAAGCCCAGTCAGTGAATTATCCTCATTGATGAGTCACTGGAGTATTTGTTAATTAGGTAAAAGTGACAGACAAATAGCCTACTACTACTACTGCTGCATCTAGGAAATCCTTAATTTAATTATGCCTATTGAATAGTTCAAGGATATGTAGATCTGGGAGTAACCACAAGCACATAACCTGCATGTCAGCTTTGCTAATTAATACATATTCAATTCATTCTATACTGGCAAGCAATGCTTGGGTGGGTCTACTTCATTATACATTGTTCACATGATCATTGAAATGACAATTGAATTAAATTAAATTAAAATTGAAATACAGTAGAGAAAGAAACAGGGATACAGCTTTCCCAGTGGGTAAAAGCCTGAGTCAGAAGATTAATTTCATGAATCTACACTGTCCATTCCTCTAGACTAACAAGATAAAACATTCAATCCATAATAATAGAGTTTAGGTGGCAACTCTGAGAATCATAGAGAGTTTGGCACTTACCTCTCAGTACCCTCTATACTGGAGCACATTATCACTACTTGGGTGCATGGGACTACACAGAACCTAGTTCTTACTTAAATTACTTTATGGAATCATGAGACAGAAGGAAATTCTAGCTATATGGATCGATGGCTCACAGGTCCTCCTTGGAGAGGCAAGGAGGAAGGTTTGTAATGGAAAAGGTAGTTTTTGATAATGTATCCAAATGATAATATATCCAAAAGCAGCAAGAAACTTAATTTCAAGAGACATTTGGTCATTCCATATTGGGGTGCTCATGATAAATATTTGCAAGAAGACTACTATGAAAAAAAGTACAGATTAGGTACCAACAGTCATTGCAGATCATCAAGACAGAAAGAAAGGAATGGAAGAGAAGGAACATTTATGTGGCATCTATTATAAGCCAGGCACCTAGGTTCTATGCTAAGTGTTTTTGTTTCCCTTTATTTTTTTTCCACAAATATTACCTTATTTAATCTTCACAACAGGTAGGTGCTATTGTTATTCCCAATTTTCAGTTGAGGAAACTGAGGTAAACAGAAGTTAAGTGACTTGCCCAGGGTTACACTGAGGCCAGATTTGAACTCAGCTCTTCTTGGCTCCAGTGCCAGTACTCTATCTACTGTGTTGGCAGGTAGGGACATTTTATAAATGCCTCAGTATGACCCTCCAAATCAAATTAACACATATTTTGATATACTTAAATACAAAGAGAAATAAGCAAGTATGACAAAAATGTTTGAAAATATGGTTCAGGAGTAAGAAATAGAGGCCTACATTCTGGAGACTATATAGAAGCTTCATACTTATACTCCATGAATATGTCATTTAAGAGAAAAATCAGAAAGATGCAAACATGACAAGTAACATAACACCAGAAGAAATGAACTTTATTGTATTTTAACTAAAAATAAATGACTTATGAGTGATATATGGGAGTCATTCCTGAATCAGTTGTCTAAGTGTAATTAGATCATCAAATTGAGAATGTAGGACCATAGATTTAGAGATGGAAGGCATTTCAGAGGTCATTAAGTCCAAACCCCTCAATTTTATAGATTAGTAAACTGAGGCCAAGAGAGGTAAAATAACTTGCGAAGATTTGAACCCAAGTTTTCAGATTCCAGATCTATCATTTTCTTTTTGTTGTTGTTTTTTCTTTTTGGAGGGCAATTAGGGTTGTGACTTGCCCAAGGTCACAAGGGAAGTAAGTGTTAAGTGTCTGAAGACAGATTTGAACTCAGGTCCTTCTGACTCCAGGGCCGACGCTCTACTCACTGTGCCACCTAGCCGCCTTGATTTGCAAAATTTTTAGTAAATTCTTTTTACTATCAAGAATAGTGGAGTCATAATATCTGGATTGTAATATCATAGTTATGGGCACAAAGGAAGTTGAAATGCCACTGAAGAAAACAAAGACAGGGAAAGCAGTTAGATTAGCTAGATGTGCACACAGAAGTGGCATAATTTTGAAGATTTTAAGGAACTGATTCTCAGGGTGTCTGGAGGGAGAGAATATGCTAGAAATGTGGAAAAAAAATCTGATGCTTATTTTCACCTAAAGAAGGTCACTAAAAGTGTTTTAGTAACTACCAACTCATATGCCTATTTTCCCATCTATGTACATTTTAATGAAAAATATTATACATATGCAATGTAGACATTTTGGTGAGATCATTTTAAGAGAACAGGCAGGATTTTTTAGGCTATATTTTATAGTAAATCACATATTTACCATCACTCAATTGACTGAAAACTATATATAAAAAAAAGAATCCACTGTACTAATTTTTTGTTGTCTATTAAAAAAAACTAACAAAATATTTGATTCAGGAAAAGAAGGTACCCCATTTTAAAGGATGTTTTCCAACAAGATGTTTCCCATGCATACATTGAAATTCCATAAGATTCTTTGCAGTATATAACTGTAGATATAGTCTTGTTCAACAGTCCTCTGATCATTAATATCAAATGAAGAATAAAACAAAGATTTACACTTGCTTAAAGCATTGGCTATTGTCATGGAGTAAATCCATCGGAGAGTTTAAGTCAAAGAACAATTCATTAGAGATAGTGAAGCCTTCCAAATGCCCCTATTTGTGAACCACAAAATGCTGATTTCATCAAGCCCTGGAAAGTTTCAGTTTCCTAAATGTAATCTGTAATCACTCTAAAAAGTTTAACAAACTATCCACATAGGAAAAACCAAATGGCTGAAAAAAAAATCTGTTGTCCATAGTATGACATACATACTGAGCTCATCAGTATATATTTCTTGGACTGAAATTGGAAATGGACACTCCAGAATTTAATAAAAGGAAGAGAGTAGGTTTATTGCCTTTAAGAGATTATAAAGTTCTTCCAGTACTGTTATATGGTCATATGGTCATAAGTGGTGCAACACTACAGTCAGTGAAGAATTGAAATTGTGAATTAGGGAGAGGCACCTGGTGGATTTAAACAGGCCATTATATATTGTAAAAAAGGAATTATGAAGGATAAGCAATGTAAAGGATGTTATAAAAGATGTTATAATCAGTCAGTGGGTCAACAAGCATTTATTAAGGGCTTACTATGTGCTAAGTACTGTACTAAGTACTGGGAATACAGCTGCAATTAAAAATGAAGATAGGCCATGCCCTCAAGGAGTTTATATTCTAATGGGAAGGACAAACTAGAAAAGGATACTGAGAGAGGGATTGTGTATGGAGAAGGTACCCAATGTAGGGGCATGATGGTGTATGCCATTGCAATATGAACAGCTACTATAAATATACCAATGTATTTTAAGGATGGAATGGCCAGGTATTAATACAGGAAAGCAAAGCTCAACAGGGCAACAAAAGTATTTAAACATATTACCAGCCCAGGAAGCACCGCCATCTCAATTCACTTTCACAGCCTGCTGGCTTCCTCAACTCTCAACATTCATTTTCTTCTCCATAAGTTTTGTCTTCTTCATGATCGTTTTTCTTCTTCACATGTGCCCTCTCAACGCTCTCAATATATACACAGTTCCTCTTGGCATCTGATTGACTCAGTGCAGAGAGGCACAAAAGCCCATGCGTGCAGCCCATGTGTGTAACCTCAGCAGGGGATGTCAAAAACACCCATGATTAATGGGGTATGGTCACATGGGCCTGTTAATGGATGGGGAAGATCTTCATATTCCATTAACCCTACAGATGGAAAAGTCCAGAAGAGTACAGCCTATTGGGAAATGAAGAGATGGCTAGCCCAGGTAATCTTTTTAAATGGAGATATTGGGAGGAGTCATCCAAAATGAGGGAGGGGCCCTAGGGGCAGAAAATATTTTTTAGGTATGAGTTCCAGTGTTGAAGTTATTTTCCAGTACCAAGAGTTTGCTGAGATCATCATATCTCAGAATATATCTATCTATTTATCTATCTATCTATCTATCTATCTATCTATCTATCTATCTATCTATCTATCTCAGAGAATCCAAGAGGAGTACAGTCCAGAGGGGAATGCACGAGTGAATAAGAAGTTGGGCTAATCATTTGGCAAGAGGGATAATTTATGGTTAGTTTGGGGATATGTATAATGTCTAGAGAAGGGGAAGGCTTTCAGCACATTGGGTAGATTTTGCAATGGAAAGACATGAACAAAAGCTGCATAGCAAAGGACGGGCATAAATGAAAGAGCTGTGACTTCTGCCATTCCATGTTGATGAGATTACAAGTCCATTTATCTATTTGAGTATATAAGACCAAGAGCAATTCCCCAGTAGACAGGTGGTCAAAGGATAGGAACAAATAACTTCCAAAAGAAAACATGAAAACTATTAACAACCATAAGAAAAATTCCTCCAAATCACTAAAAATAAGAGGAATTAAAATTAAACAATTCTGAGATTCCCACATAGAGCCAAATTGACAGGGATAAAAAAAGACAGACATAGTCAATGTTAAAGCATTTACAGGAAGACAACATTTTTTCCTGGTTTTTTTTTTTTATCCAAATGTACAAGTTCTTTTGTTCATTTATTTACTTTTTCATTCATTCATTAAAATTTTTGTTGAGTACTTAAGGGAGGGCTCTGCTCTAGAGCCTTTCCTCTGATATTTTAATGAATATGTAGATACAGTAGTAGGAGGTTGGATTTAGAGTCAGGGAGACCTGAGTTCAAATCCAGTCTCAGATACTTAGTAGCAATGTGCTCCTGGGCAAGTCAGTTAACTCTCAGCCTTGGTTTTCTCTCTTCCCCACCCCCACAACCACTGATGGAAAGACTTCACAAACTTTACAAGTCCAGAGGACTTTCTATCACCAGCCTAGCACCATCCCAGGAACAGCTAATGATAGTGTCTGGATCAGAAGCAAGGGCCCACTCAACTCTACAAGCCCAACAGAATATAGTATACTCGCATTTGACACTTGGAGGGCTCCATCAAAAGGACTTCCAGGAGTTTTAAATGTTCCCTTTTGCCAGATATGTTCTCTAAACTTGAGACCTTTTGCCTCTGGCCTTTTTATTGGTGACAGAGTGTGCCACAGATTTTTGGTGGACAAAAAAGGGGGATAATAAAGACAACTGTTCATACTGTCATGTTAGTAAATACCCCTTTCTAAAAAGCTACTTAAATTCGACTAATTGATAATAATATAATAATAATACTTATAATCATAGCAAGAAATATATTCATGGGAGTTTGAGTCAAGAGCATTAGAACAATAACTCCATTGTCCTTCATGGGTACCCATAGATGCCTATGGGGAAGATGGCCAGTCATGCTAGAGAAATCAAATTTGTTATGGATTGGAAGAGTAAATCCAAAGCATATGTTTAAATTTTAAGGACAATACCTTCACTTATTGTTTAGCTGGAATGTAATAGTATATTTACTAGTTGGCAGCTCCAATAAGCCTTACTCCTTCTTTTCTACTTCTTACTAGCTCATCTCCTTAAACTCTATCCTGATTCTAGGGCAATGCAGGGGTTATGTACCTCATATGTTGATTAGAAATGCATGATCAATCAATCAATCAATCAACAAACATTTATTAAGCACTTACCATGTGCCAAGTGGCACAGTGGATACAGTACTGAATCTAGAGCCAGGAAGACTCATCTCTGTGAGTTTAAATTTGGCCTCAGACTTACTAGCTGTGTGACCTAGAGCAAGTCACTTAACCCTGTTTGCCTCAGTTTTCATCCTCTGTAGAATGAGCTGGAGAAGGAAATGACAAACCACTCCAGTATCTTTGCCAAGAAAACCTCAAAAAAGGTCTCAAAATGACTGAACATCATGTGCCCGCACTGTGCTCAGCTTTAGTGATATAAAGACAATGCTTTTGTTGTCTCCTTGAGGAGATCACAATCTAATGGGGAGCATGTAAACAACTATGTGCAAACAAACTATAGCAGGATAAATAGGAGATAATCAACTGGAAGAAAACACTACAATTAAGAGGGACTGGGAAAGGCTTCCTATAAAAGGTAGAATTTTATTTAGGACTTGAAAGAATTCAGGAGGCTGAGATGAAGAGGGAGAGCATGAGAGAGAATATCAGAACTTGGACTTCTTGTATCTGGCGGTGGTTTAGCTATGTAGTGAAGGAAGGAAAGGATTCTAAGAAGCAGAGATAAGGAGAGAGCGCATTGCAAACAGGGGAAACAACTGGTGTAAAGACACAGAAATGGAAGGTGGGATTTTTTTTCCTGAGGAAGAGAGAGAGGGCCACTTTGGTTACTGGATAGAGAGTAATGTACATTCAGTTTGAAAAGATAGGTTTGGGAAAGCTGTAAGGGTTTTAAATGCTAAACAGAGGAGTTTATAATTGATGCTAGAGGCAAATAGGGAACCACTGGGATTGGTTCAGGAAGAGAACTTCATGGTCTGATCTGAACTTAAGGGAAAATCACTTTAGCATTTATGTGGATAATGGAATAGAGTAAGGAGAAAGAAGAGGCATGAAAATGAATCAGGTGCCCATTGCAGTAGACTGGGTGAATGATGGTGAGGGCCTGAACTAAGGCAGTGGCTACGTGAATAGAGGGGTATCATATAGGAGAGATATTTTAAGGTAAAAATGTCAGTATTTGACAACTTGACTAGATGTATGGGATAAGGGAGAGTGAGAAGTTGAGAATAAGGGTAAGCTTATGAACCCAGGAGAATGGAAGTAGTAATAGCATTGATAGAAACATATGAAGGACTGGACAAGGTGGAGAGGGAATGAAGTCCTGGACATGGGGTCAGGAAGACCTGGGTTCAAAGCCTGCCTCAGAAATGCACTGAGAGAACTGGGTCAGATCATAGACTCATAGGATCATATGTTTATAGCTGGAAGGGAGGTTAAAGTACCTGAAGGACAAAACCCTCATTTTACAGATTGATGAAACTGAGACAGAGAGCAGTTAAGCAACTTGCCCAGAGTCACACAGATAGTATTGGAGGCAGGTTTTAAACTTAGGACTTCCCAACTTAAGCCTCTCAGGCTCTGTTTTGTCTTCAGTAAAATGGACATAGTAACAGTGCTTACCTCATAAAATTGTTTTGAAGATCAGACATGATAATATATGTCAAGCATTTTGCAAACCTAAAAGCATTATTATACAAATGTTAATTGTTATCATTATTAATAATATTAACATTATTAATATAAAAAGAATTAGATTTCAAACATTAATATAATGTGTTAACATAATATAATCAATGTTAATATTATTATTAATAATAATAATTCATAGCCATTTACCTCTAACCACAGGCTCCAATCTTTGGCATCTACATAGATGCTGGAAACACTGTTTTCTTTTTCTTTTTTTTTAAAGCAGTTGGGGTTAAGTAACTTGCTCAAGGTTACACGGCTAGTCATTATTTATGCGTGGGTGCTCATTTTCTGAGGCCGGATCTGATCTCGGGTCATCCCAACTCCGAGGCTGGTGCTCTTACTCACTGCGCCACCTAGCCGCCCCTTTAGGGCAATTGGGGTTAAGTAACTTGCCCAAGGTTACACGGCTAGGTTTTTGTTTGTGCGGATTAAGTGTCGGAGGCCGGCTCCGAACTCAGGTCCTTCTGACTCCAGGGCCGGCGCTCTATTCACTGCGCCACCTAGCCGCCCCGAAAACACTGTTTTCTAAGGATGCTCATTCAAAGTCTCTCAAGAATCACCTTCACTAAATCTTTTCCACAAAATAAGAAATAAGCTCAGTTCTCTTAAAATTTCTTTTCAGACTTTCTCCTTGACTGGTCATACTTTCTGGTCATACATTGAAAGAGGTGCTTTTGCCCCTTCTTATCTTGTTCTCTTTGAAACAGGTATAAGTATGAAATAAATAGGAGTGAGTGAGGAATGGCTTTCTGTTCCCAGTAGAGTACTGATTTTTTTTAAACCAATGAGTACTCATTGCTTTTTTGGTAGATTGGTACCAACAGTCTCTGGAGAGTGCCCACGAACCAGAATCCTTATGCTGACCATTTTCACTGTAGGTTGAGCACAGACTGAAGAACTGTTACTCATCTGACCCCAGATAGATCCCCAAGTTCCATGGTCATGTGACAGAGCTAAATACAGTTCAGAGACTGCTGGCATTTCTATATATTACTTGTAAAAAAAAAAACCATCTGGAGGAATAAAAGGTCAAGAATCTCAAGGGAAATAATGAAAAAAAGTAGGAAAAAAGGGGCATAGTAGGTTCAGAAACCAAATCCTACTTCAAAGCACAATCACCAAAACAATTTTGTACAAAACAAATTTTTGCTTATTTTTAAAATTCGCTTAGTGGAACAGATTAAGTACTCAACATATAGAAACAAACCAACCTAGTAGCTTAGTGTTTGTCCCTGAGGTAAAGACTCATAAAAACCACTGAAAAAATTGGAAAACAGCCTGATAGAAATTAGGTCATTTCACTCTATACACAAAGATAAGCTCTGTAACACCATAAATTCTGTGTGTTGATCTCTTCCAATGTCTCCACAGAGTAATTCTTTAATTACAGTGCTGCAAACAAGAGGGCCATACATAAGGAACTCTACAATCTCCCACTTGGAGCCTTGTGCCTTTCACTCAGGTGAAATCAACCACCCTTCTCTCAAATCTCCTAGGTGGGAGCTTGTAGACCATCACCACATGTTTACGGTCAAGCTCTCTCAGGGTTCCAAGAAGAACCTTATTCCCCCAACTCACCATCTAGTGTATTTTCTATCTTTAGAGAGATGCATCCACACTATATATTTACACAACCTACTATTTATACTAATGACCTTCTAAAATCTGAAACATAATGATTTACTTCTTAATAAGGCTAAAGAATTAACGATATTATAGATGTTAGTATAGAAAACCAAATCTATAAATAACAAAACACATCACAACACACATATAAACCTGGATAATACCCTCCTGTGAATATTTTCTTTAGTTATGGTGGAGAGTCACCACACTCTTATAGGAACCTGGCTTAGAAACACAAGAGGGATGAAACTTAGGTGGTTAGGATAACCTACAACTCTAGACTGCAAGATGTAATGTTATTGGTCTGTTCAGGACATCTGCACCACAGAAAACTGCTTCTCTATTCACTACTTGACTGTTGGTTTTCAATATTTCAATTGGAAAAATATTCTTTTCCTTTCTACTCCAGGTCTATATAAGTTTTTTTCAATTATTCATAACCCTCAAAAGGGCATTTAGGAAATTTAAGTTATTAATATGAAATAGCATTTCTCTTTAAGGTGAAGAACTGCTAAACTCATCAAAATGGATATCTTTGGGCTTATGTAAACCAGACCAGCCAGTTATTCACTCAGCTGGATAGTGTGCTATGCAACTGAAATGGAATTCACAGCAATATAGCTCAGGTTCATTCTTTAAGCCAACTCTCCAGGATTTCACATGGCATTTTCATGGCAAAACTTATGTTTTAGGAAAATTACTTTGGCACCTATATGGAGCTTGGATTGGAGAGGGGAGAGGCTTAAGTCAGGAAGACCAATTGCCATAATTCAGCTTAGATGTGGGAAGGGTGGAGCTAGAGAAAAGAGGACAAATGGGGAGATATTGTGGAAATATAAAGGCTTAACAATTAACTGGTGTCAGAGATTGAGGAAGAATGAAGAGTTGAAGGTGACTCCAAGGTTGTGAACCTAGGTGACAAGAGGGATGGGGGTATCATTGACAGAAATAAGATTGTTTTGGGGGGGAGAAGTGAGAAAACACTTCCTTCATTGCTTTGCAGAGGGAAGATGGGTCCATGAGTATGGAATATTGCATGTGTTGTAAGATTATTTTCTATGTATTGACTGATTTTGCTCATTTTTTCTCTTTTTCTTTCTTTTTAAAAAAATTACTTGTTCTATGAGATGTTTCTCTAGGAGGGGAGGAGAAGGATACAAGGGAAACTTATACTATATAAAAATATAAATATATAATATTATATGTTATATTACACATTATATTATGATATAATTCTATATAATATATAATAATATAATCTATTATATTATATGTTAATAATAAATATATAATATAAATAATTTTTAAAAAGAAATAAAGTTTGGAGAATTGTGGCTTGGGGAAAAAGATTAATTCCTTACTGGATTTGTTGAGTTTGAGATGCCTAGGGATCATCCAGTTCAAAAGATTCAACAGGGCAGTTGGGTAATGTGGGATCAGAGTTCAGGAGAGAGACTAGGGCCAGATATATTAGATTTCAGAATCATCAACATAGAGATAGCATTTGAACCTACAAGATCTAATGATATTACTGATATAGAAGATGGTCAGTTATTTGATTGAATATTTTCATTGCTGCTAAATTTTTATTCTTTAAGAAAAGATTTGATTTCTTGAAATAATCAAAATTAATTTGTAACTAAATCTGGTAAATAAAATGTCTGATCAAACTCAGTAATAATATATATGATTAAAAAACAAACAAACCGGGGAGACGGAGCCAAGATGGCAGAGTAGAAACAACTCATCCAAGCCATTCTGCCCCCAGATTCCCCCCAAACTATGTAGAAGGGGACTCTGAACAACTTTTGGAGCCCCAGCACCCACAGAACAACACAGAGAAGCTAACCTCCCGCTGAGGACAGCCCAGCAGCCCTGCAGGAAGGACCAGCGCAGCGGTCTGGGAGGCGGCAGCACAGCCTAGCCGAGCAGAGCCCAGGTCCCCGTGAGCTGAGGTTTTAGCTCCAGGGTGGCAGGGCCAGCAGCCGGCTGGAGGAACCCCAGAACACCAGCAGCTGTGGCGACTCCAGAATTATCAACATAGACATGCCTAGGACAAAGTAAGAGGTTAGTGTCCTATGGATTTTGGGACCAGTATTTGGGGAACGCGTCGGCTCCCTCCCCTGGGGGCTAGAAGCCGCTGAGGAGACACGCCATTTTGTAGTTTTCAGAGGCAGCTCCAGCTCCTGGCCTGTGAATTGTAGGGAGATCCAGTGATCAGCCTTGGGGGGTAATCACTCTTGCTTTAACCTCCCTGGATCTGGATTGTGATCTAGGGTGGAAGTCATGGGTGGGTTTACAGCTTGCCAGAAACGGAAGTTGCCCCCCACACGTTCGAGACGAAAATTCCTCTATCTGGCCTTAAAGCCATAGTGTGGCAACAAGCCCAAAAGTCAAGTAATTAAGTGGCAACATGCCAAGGCAAAGGAAACAGAAAAATGCAACCCTAGACTCCTATTTTGGGGGCATAGAGCGGGAAAAGGACTGTGAGGTCAGAGGTCCTGCTCCAAAAGCCCCAGGGGAAAACATGAGCGGGTTGCAGGCCATAGAGGACCTTAAGAAGGACTTTAAAAATCAAATAAGAGAAGTGGAGGAAAAAATGGAAAGAGAAATGAGAAGGATGCAGGAAAAGTATGAAATGAGGGTCAACAGCCTGACTGAGGAAAACAACACCTTAAAAAATAGACTAACTCAAATGGCAAAGGAGGCCCAAAAGGGCAATGAGGAGAAGAATGCCTTAAAAAGTCGAATTTGCCAGATGGAAAAAGAATCTCAAAAGTTCACTGAGGAGATTCATTCCTTCAGAGTTAGACTGGAGCAAATGGAAGCTAATGACTTTATGAGAAATCAAGATGCTGTTAAGCAGATACAAACAAATGAAAGAGTAGAAGGCAATGTGAAATATCTCATGGGAAAAACCACTGACCTGGAAAATAGATCCAGGAGAGACAATTTAAAAATTATTGGACTACCTGAAAGCCATGATCAAAGAAAGAACCTAGAAATCACCCTTCAAGAAATTCTCAAGGAAAACTGCCCTGATGTTTTAGATCCAGAGGGCAAAATAGAGGTTGAAAGAATCCACAGATCACCTCCTGAAAAAGATCCCAAAAAGAAAACTCCCAGGAATATTATAGCCAGGTTCCAGAATCCCCAGATCAAGGAGAAAATACTACAAGCAGCCAGGAAGAAACAATTTCAATATTGTGGAAACACAATCAGAATAGCCCAGGACCTGGCAGCTTCTACACTGAGGGATCGAAGGGCATGGAATATGATATTCCAGAGGGCAAAAGAACTGGGAATGAACCCAAGGGTCACCTACCCAGCAAAACTGAGTATTTTGTTTCAGGGGAAAATATGGTCATTCAGTGGAATAGAGGACTTTCAAGCATTCTTGAGAAAAAACCAGAATTGAATAGAAAATTTGACATCCAGACACAAGAAGGAAGAGATGCCTGAGAAGGTAATCAGGGAAAAGAAATCAAAAGGAACTTATCAAAGTTGAACTATTTGCATTCCTATATGGAAAAGCAATAACTGTGACTGATGATATCTTTCTCTCTATGAAAATAATGGAAGAAGTGTGTGTGGTCATATGAATACATATGTGAATGTGTGTGTATATGGTTACAGTTATATATGGATAGAGGGCACAGGTTGAATTTGTTGGGAAGGGAGAATATTCAAGGGATGAAATTATGAGGTGAGAAAGGAAAGTGGCAAGAGGAGATGGGGAGAGACAGGGTAGGGTAAACTATCTCATGTAGAAGAAGCAACGGGAAGTGGTTGCAAGGGTGGGGGAGAATAGGAAGGCAAAAAAGGCAAAATCACATTCTCATTGAATTTGGTTCAGGGAGAGAATGACAAACATACTAAATGGGATATCTCAACCTGCAGCAGAATAGGGGGAAGGGGATGAGAGGAGGGATGATGGATGGGAGGGCATCCTTGGGGGGAAGGGAGGTTGGAAGTACCCAGTATAGAAGAGGGACAGGATCATGTAGGGAATGGACCAGGTGGGGGGTGGGATGAGTGGGAGGGAATTATAAGCAGCCTCGTACAATATATCTACTACGATAATGTTTAGCATAGCTAGACATGTACAACATATACTGAATTACTTATCTCCCCAGAGGGAATGGGTGACAAGGGAGGAAGGTAATGGATCTGAAATTCGAGGTCTTAACATTAAATGTTTCAAATATATATAAATACTATTATTAATACTCTTTTGCTTATAATTGGGAGATAAGATGTGCAGGCATTGGGACACAAAGATTCACCTTCCTCTAATGGAAAAGTCGAAGGGGGTATGGGAGAAGGTATGGGAGAGAGAAGATTGGAGGAAGCAATATCTTATGGGACTGCTATTCTGGGAGGTTGGGTAGGGGAATAACAGGGGGGAAATGATTGTAACTCAAAATCTGGCGGAAATGAATGATGTAAAACAGAAGTTAATAAAGCATTTGTCAAAAAAAAAACCAAACAAACCATGAGAGATGGGTAATGAATTCACCTATTTTGAATATCAGAATTTATTGGTGATATTTGAGGCAAATACTTTCTCCACTATTGCTTATCTTTTAATGTTCTATTCACTGATTTAAATAACGCAAATGCCTTTTAATTTTATGTAGTCAAAATGATCTTCTGTAAAGATTTATTATAATATATGATTGTAATTCATGTCATTGGTAGACTCTCTTTCTTCCTTCTACAGAATGGTCTCCCCTCAGGGAATAACAGATACATTTTCAATGGTGATTTTGTAGACAGAGGGCAAAATTCCATGGAGGTACTGATGATCCTGTTTTCATTTCTTCTTGTTTATCCAAATGATGTGTACCTGAACAGAGGGAATCATGAGGATTATCTAATGAACATGAGGTAATGTTGGCTGACTTTTTTTCTCTGCTTTATTTTGCACCCTATGAAAGTCTTCTTTTAATTTTCTTTCAGATATATACTTCACATTGTAAAAAGTCCTGAAATTTAGACCTTCTAAAACATGACCAAGAGATAGGAGGGACCTCAGAGGTTACCTTGTCGCACTTCTTCATTTTCCACATGAAGAAATTGAGGTGTAGGAAGGTCAATGGCTTGTAAAAGGTCATACAAGAAATAAGTATCTTGTATGCACAGGAGACATGCTAGGTCACGCTGTGGTCCAGGCTGAAGGGGTGGAATAAAAGTAGGATAGAACTGTTTCAACTTCTGATCTTTGTGCTTCAAACATTTACTTAGCTCTCAGTGTCTTGTTATTGGCTTAAGAAAAACTTATAACATGATAATAACCTTTGGCTTAGTTAGTTTTTGATATATTTGAGAGTTACTCTAAACTCAATTTCCTCAGTTTAAACAAGGTAGGGGAAAATTTGGGAGGTTTCTGAAATGAACTTCTCACTTTTGGGCTCATTGATCTAATACAGGGCTTCCCCTAGACCAGGCCTGTACAGTCTGTGGCCTGCAGGTCTCTCATGGCCCATGCACATGCCAAAGCATTTCAGGCAGCCTCTACATTTTCACATGCCACCCAAACTCCCTTGCCAGATCACAGGTTGTGCAGGCCTTCCCTAGACAAATTAAGATCATGCTCCTTTTGACCCCCTCCACAATCTCTCCTGGGAATATTAGAATATGTCATCTCATGTCTTGGTCTCTGCAGAAAAGGTAAAGGGTCCTTCAGGCCTGGATGTCCTCATCCTCATGATACCATTCCTTTATACTATGTTTATACTCTAAGATTGCTATGTGAAAGTCAATGCCACAAATAAAAACCAAAGAATAAAGTAGAAAATAGAAAAAAAATTAAGAAGAATAAAATAAAACTGGGTACCCTACAATGCCTTATTAGAGCATGGTTCCTGACACATATTTGGATACATAATTGCATCAACATTCAGTCATAAATTGAAGATCATAGTTCCTCAATACCTTAGAGCATGGTTTCATGAGATATTTTGGCCATATAATTCATCAATTAGCAGCTAGCTTTTGGGATTGAGCCCCTTGCTCTCTGCTTATGTATGCTGGTCCTTAGATGTCTTTCTTTTGGTGGACTAGTACTCAAAACATCTCAGTAAAACTTGAATAACATCTAAAAAGTGTCCTTTGGGCGGAGTCAAGATGGCAGAGTAGAAACAGCACTTCCAAGGCACTCCAGCCCACACTACTTCCAAACCATGTAAAAGGTGGACTCTGAACAACTTCTGGAGCTCCAGCACCCACAGAAAACACAGAGAAGCTAACCTCCCACTGAGGACAGCCCGGCAGCCCGGCAGGGAATGGCTAGCACAGTGCTCTGGGAGAGGCCAGCGCAGCACTCTGGGAGAGGAGTCCAGGCCCGCCTGGGTTGCATTTTTAGCCCCAGGGCAGCTGGGCCAGCAGCTGGCTGGAGGGACCCCAGAACACCAACAGCTGTGGTGACTCCAGAATTATCAACACAGACATGCCTAGGACAAAGTGAGACATTAGTGCCCTATGGACTTGGGACCAGTATTTGGGGAATGTGACAGGCTTCTTCCCCTGGGGGCAAGAAGTGGCTGAGGAGACTTGGCACAGACACCATTTTGTAGCTTCAGTGGCAGCTTCATCTCCTGGCCTGCGAACTGTAGGGAGATCCAGCGATCAGTTTTGGGGGGTAATCACTCTTGCTTTAACCTCTCTGGATCTGGATTGTGGTCTGGGGTGGAGGTCTTGGGATGGGTATCCAGCTTGGCAGAGCATGTGGAGGCTTCACAGAGGCCACCCAACTAATACCTCCGGAAGTTGTGAAGACCCCAACATTTGGGACAGAAGCTCCCCTGTCTGGTGGCAGAGTCCTACTGTGGCAACAAGCCCAAAAGTCAAGTGATTAAGTGGCAACATGCCTAGGCAAAGGAAACAAAATAAACAGAAAAATGCAACATTAGACTCCTATTTGGGGGGCAAAGAGGATTGAAGCATGGAACAGGAGGAAGACTGGGAGGTCAGAACTCCTGCACCAAAAGCCCCAAATGAAAATATGAGCGGGTTACAGGCCATAGAGGACCTTAAGAAGGATTTTTAAAAATCAAATAAGAGAAATGGAGGGAAAATTGGGAAGAGAAATGAGAAAGATGCAGGAAAAGTATGAAATGAGAGTCAACAGCCTGACTGAGGAAAATAACACCTTAAAAAGTAGACTGATTCAAATGGCAAAGGAGGCTCAAAAGGGCAACGAGGAGAAAAATGCCTTAAAAAGCCAAATTTGCCAGATGGAAAAAGAATCTCAAAAACTCACTGAGGAGATTCATTCCTTCAGAGTTAGACTGGAGAAAATGGAAGCTAATGACTTTATGAGACATCAAGATGCTGTTAAACAGATGCAAATAAATGAAAGAATAGAAGGCAATGTGAAATATCTCATGGGAAAAACCACTGACCTGGAAAATAGATCCAGGAGAGATAATTTAAAAATTATTGGACTACCTGAAAGCCATGATCAAAGAAAGAACCTAGAAATCACCCTTCAAGAAATTCTCAAGGAAAATTGCCCTGATGTTTTAAACCCAGAGGGTGAAATAAAGTTTGAAAGAATCCACCCATCACCTCGTGAAAAAGATCCCAAAAAGAAAACTCCCAGGAATATTATAGCCAGGTTCCAGAACTCCCAGATCAAGGAGAAAATACTCCAAGCAGCCAGGAAGAAACAATTTGAATATTGTGGAAACACAATCAGAATAGCACAGGACCTGGCAGCTTCTACACTGAGGGATTGAAGGGCATGGAATATGATATTCCACAGGGCAAAGGACCTGGGATTGAAACCAAGAATCACCTACCCAGCAAAACTGAGTATCTTGTTTCAGGGGAAAATATGGTCATTCAGTGGAATAGAGGACTTTCAAGCATTCTTGAGGAAAAAACCAGAGTTGAATAGAAAATTTGACATCCAGACACAAGAAGCAAGAGGTGCCTGAGAAAGTAATCAGGGAAAAGAAATCAAAAGGAACTTATCAAAGTTGAACTATTTACATTCCTACATGGAAAAATAATAACTGTGACTGATGAAACCTTTCTCAGTATGAAAATAATGGAAGAAGGATATATGGGCATATGAATACATATGTGAATGTGTGTATATATGTTTACAGGTATACATGGATAGAGGGCACAGGTTGAATTTGGTGGGAAGGGATGATACTTAAGGGGTCAATTTAAGAGGTGAGAGAGGAAAGTGGCAAGAGATGGGGAGAGACAGGGTAGGGTAAACTATCTCATGTAGAAGTGGCAAGGGGAAGTGGTTGTAGGGCAGGGGAAGAACAGGAAGGCAAAAAGGCAAAACCCTATTCTCATTGAATTTGGCTCAGGGAGAGAATGACATACATACTAAATGGGATATCTCAACCTGCAGCAGAATAGGGGGAAGGGGGATGAGAGCGGGTATGATGGAGGGGAGCGCCTTCTGGGGGGAGGGGAGGTTGGAAGTACCCACTATAGAAGAGGGACAGGATCAAAGCAGGGAATGGACCAGATGGGGGGTGGTTAGGGTGGGAGGGAAATATAAGCAGTCTTTTATAATATATCCACTATGGTAATGTTTTGCAAAGCTATACATGTACAACACATACTGAATTGCTTATCTTCCCAAAGGGAGGAAAGGAATGGATCTGAAATTCAAAGTTTTAAAATTAATTGTTTCAAATATATATACATACTATTATTAACACTATTTTGCATGTAATTGAGAGATAACATGTGCAGACATTGGGGCACAGAGATTCACCTTGCCCTAATGGTAAAGTCAAAGGGGGTATGGGAGAAGATATGGTAGAGAGCAGATTGGATGAGGGGATGTCTTGTGGGACTGCTATTCTGGGGTGGTGGGTAGGGAAAAAATGGGGGAAAATTGTATCTCAAAATCTGGCGGAATTGAATGATGTAAACCAGAAGTTAATAAAACATTTGTTTAATTGGAAAAAAAAGAAAAAAAGTGCCCTTGTCATTGATCAAATAAAAAAAAATAGTATATAACATGACCTTGTTACATAGTGCATTTTTAGAGTTGGTTCTATTTCTTTACCAGCAATTCGCAAACTTCCATTGCAAAGACCCATTTATACTAAAAAATTATTGAGGACCCCAAACAGCTTTTGCTTTAGTGGATTACATCCAAGGGGTACTGATAGGGCTGGTTTAACAATCAGCTATCCCAAAATGGGTGGCTCATTTTAAAATTTAATATGTATTACTAATATTTTCTCCATTACTTTTTAAAGTCTACACCAGGAGCGGGGAACTTGAGACCTCAAGGCCACATTTGGCCCTCTAGGTCCTCAAGTATGGCCCTTAGACTGAATCCAAACTTCACAGAACAAATTTGTTCTGATCTAGACAATCAATCAATCAATCAATAAATAAGCAATAAATCAAGTCCTACTTTATAACATTTGACAATTTCTGAAGCAGAAATGCTTGTACTGAAAATTTAATAATTGATTTTTGCAAGCAAGTTCAAGCTGGCTGGAAGCATATTCCTGGTTATATCTATTAGTATTTACCATATTAGAAATTAAAATTTTAGAATTATGATGAAAATAATTTTGACCTTGTGAACTCCACAAAAGTCTCTGGAGAACCCACAAGGGTCCGTGGATCACACTTTGAGAACTCTATACCATTCTAGCATTTTAAATGAGTTGTACAAAACTGAGGATAATTAATAATGGAAATTATTTTTCATCATTTTACCTGTTCTAGATAATTCCATTCAACTATTAATGTTGTTCGGACTTTTACCTAAGACATTCATTGTATGTTGTTACATGACCTCTATATAAGGAAAATGAAAAGCCAGCTTTTTCTAGTAGAGCAGTTAGGTGTGGCATTTAAAAAAAATCATATTCAGGAACCCCTTAGCAGTGTACCCATTGTCTTATCCCAGAGGATAAGGTGTTAATTTATAGGCTAGAAAAAATGGTCCAAATACAAAATCCAGAAAAGAAAGATGGAAGAGGCAGAGGGAAAACCCAATGTATCCAAGGAGTTAGTGTGTGGGAGACTGCAGAACAAAGGACATATGGAAGAAGCAGTCTGGTACTGTGCAACGAACTCTGGGTTTGGGATCAGAACACCTGGACTCAAATCCTGAGTCTCTTACCTATGAACTGTGTGATTTTGGGCAAGTCACTTAATCTTTCAGAATTCTGATTCTTCATTTTTAAATGAAAGAGTTGGCTTCATAGTTCCCTTCAGCATCTCGGATCTGCCCAAAGAGAGCAGAATTGGCCTTTCTCAAGAAAAAGTCATTTTCTTTGACCCAGGGACCTATAAGGAGGAGTCACAGGTGCCAACAGGGGACATCCATTGCTAGTTACTTTGACTGGGAGGGGAAGCTTCATTATGGTGTACAGAGCCTAACATAACCAATTGTGTGTTCTGCTATTGACTTAGCATGTGTATAGAAGATTTTGAGAAGGTCCTGAGATTTTTCATACCTAAAAATTGCTACCTATTTCTATAAATCCATAAAGGAACAAATTATTCTGTCAGAAAGAGCCCTTAAAGGAATCTAGAGTGCTTACAAAGCCACTGGAATTTACTGAATAGGGGAAAATAATACAGATATCCTTACACTTTAAGAAAGTCATTTTAACAAGCTAAGTGGAGTATGGATTCGTGTAAGGAAGAATTTAAGTGACCAGTTAGAAGACTCCCACAAGTCTATGCAGGAGGTGATGAAAGCCTGAAGTATGATAGGAACTATGTGAGGAGAGAGATGGGCATATATACAAGAGATGTTGTAAACATAGAAATTACAGGATTTGGCAAGAGATTGAATGTAGGGGTGAATGAGAATGAAGAGGCTGTGAGCCTTGGTTACTGGGAAGGTGAAAGTGCTTTATAAAGTTATAAGGAAGTTTGGAAGAGGGGTGGGTTTATATGGAAACTTAAGTTCATTTTTGGACTAGTTGAATTTGAGTTGCCTACATACAGCACATCCAAGGTGAGATTTTCTATATGACAGTGGGTGATGAGGTACTGTAGATCTTGAGAGAGACGAGGATTGGATATAGATCTGGGAATAATATACATAGATATGATAAACCCCTGGGTACTAATAAAATTACAATGTGAGATAGTATGGTGCAAAAAAGAGAAAGGCCCAGGGACAGAGCTCTAGGAAACACCTGCAGTTAATGGGCTTAACATGGTGAAAAACCAGCAAATGTGACTGAGAATCAAGAGTGATCTGACAGCTAGTAGGAGAACCAGGAAAGATCAATGTCACAAAAATCCAGAGAGAGAATATTCAGGTGGAGAGGGCGATCAACAGTGCTGCAGAGAGGCCAGTAAGGATGAGGATTAAGAAAAGATCATTGGAACTGACCACCAAGAGATCACTGGTAATTTTGAAGACAGCTGTATTAGTTGAATGATGACATTGTAAGCCATATTATAGAATATTAAGAAGTGAGTGAGAGGAGAGAAAGAGATGACAAAGGTCAAATGAGGGCTTTTTGAGTATGGGGTGTGTGTGTGTGAGATGGGCATGTTTGCAGGCAGTAGGGAGAAGCCAAGAGACAGGGAAGAAATGGAAGATAAGTGATAGAGTGGGCAGAGAGGACAATCTGTGCAGTATATGGGATTGCTTGGGCAGGTGGAGGAATTGAAAATGTAGAAACAAAAGGGACTTACTGATGGAGATAGATCTTGGAGTTTGCAGAAGGAGCTAGATCAAGGGATAGGTAGAGGTTCTAGCCTTCTGAGGCATAGGATTACTTCTGTGACTAGAAGAAAGGGAGAGTGAATGATACTACTGAGAAATTTTGAGGGATGGAGTAAGGAGTTTGAGGAAGCTCACATTAAAAGGCCTCAGTCTTCTATGTGAAGCTATCTTCCCTAAGTGTGGGCAATAGTGATGGGAGCCAGAGGAGAGAAGAGAATGCTTGAAATATCATTTGCATGGAAATAAAGAAGTGGTAATGGCAGAATGGAAGAACTGTCAAGGTACAGCAAAGCTTATCTGAGGTTACACAGTGGTTGAGATCAGTTCAATTTTGTTATTTTCTCTAGTGAGGTTCAGGAGCCCTGAAAGGGAAGTGGATATTAAATAGATAGATAGATAGATAGATAGATAGATAGATAGATAGATAGATAGCTACACCTACTAAGCAGTAGGTGTAGCTATATTGGTGTGTCTGAAATGGGGGAGAGGAAAAGGTTATTAGTGTTGGGGAGGTTGAGGAACTATATGGCTAGATTTAGAATTCTGAAATCTCATTTTTCATGTTCCCTATGAATCAGGGCTGTGGTTGAGTGAGATCATGGGAGAACCCCACAAAGATTACAGTTTGACATATATCCTAGACTTTAGGAGAATAGATATGAAATCTATGAGTTCAGAGAAAATATGGCCTGAGACTCTAAAAGAAAAATTGGTTCAAAAGGTATGATCTAGAGTAATAATAACGAATTTGCAAATGATTCAGATGAGAAGTTGACTTGTATAGGAGGCCTGATGGACTGCATTAGAAACTCAGATTTTCAAACACTGGCACAACTTTCTAACATAAGTACTCCAGAGTGTCACTGATCAAGAAAACTAATATTAATATGAGTTGTGACTTGTGAAAACTGAAAAAGACCAGAAAAAGTAATGTCTTGTCCACACCCTCCTCTAAATCTTTGATAAAAGGGGTCACTCAATATTTCAGGGAACTTCCTCTAGGTGCAATGGTTACCATATAGGACTTGGAGTCAGGAAGACCCAAGTTTAAATCTAGTCTCAGCAACTTCATGAGCTTTATGACCCTGGGCAATTCACTTAAGCCATGTAAACCTTAAAGTGCTGTGTTAATGTTAGATATTATTATGATTAGTCATCTATAATTACAGATGTTTTGGACAGTCACTGGGCCAAGAATTGAATAGGAGGCAAATGATAGGCTAAATTGCATTTTGGAAATGATGAAGTGTTTTCAACCATCCAAAGTTACCTTCTAATGCAAAATCCCATCTCTTTTTGTTGCCAGTAGTCTCAAAGTGATATCATATGGCAACATAGCAATGCTTGTCCTATCTATCTGTTTTATTTTACTTTTCATACATGACTGACCTACCTCCTTCTCTGGTTAGGCATGCCTTTTATGCCACTTCTTACAAGTGGTTAGAGGTAATGTGGTATAATCTTACAATCACCATCTCTCTCCCCATTCATTGCCCTTGGAGTAATTCATGCTTCATTTATGATTTTGACAAGATGGCCTATGAAGCTTCTTCAAACGCCAAAATGTTTTAAATTTATTTGTCCCTCAGTCAATTTTTTTGGATTATTCATTTATTACAAAATTTAGCATAGAAATAGAGATCTTCTTTCATGGACCTATCCATTCTGGCTCCCTTCTCTCAAATCCTGCTAAAGTTCTATTGTACTGTCATTTAATGAGGCACTGTTTATATTATTTTCCAAATGTTTAAATACAACAAGATTTGAAAATCCTTGAGGGTAGGGACTATACATTGACTACTTTTGCTTCATACATAGTACTTAGAGGAAGTTTCTACTTCAAGTAAATGCTCAATAGCTACTTACTGAAAAACGGTTTTAGACGAAATTTTATTTGTTTCTTATTATGGGGTTATAATTTTCAGTATGCCTCTGAATTAATTAACATTTAGTCAAATTGTTTGTATTCCTATTGCTGTTTTTAGGTATGGCTTCACAAAAGAAGTTATGCAAAAATATAAGGTAAGAATTTCCCCCCCTAATTTCCTTTGGTTTCATGCATTAATCAAGAATAAAACAAGCCATTAGCTTCCCATATAGCTAGGGTAGCTAGGTGGCACAGCTAAAGTACTAGACTGCAGTTGGAAGGAAGACATTAAGATCCGGTCTCAGACTCTAGCTCTGTGGCTCTGGGCAACACACTTTGACCTCTCTTAGCTGTAAAATGGGGATAATAATTGACACCTATGTCCAAGGGGTATTATGATGACAAAATGTGATATTTGTAAAGCACTCTGCTAACTCTGAAGCACTATAGAAGTGCTAGCTATTTTAATATCATCATCATCATCATCATCATCAAGCAGCGAGGTGGGACAATGGATAGAGCACCAGCACTGGAACCAGAGAGACTCTTTTTCCTGAGTTCAGATCTGGCTTCAAATACTTCCTAGCTGGGTAAGTCACTTAACCCTATTTTCCTCAGTTTCTTCATCTGTAAAATGAGCTGGAGAAGTAAATGGCCAACCACATTGCCAAGAAAATACCAAATGGGGTCACAGAATTGGACGCCACTGAAAAATGACTAAATAACATTATTATCATCATAATTATTATAATAAAGGTCCTAACCTTCAAATGAAAGCAGAAGATTAAATCACCATTAACACCCACCTGATCCCCCTTCGAACCTATAGCTTCCTGCTAAGGACTACATAGTTTTTGGAAACCTGCTTAGATTCCTTCTAGTTCGAATCAATCCTACATAAATGACTTAAAACAGGGGGGATCGTCTAAATGATTTCTGTGTGTAACTAGCATTTACCTACTCAGTGGAAGTGTGTGTGTGTGTGTGTGTGTGTGTGTTGTTCAGTGACCTGTATTACCTAAGGAACTATAAGGAAACGAAGCAGGCTGATAGTCTACTCTAGAGTCATTCATTAATGGGATTAACTTAGCCAACTAAGTCAAGACAGAAATGTTGAACACCTAACAAGTCTTCTCATAGATGATTTTTTTTTGCTTTTTGGAGGGCAATTGGGGTTAAGTAACTTGCCCAAGGTCACACGGCTAGGTTTTTGTTTATGTGTGTTAAGTATCTGAGGCCAGATTTGAACTCAGGTCCTTCTGACTCCAGGGCCAGCGCTCTACTTACTGTGCCACCTAGCCGCCCCGATAGATGATTTTTTTTTGCTATTCATCACTAATAACAATGGGGAAAATGTAGGTCATAGGACTATAGCTCTACAGTTGAAAGGGCCTCATAGGCTATGTAATAATTTATCCGAGGAGTTACCAAGGTTAAGTGATTGCCTACATTTACCTTGGTACTAAATGCAAGAGGCAGGATTTGGACCCAGGTCCTCTTGACTCCCAAGCCAGAGTTCTTTCCACTGTGCCATACTACCTCTCAAAGTGTTTTGATAGAAATAAACTAGAAAGCATTACACTGAAAACATGTATATAAATTTTGTGCTGGTAACATGAAATAATAATAAATTTTATGGTTCTCTAAGGTACACTTATATTGCTCCTTAATTGCTATCCTCACATCAGTCCTCTGTGATATATACTTTAAGTAGAATTAGGCTATTTTATGGATAAGGAAACAGTCCCATAGAAGTTAAATGTCATGTTCGTGATCACATAGCTACAAAGTTGAAGCCAGGATTTGGACAAGATCTCCTGGTGTCAAGTCTGTTGCTCTTTCTTCCATACACAAAGTGCATGATAAAATCATAGTTCTTGATTTTAAATGTGGTTTTCCATATCATCTTTGCATTAGTTTATTGGGGGAGGGGCAGGAACAACAGCATAAAGAAAAGGAATCACTTTCCATTAGTTGAAATTCTATTTATTTTGCCTTGCTCAAGGTAGAGAAGTCACTCCTCCCTTTTCCCTGTGAGGGCTTACTATTTAATTACAGCAGTGATATCCAAATATCACACACACACACAGTGAGCATTACTCAAATGATTCAATCCATGCGAGTATAGAGAAGACATTAAAATGAATAGCTATATATATCTTGTTGAACCTATGAACAAATCAGCTGGGATAATACACACAGGCAATAGATAAAAGAACAGAGGGTTCATTTCCTGTAGAGTAATGGTGGTAGGATAAAAACAGTTGTCTATGGAGAGTAGGAGAGGATTCTTCACTTATAGTCTCAAGTCCCCTAGGACCTGCAATATGGAATGTGGAGAAAGAATATTAGCTGGATTACTAATATGATCACTAATATGAAGACTATGGAGAGATAACAGGAAGTTTAGCAGGTGATTTTCTTTTCAATGTCAATAATCAGAACCTGTTCTAGGCACAGTTTTGAAGTCAGCAAGGTTTATTTTCCTCCTCCTCCTCTTCCTTCATGACAGGGGAGATAATGTTTGTAAAGTGCTTAGCACAGCTCTTGGCCATTGGAGGTATTTAATAAATGATTATTCTCTTATTTTACTTACAGATTATGGGAGGCAGGGATTATGTGTGGCACATGATGTGACTATGACATTGATGTCATATTGGCTTATTCATTCTCTATCTGTTGAAAGCTAATAAAATTTTGTAACTGCTTGTAGTCCTGGAATATCCTCCAGTGGCTGAGGATCTTAAGCAATAGCTAGAATCTTTGAACTGAGTGGGATCAGCACCATAAATGCCCTGGGGTTATCACTGGTGACCCTTAATGGTCCAAGGCAGGGGTGGGGCCCTCTAGGTCCTCAAGTGTGGCCCTTTGACTGAATCCAAACTTCACACAACAAATCCCCTAGGGATTGTTGTGAAGATAATATATGTAAAATTCCTTCCAGATCTTAAAATGCTACATGGAAGTTAGCTCTTATCATGTGGTTCAGATTAAGAAATATAACAAACTAACTTTAGACAATGTGAGCCACCTATTAGATTTCATTTTACACGTTATACTTCCTACCCTGATTGTATTATGGAGAAATTTTTGGTTGATGGATTAATGTACCTGAAACAGTACGTTTTTTTCATTCATGTCTATTTTATTCTTATTGATGAACAACATAAATTTCTTTTGTAGAAAATAAACAAGTACTTTTGTTCCAAACATAGTTTCTATTATATAAATTTAAATCACTCAGGAAAATGAATAAACTTACTCAAACTATTTATTTCTAGCAACATGGTTCAATAATTTTGCACTTTCTGGAAGACGTTTATACCTGGCTTCCAATTGGTACTATGATTGACGGAGAAATTCTAGTCATACATGGAGGAATATCAGACACTACAGATTTGAATGTACTCAAAGTTATGAAAAGAAACAAGGTGAGTAATAAAGTTTACAAAGAACTGTTTCTCATGAATTAGTTGACTCTTAAAAGCTTAGTCAACACCTAACTAAAAAGTGAAACTCTCCTAATGAAACCTATCAACAAGTCAGGTAAAAGAATTTAAGATGCTCTGTTTTGTTTTTGCAGATGAAACTTCACATAGTCTTTTGGTAATTGAAACTCTCAATTCAGTTCTTTAAAGAAAAATCCCAATTATATACAACATACATAAGATTTTATAACATTTTGAACTAGTTCATATTCTTCTTAGAATGAATTTTATAACCTTATATAGTCAAGGACCCTATTGCTTGAAAGGCTTGCAGCAGGGAAACCAGATAGAAGAATGTATTATAGTAGTGTAAATGAGAGGTGGTAAGAACTGGAACTAGGGTGTCTAAGTGGAGAGGAGGAAATATATAAGAGATATGTCACCAAGGTAGAAACAACATGGTTTGGTAATGGATTAGATATGTGGGCTGAGTGAAAGTGAGGAATTGAGGATGACATGGAGGTTGCAAGCCTAGATTGATGAGATGATGTGATAGGAACATTTGGAAAGGGAGCAAGTTTGGGGAAAAAGACAATGAGTTCTGTGAGTTTGAGATGCCAGCAGAATAAGCAGTTGGATACATCTAATAAGTTGGTGATTCCTGACTAGAGTTTAGGAGAGATATTGTTCAGTTGTTTCAATTTTGTCCAACTCTTTGTGACCCCATTTGGAGTTTTCTTGATAAAGATACTGGAGGGGTTTGCCACTTTCTTCTCCAGCTCTTTTTACAGATGAGGAAACTGAGGCAACAGAGTTAAGTGACTTGCCCAAGGTCACACAGGTAGGAAGTGTCTGAGGCCATATTTGAACTCAGGAAGAGGAGTCTTCCTGATGTCAGGCCTGGCATTGTATTCACTGTGCCACCTAGGTGCCCCAGGAGATATGTTAGGACCGGATATATAGATCTGAGAATCATCTGCTTAGAGATAGGAACTAATAGACATAGAAATAGGAAATTACTTAGAAATAGGAACTAATGATATAACCGAGTGAGAAAGTATAGAGGGAGAAGAGAATACTGGGCAAGATAGAATCCCTTTTGGAGGGATAACCCCACAGTGGGCATGACCTAAAGGGAGATACAATGGGAGAGCGATATCATAAAAATCTAGAGGGAAGATAGTATCCAGAAAGTCAAATTCTACAGAGAGGCCAATATGATCCGAATTGAGAAAAGGCAATTGGATCTGGTCATTTCTTAATTGTTACTAACTGATCATTAGAAACTTTGGAGAAGTCAGTTCCAGCTGAATAATGGGGTCAGAAGCCAGATTGTAGAGCAATTAGAAGAGCAAGAGGAGAGGAATTAAACGTACCTATTGCTTTCTCAAGGTATTTGGCTGAATCTAACAAGAGAATGAGAGTCATCAAGGCTCAAGGGCTTGGTAAAGATGGAGGAGACATGAACATGCCTGAAGGCAGAAGGAAAAGAACAGGGAGAGACTGAACATGAGAGTGGGGGGTTGAGGGAGAAGCTAGGAGGGGAGAGAATCAAGGATGTGCATAGAAATGCTTACCTTGGGGCGGCTAGGTGGCACAGTGAATAGAGCACAGGCCCTGGAGTCAGGAGGACCCGAGTTCAAATCCAGCCTCAGACACTTAACACTTACTAGCTGTGTGACCTTGGGCAAGTCACTTAACCCCAATTACCCTGCCCTCCCCCTCCAAAAAAGCAATATATATTTGCTTTGTCAAATATAAGGGCCACCCTTCCATTTGAGACAAGAGTGAAAGAGGAGCTGTCTACATGACGTGAGATGAGGAAGAGGAAGGGAAAAGATGGAGCGCTCTGTGGATGGTCTCAATTATTTTCAGTGAAATATGAGGCAAAATCTCAACTGAGAGAATAGGAGTAGAGGGTATTGTGGGAGCCTCGAGGAGATACTAGGAGGTTTACAGCATCTGCTATGGACAGTCAGATAATGAATCAATTAGGGAGGGATAGAATGTTTGCTTTGCTGTACTGTGGGCACAACTTCATAACAGCATCCTTGCCTGGGTTCTAGATAAGGGACAATGCTTTCGTTCCTTGCCAGTCACCAGTGGAGTGAAACAAAGCTGTGTGCTTTCTCTCATGCTTCTCAGCATGATGTTTCAGCCATGTTGTCAAATGTTTTCAATGAAGATGAACACAGCATCAAGGTCAGCTGCCACACTGATGGTAAATTCTTCCACTTGAAAAGGCTACAAGCCAGAATCAAAGTGTAGGGAGGATTGGTGCATGATTTTCTGTTTGCAGATGATTGTGTACTCAATGCAGCCTCTGAAGCTGAGATGCAACAAAGTATGGATCAATTCCCTGCTGCTTGTGCTAATTTTAGCCTAACAATTTACACCAAGAAAACACAGGTGCTCCATCAGCCACCACCACACCATCCATTTGTGAAATCATCAATTACAGCAAATGGAGAAGTTTTGAATGCTGTGGATACGTTCACTTACCTTGGTAGTGTAATTTCCAGGGATGTACACATTAATAATGAAGTTGAAGCACACATTGCCAGAGCCAGCTCAGTGTTTGGGAGGCTCCTAAGGAAAGTGTGGGGGAGAAGAGCTATTAGACTGACCACCACACTGAAGGTCTACTGAGCTGTGGTGCTGACCTCATTGTGGTGTGCCTGTGAAACCTGGACAGTCTGCCAGCCCCAGGCCAGGAAACTGAATTGCTACCATTTGAACTGTCTTGAGAAGATTCTGAAGATCACCTGGTAGGACAAGATACCAGGCACTGAGGTCTTTACCTGAACTAAACTGCCAGGCATTCAAACTCTGCTTCGGAGTTTGGACTGGCCCCGTTGTTTGAATGCAAAAATGAGCGCTTGCCAAAAAGACTGTTTTGTGGAGAACTCACATAGCACAGGTGCTCACATGGTGGTCAGAAGAAGTGATACAAGGACACTTTCAAGATCTCTCTCAAGAACTTTGGAATTGATTGTGAGACATAGGAGACACTGGCATGGCATGCCCATATCAGAGAAGGTGCTGTGGTCTATCAAAGGAAAAGCAGGATGCACAAATTTGGAGAATCCACTGAAATGGATTCGCCTGGACTATTTTTGCCTGACCTGTGGTAGAGCATTCTGAATTCCTATTGGTCTGATCAGCCACAGTAGGACACATTGAAACTTGATTAGCATAGTGATGTCATTTTGGTCCTCTTCGAGAATGAAGGACAACAACCAATCAACCAATTCAGGGTGCAATTGAGATTTCATGACAAAATTCTGTAATGGAACCAGTAAACATATTTTTGTGATTTTTCTCCAACTCTGTTCAGTAGCATATGAGGCAGATGGTGGGGATAATCCCAAGTTGGGGCTTGGTGAGGACAAGAGGGCAATCAAATATTAGATGAAGAAGTAGAGTTGCATTGGCTCCCCAGGGTATTGAAACAGGGAAAGGAGCAGAACGTAGGTAGCTCAGAAGATAATGTCCTGGGAAAGAATCGAGCAGTAGAAAACTTGGAGGCCATGACGATGAAGGGGTTGTGAGACATAGAAAAGCTGTAATAATAGAAAATTAGGATCAGATAAAGGAATTTTAGAATTAACGAGAAAGAAGATAGAATCTTTGTGGATGATGATAAGGGCCACACATTAGGCATTGACCACAAGGGCATGACCATCTCTGTGTGTGCCTGAGGTAGATCATGGGAACAGAGTGGACTGAGGAAATGGTAAGTTGGTGTATTTAGAGAAAGTATCTATATGCATGTTTAAATTCTCTGGTAGGAGGGCAGGAAACAGAAAGTCAAGATGGTGAGGCCCTAAACTTTTGTACTCCTATTTGAGGTAGAAATGCTCCTTGTTATAGAGGAACTGACACTGATTGCATTAAGATCCAGAACATCATAGAATCTCCTAAATTAAGATCAATAACTACTCAAAAGAGTTCAGTGAAACACAGAAAAACAAAAAGCAAAAACAAATGAATGAAGAATGCCAGTTGTCCAGGCTATGCAACTGGAGAGCCCATTATCTAAAAATTGTATCACCCCACCAAAATTGAGCACATAGTAAGCTCTTCATAAATGTTTTTGCAGAAAGTCCCAATCCCTATCCCCTGTACCTTCCTTCTTTACTTTCCATTATTTTCCATTTATTTATTTTCATTTTCCATTTATTCTGTTTAATCTATGTAGTTGCTTGCATGTGTTTTTTCCTCCATTATAATTTGAGCTCCTCGAGGGCAGGGATTATATATGTGTATAGGAATATATAGGAATACATATATAAATATATATGAATATACATGTATATATATCCCCGGCACTTAGATATAGAAAGCTCAAAGTAAAAATTTAACAAATGCTTGTTGATTGACTAATTAAAACTTTATATATACAGCAAATAATTTGAAAATATGAAATAAAAGATTTAAGAGAGAAAACTTCATGGAGTCCAATGAAAAAAATAGATGATAAAATAAGAGAAGAAATGACCACACCTTCTACAAAGCTTGAAGGACAAGAGCAGAGAAAGCGTAGGTGCAGAATATCACGTGATTTCTACATGCAGGAAACTGAGCTGGCAGCCCATAGGCCACATTGTGCTCGAAATAGAGATGACCTAAACAGAAAAGGTCACATCATTTAAAAAGCAGAAGAGAGTCATGTACCTTTCACTGTATGACTAGGCAGAGAATTGTTAAGCCAATAAAGGATCATAAAAGATAAAACATCATTTCATTTATATAAAATTTAAAGGCCTTTGCAGAAACAAAATCAGTTAAGCTAGGATAAGAAGAGAAAGCATTGATTGGGGAAAACCTTTGTATAAAATATCTTTTATAAGCATTTGATATCAAATATGAAGAGGAAATGGATGCAGATATATATAAGACCAAGAACTATTCTCCAGTGGATAAGAGGTCAAAAGATATGAATAAATAGTTTTTGAAAAAATACTAGCTAAAAAAATAATAGCTATTAACAACAATATAAAAGATTACTCCAAAAATACAAATCAAAGCAGTTTTAAGGTCTCATTTCACCCAACAATTGTCAAAGATTACAAAAGATAGAAATAGTTAATGTTGGAAGAAAAATGGGCAAACTGTTAATGGAGTTGTCAATTTGTCTAAACCTTCTGGAAATCAGTTTGATATTATGTTAAAAATAAAAGTACTTAAAAAGTACCTACCCCCAACATGGTCAGACACAGATCCTATATATAACAAAATGTAGCAGGACTTTTCTTGAGACCTGAAAACATGATGTCCATCATTTGGGGAAATGCTAAACAAATTGTGGTACATAAATGTAATGAGTTATTGTGCTACAAGAAATTATAAGCATGACCAATCTTAGTGGCCCACTCCATAATCCCTGCTACAGGGAAATGGAGACTGCTGAATCCCTTTAGCTCAGGAGTCCTGAACTTCAGTAGGGTTAAAGCCAGTTGGATCTCTGCACTAAATTTGGTGAGCCTCTGGGAGCAGAAGACCACCAGGCTGCCTAAGGAGAAGTGAACTGTTTCAAGTTGGAAACAGAATGGATCAAAGCTTTTCCTGCTAATCAGAAATGTAGTCAGCCTGTGAGTGACTGCCATACTTACAACCTATATGATATAGGGAAACAGTTTGAAGAAAAGAAAAGAAAGAAATGACAAATATGAAGATTTCAGAGAAGCATAGGAAGATCTATATGAACTAATACAAAATAAAGCAAACAGAATCGCCCCCTCTCTCCCCCACAAAACAGTCAATGACTACAACAAAAAGGAAAAAATAGAGAGCCAAATGCAGTGAAATTATATTGACCAAACTTAGCTCAACTTCCAAAGTTGAGAAAATGCATGTTCCTCACTTCTTGGAAAAGGTGAGGGACTATGGACATGAAATATTGTGTGTACTGAAATACCCATGTGTTGGAGTGGTTTTGCTGGACTGCTTTTTTCCTTTTTCTTTCTTCTTTTTCCCTCTCCTCCCTCTTCCTCCTTTTCCTTATCTTCTTCCTCCTTTTCTTCTCTTTCTGCTCCTTTTCCTCCTCCTTCCTTCGTTCTTCTTTGGAATGACTCAAGAGGGAAGTGGCAATAACATAAAAATAAAAGATATCAATAAAATTATATTAATGAAAAGAAAGAGAAATTACTGGACTGCTGATAAATATATTTACAGATAGAATGAATTTGTCTTATAGATGAGATCAGTTCTAATGTCACCAGTAACACAGTCAGGAACTGATTTAAAACCTGGACGTCTTTCTCGTGATTTACCCTCACCAGGGATGATGGGTATGGAGCAACTTTCAAGGAGTGAATGGGACCAGGTATGTGAACCCAAAATATGCACCCAGTGAATATTCTTTGAAAAAGTAAATGTTTTCAGAATATAGAAGATGTTTTATCTTGTGGTGAATGAATACAGACAAAATTATTTCTTCCTGGATGCATACCCATACATACAGCCAAAATTACTTCTTTTTGGTTAAATTATTGCGTTCTTATTTCAAGAGGTAATACAGATTGAAGACCTAAAAGAAATGGTTTATTTGCGTATGTATAGCTCCCGAGAGATGTATACAGTTTCATGATGGTGTGCATATTCTAGGAAAGAAAACTACATTCTTCATAATGCCTAGCAAAGTATCCTTCACACAGTGGGTGCCAAATAAATTTTGTTTGGTTGATAGCAAAGCTAGATTGTTATAATATGTCATCATTTACATATTTAGATACTTTTATACCAGTTTTGATTTCTTTTGGAGCAGGGACTTCTGGTGGTAAAGAAAAGGTGATACAAGATTGTGGTTTTAAGGGTCTGTGATAAATTTAAGACTTTGTGATAATTAAAACACCTATGACAATCCAGGATAGTGACACTATATTATTGATTTGACTGTGAGAGTTTTGACCCCAGTAGAGAGTTAGTAAATCAGTAAAAAAAAAAGTTAAAAAAAGTTTAAAAAAAGTCAGTAAGTCAGTCAGAGGGTTCTGGCTTTCCAATATACTCCAGACTGTACATTAGTAGGTGTTCATCTGGGAGTTACCAATACCAACGGAATCATAAGTCATGTGTGTGTATAATATAAAAAATATGTTACATATATATTATATATACATGTACGGATATATGTATATACATACTATATGTACAAAATGTATGTACACATGTCCTAAGTATATATACAGTACACATATCATATACTCTGTGTACATATATGTGTGTATTCACATAACACACATGCTAAGTGCCCATGGAGTAATAGATAGAGAGTAGGCTTTTGAGTCAAGAATATATTCCTCTTTTACATATTAACTCTGAGTCCCTGGGCAAGTTGCGTAATCTCTCATTTCCCCAGGCAACTCTCTAAGACTACATGTTGAAGAGAAAGTGCCAACCTTCATTACTGGAGACAGTCATCTCATCTGGGAGTTATCTTTGTCAGTAAAATCATAGGTCCAATCCCTTTCTTATGAAACTCTAAACTTGGAAAGAGGTTTTTATTGTCAATGAGGTGCCTTTTATTTAATTTCCTCACTTTGAAGTTTCTTTGGGCCTTGCTGGTCCTGTAGACACCCACATCGTGAACACAGCGAGGCCCTGCACTTTGGAGCAGTGAATTGTCAGGTCTGAATCACAGATTTAGAGCTGCAGGGAATCTCAGAGGCCATTTACTCCAACCTCTTCATCCTACAGAAGAGGTAACTAAAGCCTATAGAGATTTGGTCCCACAGCTACTAAGTGACAGAGATAGGACTTGAATCCAGGCAGCAGCAGCAGAAGCTAATATGTATATATCGCTGTAAGTTTTAAAAAAGCACTTTTCAAATGTTATCTCATTTGAACCTCACAGCAATCCTGTGATATAGGAGCTATTATTTTTTCGGTTTTACAAGTGGTGAAACTGAGATACAGAGAGATGAAGGGACTAGTCTAGGGTCACAAAGCTACTAAGTGTCTAAGGGAGGAACTGAGCTCAGGTCCTCTAGCTTCAAATCCAGCTTACTTTCTACTGTACTTAATAGCACAGGAAAATAGTATGGGTTGAGGGACTGAACATGGAAGCGCCTCACTCAAAATGCCTTTAAAATTTAGGTAGTGTGATCTGATGACTGGTGTATTCTAGCAAGTAGATTGCCTTGCACATTCCATTCCTGCATCAGTGAAGAGGTACATTATAGTAACTGCTGCTGGTGGGCATAATTAATAGCAGGAGTAAAGTATAAGAGTTCACAAAAGAATACATATTTTCCTAACAGTGTAAGTCATTGGGAACCTCCCCATAGCTTCTCTTTCTTCCCTTTGTGTTTACCAACTTGACTTTTGGTTGGACTTCATTGCTTTGAACCAACTCTTACAGATATCCCAAAATAATATGTACAAATAAGATATTATCACTCTTTTCTTTAGCTTTTCTGCTTTGAAATTTTTATTAAAATCATAAGTAATTGGACAACTTAGTTAATTTTAAGATTTTTTTTCTCTAAGGAAAATATTTTTCTGATGCTATATCTGAAGGTAGTCAGGAAATAAGCATTTATTAAGCACCAGGCACTGTGCTAAGTTTTGGGGATACAAAAAAAGGCAAAGTCTTTGTTTTTTGAGGAGCTAACAATCTAATGGTGGGGACAATGAAGAAATTAACTACGTACAAACAAGTTATAATTGTATATTGTGTACAAGATAAATTGGAAATAATTAACCAAGTGAAGGTACTTAGATTTGAGATTGGAAAAGGCTTCCTGTAGAATGTGGGATTCAAGTTGGGACTTGAAAGATGTCAAGGAAGGCAACAGGCAGAGATCAAGATGTACAAATAAGAATGTTGCTACATCCTCTACCCCTATGCTTATGCACACTAACCAGTGTCCTGAGGGGGAAGGAACATTTTGCAAATCAGTGAACTGTGCTTATCTTCCCAAAATATAATTATTTACTTGTTTAAAAGCACCCTTTTACTTTGAGGATGGCCTTTAATGAAATGAAAACATAACTGAGCTTTGCTTCTGGGGGTTGAAATATGAAACTTCCATTGTCTAATTCAAACCCCTCATTTCATAAATGAGGAGACTAAAGCCCAGAGAGGTATAGTTTACTTGCCCAAAGGCATACAATCATTAAGTGGCAGAGCTGACACATGACTTTCTATATTCCAATCCCAAATTCTGTGTTGGATGGACTCCTGATCCAGACACCATGCTACTTACCTCTTGAGCAAATACAAGCATGGTTTCATTCGATAGTAAATTACAATATGGATATGTATATCTACACCTATTGAGCAATGAAGGTAAATATCATTCCATGAAATATTAGAATGAACAATTATCCATGGAACAAAACGAATATTTAATAAATTTGATGCACTTAGCACCTTTTGTTTTCCATCTACCAACCTCTAAGATGCTTCTTCCCCTTCTTCAGTGATTTGGTTTTCCTCTTTACCTCAACCCCTTCAGTAATTCTCATTGTTCACTTATAATCTTTCTAACATCCTTCTTTTGAAGTTCCTCATCTTCTGTCTCCTCCATTTCTACTCTACGTCAGCTACTCATTGAGGTGGTTATGGCTTAAATCTTACCATCATTCAAAGTTCCAAGACAATGAGCTCCATATCTCCATCTTTGACCACAGTCTTTGATTTTTTTGCCCTCATTCCTTCTGTAGTTGCTTATACTTTTATTGAAACCTTTTCATCCTTTGATTCCCTCATGGTTTTCCCAGATATCATCCCCTACTATGTTTTTATAGTCTTAAGTCTATGGTTCTCCTCTCCTTAATTTGAGATTGGACAAGTCTTCCTGAAGAATGTAAGATTCTTGCCTCCCTGACATTTTTATATGCCTACCCTTATAGTCTCAGTTTCTCAGAAACTCCCAGTAACTATTGGGAAATCCTGTTTTTTCTTCTCTCAAGATACCAAGCACAAGAAGACAGGACAAAACCAAGCTGACTACAAACTACTACTTCTACAAATTAATTCTATATAACTTTAAAAGAGCCTTCATTGCTACACAGCAAACCTTTTATTTCTTTCTTATTGACTCTCTATCCCATTCTCTATGGCATTTACTCCAAACCTTCTCTTCTCAAGCTTTCACCTCTACCCATCATCTTAGAAAATGATCTCATTTTCTTCTTTACCAAGAAGACTGAGACTATCTGACATAAATCCCCTTATCCCACTTTATGCCTCAGATCCTCTCTGTTCTCACCTATTTCTTCCTCTGTTTCTGGTGGGCCAGAGAATATGACGGCAACTCCCTGTAGACCCTAATTCTTCTATTTGTGTGAATGATTCCATTCTCTTCTGTTTCCTTAAGGACCTTCTTCCATTGATCAACACACTCTCATCTTCAACCTCTCCCTCTCTCCCAGCTCTCTTGCCCTTCTATAAATATTCTCATCTCTTTCCTATTCTAAAAGTTAATACCTTAACCCAATTACTCTGGCCTCTAAGCTATAGACCTAGCTGTATCCTTCTCTTCAAGGGCAAATTTCTGCTCTGCAATTACTGTCGCCATTTCCCTACCACCAGTCACTCTTCATTCCCTACAATCCAATTTTTAGTCTTAATCATTTTACTGAAACTTCTCTCTCTAAGCAGAGACCTTTTATTTGCCAAGTTCAATGGTCATTTCTTGATTTTCCTTTAATTTTCTACAGCCTTTGTCCCTGCTGGCCCACACTCTCCTCCGTTTATTTCATCCTATCCCTTGACTTTCAAAGCACTGCTCTGTAAGGACTACGTTCTCTACAAGATTACTGTTTGCTATATACAGACTGAGCAAGATTGTATTTTTGTTTGACCTGGTTCTATTTTCTTTTAAAAATCTTTTCTTTTTTAAAATCCAGGGTAGAATGTTTTCCCCAAAATGGCTAGCTCATGCCATATGCTTTCATGATCACTGTATGGCCTAGTTGCCTATCTCCTTTTAGGCGAAGGGGATTGACAAGTTCTATAGTTTCTTAAGTAGGGTCTTCCCCTTTCAAAGGTGAACAGTAAAGTCTTAGGTCATAGACGACCTCCTTAAGACCATTTCTCGTATTTTCCCCACTGCTCCTTGATATTCACCTGATACCAGGTGAGACAGCAAGGTGGCACAGTAGAGAGCATTTGAAGTCAGAAAGACCTGAATTCTAATCCTGACTCAGACATTTATCTGTGTATGATTCTGGCCAAGTCATTTAAACTCTCAGTCTCAGTTTTCTCATGTACAAAATGAGGACGAGAACACATTTCTGTTAGGTGAGAGAGAACAACACGGGTTATTATGAAGATCAGATGAGATGATGTGTAAAGTGTTCTGCAAGTCTTGAAGTGCTAGAGAAGTGCTTGCTATTATGAATAGTAGTGAGGGGGCCCTTCATGGCCCTTGTGATGACTTAATTATGTATGCTTGCCCTGAGTGCCCTGGCAGGAAGTTGATAACAGGGGGATGATAAATAGGTCATACTTCATATTCCTGTAGCAAGCTTACCCAAGGGACGATAGTATCAAAGGAGCATAGGTTTAGAGCTAGAAGGGACCTCTAATGTCAAAATGATTCATGCTGAAATAATCCACGCCAACGGTATTCCTCCAAATGTCCTTTTTGTTCCTTTTCCCTCTCTCTCTGACTAATTTTTCCATAATGCTATAAGCTTGGAGCACATGTACAATAGATAAAAGAAGGAGCAGGAAATACTAGAAGAACCATGAAGAACACAGAGGGGATTTGTTGTAATGGATAGAAAACTTGCCTTCATGTCAGGAAGACATGCATTCTAGTCCCAACTCTGACATATACTGACTGAGTGACCTCTCTGTGTTCAGTTTCTTCATCTGTAAAGTGAGGAAATTGAACCCCATGTCTTCCAAAGATGCAGTTCTAAATGTATTATCCTATGAATTTCTACATAGCGGTGGTGAGAAATGTGAAACAGTTACAGTGGGTGGAGGCATTGACAGGCAACTAGTATTGGAGTGATCAGGATTTTCTAAGGAAAGCTGAGAACTACAGACCTGAGCTGAAAGACAGCAACAGAGGGCACGAGCTAGAATAAAGGCAGTGAATAAAGTGGCTGTTAGGTCAGATACCTTTGCAGCCTGAGTCATTTGTAGGAGGCAAAATGAATACCTCAAAGAGAGAGTTAGAGAACCTAGATTATGATGTGCCCAGACGGACTTTCTGCCTGAAAGAAAAAAAAATATTTAAGGTAATCAGAGTGCTAATTGTTGAAAAGTCTCCAAGATTGAACTCAGGTCCTTACCAGAGCTTTGGACTTACATAGATAGTGTGTTCCACTGTTTATCCCATAGTCTCCCCAATTCTCTGCCATGTCCCTCTTCTCCCACCACGTGGCCTAAAGTAAGGAATTTGTATAGCTGTAATAGCGGCTGTGGCTGCTCTTGGTTCGCTTTGTGTAAGCCTTCTGTCTTGCAGATGTGAACTCTGCCAATTGGGCCACAAAGGGGGTGCATCCAGAAACAAAAGGGAACAAAAATGTTCTATTCTCACAAAACACTTCTGATTAGGCAGGGCACAAAGCCCATGAGCAATGGAAAGAAGATGAAACAAAGAAGAACAAGAAAGAACAGGTCTGAGGATCATGAATTTAGAATTGGATATGACTGCATAGGTAACTGAGCCTATCAGTTTCATTTTACAGATGAAGAAACGAGGAGGGGGCTTAATTGCCTTTCCCAAAGGTCACATAAGCAATAATGGCAGACGTGGGATTCGAACCCAGTACCATCTAATCAAACCACTTTATTTTACAAAGGAAGAACCTGAGACCCAAAGAAGTGAAATTGCTTTTCCATGGTTGTGCAGATGATAAATAGCAGAGCCAGGATTTGAATACAGATCCTCTAACTTAAGTTAGTACTTTTTCCATTGCATCACACTACCTCATACCCATTTCTTTCCCCTTCCCCTGCCCTATCAGGGCATTTTCCCATTCCATCCTCCCTCTGTCTTTCCATATATTAAGGCTCCTCCCCTTCCCACCTTCCCTTATCAGGGTCCTTATCTCCCCTTCTCTTATTTGGGCCCCTTTACTTTCCTCATATTTTCTGTCAGATAATCTTCCCTCCCTACTTATTTCCCACTAAAACCTCTTCCCTTCACCCTCCCCACATATTCTCTTTCCTTTTGTATTGCAGTCTCATTAATCCTTGCTAAGGTATTAATACAGAAATAAATTATTTCCCAGGGAGGTAATCAGATTTTTTAATAGAGATCTCTGGAAAAGCCTTCAAGCATCGAAGGACTGGGCTATAATATTGGAATTTAAATGGGTTTATTTTGAGGTCCCAGTGTCCTTGTCCCCTTATACCTTTCAGATTATATATCTGGCTACTGCATTGAATCATAATGTCAGGGTTACTAGCACTCCTAGAAAAACTTGTTCTATATGAGTTTAGTTTTTAAGAATGATCAAGTCTTCAAAGTAAATTTATATCTACTTCATTTTATTGAGTATATTAAAGATAAATTAAATCCTATTTTAAGGAAACTTGCATTAGGTATATATTAAGAAAACACACAACATAAGAAAGCCCCAAGATGAACCACTATTTTTTTTAGTATTATGAACTTTCTACCTTTAATTTATGTGTTTGATAAATTCACATTTAAAATTCATAGTTAGCTTCAAGTTTTGCAAAAGTTGAATGTGTATGATTGACATAGAAAGTAGGATTTTGTTGTGGAATTTTCCAAGACCTTTCGCTCATCTTGAAAACATAATCTTGGAAACCCTTCCTTGCATCTTCCCCCCTCTCATCCCCTACCCCCCTACTCTCTTGTAGGGTGAGAGACCCTATTTAGTGTGTATGTCATTCCCTCCCTAAGCCAAATTCAATGAGAATAAGGTTGACCCATTTCCTTTTGCCTTCCTGTTCCTCCCCTCCATTGTAACATTGTAACAAGTTCCCTTGCCTCTTCTTTAAAATCACAAATTATCATGAGTATTTTTGGTAGTATTTGTTTTGTATAAGTGGGAGCTCAAGTAGATTTTTGTTTACAATCAAAGGAAAAAGTATAAACTAGCATATTAAAAATAATTTTCAAGTTTTTAGTTTGGAGTTTTTCAGAAAAAAGTCTTGTTAATAGCTATTCAACCTTATAAATACCATTCAAAGAGGTCTTTCATTGAGGGGGAGGGAAGGAGCATTGAGAGGACGAGAGTCCTTTCTTCTGCTCTTTTATTTTTATTTGCAGCTAAAAGAAAGGCAGCAACGCTAGTGTTCAAGTTGATACATACTAAGTGCATGAACATGGGCAAAAGACTTAACCTCTAATTGCCCCAAGCAATCTCTAAGACTATAAACTACAGGTGAGGGGCCTATCTATATATTGGAGGGAATTTCCAAACTGGAACTTCTCCCACATGATGAAATGATAAGTATGGACCCCAAAAATGGTTCATTCAGGCCTTTTTTTACTTTATCAAATGCTTTATTAACTTCTAGTTTACATCAATCATTTCCACAAGGTTTTGAGTTACAAAATTTCCCCCTGTTTTTCCCCTACCCACCACCCCAAAACAGTGATCCCACTGGATATCCCCTCCTCTAATCTGCTCTCTCCCATATCTTCCCCCATCCCCCCTCTGATTTTCCAGTAGGGCATGGTGGATCTCTATGCCCCAGTGCCTGTATATCTTATTTCCCAATTACACGTAAAATAATATTAATGATAGTATATATTTTAAACATTTGATTTTAAAACTTTGAATATCAGATTCATTTCCTTCCTCCCTTGTAACCCACCCTTACTGGGAAGATAAGCAATTCAATATAGGTTATACATGTGTACCTATGCAAAACATTTCTATAGTAGATATATTGTAAAAGACTGACTACATTTCCCACCCTCCTATCCCACCTCCCACCTGTTCTATTCTCTACTTTGATCCTGTCCTTTTTCAAAATTTGGTGCTTCCAACTTCCCTCCTCTACAGCCTGCCCTCCCTTACATCTTCCCGCCTCTCATCCCCTACCCCCCTACTCTCCTGTAGGGTGAGAGACCCTATTTCAGTGTGTAAGTCATTCCCTCCCTAAGCCAAATTCAGTGAGAATAAGGTTGACCCATTTGCTTTTGCCTTCCTGTTCCTCCCCTCCATTGTAACAGTTTTCCCTTGCCTCTTCTGTATGAGATAGTTTACCCCATTCTGTCTCTCCCCATCTCCTCTCATTATATTCCTCTCTCACTTCTTAATTTCACCAAGTATTATGCCTTCCCATTAAATTGGTCCTGTGCCCTCTATCTATGTATACCTGTACACACACACACACACACACACACACACACACACACACACACACACACACACATATATATACACTCACTTTTGTATTCATATGCCTATATACCCTCCTATATATATTTCTATTACTTTCAAATATTCTCATACAGAGAAAAGTTTCATAAGTTACAATTATCATTTTTCCATGTAAGAATGTAAAAAGTTCAACTTTGGTAAATTCCTTTTGATTTCTTTTCCCTGTTTACCTTCTCATGCTTCTCTTGCTTCTTGTATCTTAATGTCAAATTTTCTATACAGCTCTGGTTTTTTCATCAAGAATGCTTGAAAGTACTCTATTCCACTGAATGACTATATGTTCCCCTGAAACAAGATACTCAGTTTTGCTGGGTAGGTGATTCTTGGTTTCACCAAGGTCCTTGCCCTCTGGAATATCATATTCTAAGCCCTTTGATCCCTCAGTGTAAAAGATGACAGATCCTGTGCTATCCTGATTGTGTTTCCACAATATTGAAATTGTTTCTTCCTGGCTGCTTGCAATATTGTTCTTTTGGGGATATTTTTCAGGAGGTGATCTATGGATTCTTTCAACTTCTATTTTGTCCTCTGGTTCTAAAACAGCAGGGTAATTTTGCTTGAGAATTTTTTTTAAGATTTAAAAAGTATCTTTATTTTAACAAATGCTTTATTAATTTCTGGTTTACATCATTCATTTCCGCCAGATTTTGAGTTACAATTTTTCCCATTTTTACCCTACCCACCACCCCAGAATAGCAGTCCCACAAGATATCCCCTCATCCAATCTGCTCTCTCCCATATCCTCTCCTATACCCCCTTCGAATTTACCATTAGGGCGAGGTGAGTTTCTGTGCCCCAATGCCGGAACATTTTATCTCCCAATTACATGCAAAATAGTATTAATAATAGTGTTCATATATATTTGAGACATTTAATTTTAAAACCTCGAATTTCAGATCCATTCCCTTCCTCCCTTGTCACCCATCCTCTCTGGGAAGATGAGCAACTGAGTATGTGTTGTACATGTATAGCTATGCAAAACATTACCATAGTAGATATATTGTAAAAGGCTTCGTATAATTCCCTCCCACCCATCCCACCCCCCACCTGGTCCATTCCCTATTTTGATCCTGTCCCTCTTCTATAGTGGGTACTTCCAACCTCCCCTCCCCCTAGAATGCCCTCCCCTCCATCATCCCCCCTCTCATCCCCCTTCCCCTTACTCTGCTGCAGGGTGAGATGTCCCATTTAGTATGTATGTCATTCTCTCCCTGAGCCAGATTCAATGAGAATATGGTTTTGCCTTTTTGCCTTCCTGTTCTCCCCCTCTCCTGCAGCCACTTCCCCTTGCTTCTTCTACATGAGATAGTTTACCCTACCCTGTCTCTCTCCATCTCCTCTTGCCACATTCCTCTTTCACCTCATAACTTCACCCCTTAAGTATCATCCCTTCCTACCAAATTCAACCTGTGCCCTCTATCCATGTGTAAACATATATACACATTCAAATATGTATTCATATGCCCATATATTCGTCTTCCATTATTTTCATACTGAGAAAGGTTTCATCAGTCACGGTTATTGTTTTTCAATGTAAGAATGTAAATAGTTCAACTTTGATAAGTTCCTTTTGATTTCTTTTCCCTTATTACCTTCTCAGGCATCTCTTGCTTCTTGTGTCTGGATGTCAAATTTTCTATTCAACTCTGGTTTTTTCCTCAAGAATGCTTGAAAGTCCTCTATTCCACTGAATGACCATATTTTCCCCTGAAACAAAATACTCAGTTTTGCTGGGTAGGTGACCCTTGGGTTCATTCCCAGCTCTTTTGCCCTCTGGAATATCATATTCCATGCCCTTCGATCCCTCAGTGTAGAAGCTGCCAGGTCCTGTGCTATTCTGATTGTGTTTCCACAATATTGAAATTGTTTCTTCCTGGCTGCTTGGAGTATTTTCTCCTTGATCTGGGGATTCTGGAACCTGGCTATAATATTCCTGGGAGTTTTCTTTTTGGGATCTTTTTCAGGAGGTGATCAGTGGATTCTTTCAACCTCTATTTTGCCCTCTGGGTCTAAAACATCAGGGCAATTTTCCTTGAGAATTTCTTGAAGGGTGATTTCTAGGTTCTTTCTTTGATCATGGCTTTCAGGTAGTCCAATAATTTTTAAATTATCTCTCCTGGATCTATTTTCCAGGTCAGTGGTTTTTCCCATGAGATATTTCACATTGCCTTCTAATCATTCATTTGTTTGGATCTGTTTAACAACATCTTGATTTCTCATAAAGTCATTAGCTTCCATTTGCTCCAGTCTAACTCTGAAGGAATGAACTTTTGAGATTCTTTTTCTATCTGGCAGATTTGGCTTTTTAAGGCATTCTTCTCCTCATTTCCCTTTTGGGCCTCCTTTGCCATTTGAGTTAGTCTATTTTTAGGGTGCTATTTTCCTCAGTCAGGCTGTTGACTCTCATTTCATACTTTTTCTGCATCCTCATTTCTCTTCCCAATTTTTCCTCCACTTCTCTTATTTGATTCTTAAAATCCTTCTTAAGGTTCTCTATGGCCTCTAACCCACTCATATTTTCCTTTGGGGCTTTTGGTGTAGGATTTCTGACCTCCCAGTCCTCCTCCTGTCCCATGCTTCAATCCTCTTTGCCCCCAAAATAGGAGTCTAATGCTGCATTTTTCTGTTTATTTTGTTTCCTTTGCCTAGGCATGTTGCCACTTAATTACTTGACTTTTGGGCTTGTTGCCACAGTAGGACTCTGCCACCAGACAGGGAAGCTTCTGTCCCAAATGTTGGGGTCTTCACAACTTCCAGTTCTGGCAAGTTAGATGCCCACCCCAGACCTCCCCACCAGATCACAATCCAGATCCAAGCAGGTTAAAGCAAGAGCTATTAACCTACAAGACTGATCGCTGGATCTCCCGACAGTTCGCAGGTCAGGAGCTGACGCTGCCACTGAAGCTGTAAAATGGCGAGTGTGCTGAGAGTCTCCTCAGGGGCTTCTCACCCCCAGGGGAAGAAGCCGACGTGTTCCCAAATACTGGTCCCAAAGTCCATAGGGCACTAACATCTCACTTTGTCCTAGGCATGTCTGTGTTGATAATTCTGGAATTGTCACAGCTGCTGGTGTTCTGGGGTCCCTCCAGCCAGCTGCTGGACTGGCCGCCCTGGGGCTAAAACTGCGGCTCTCACGGATCTGGGTTTGGCTCCACACACTGTGCTATGGGCTCCCAGAGCACTGCCTTGGCCACTCCCTACAGGGCTGCTGGGCTGTCCTCAGCAGGAGGTGTCTTTCTGTTGGTGCTTGGGCTCCAGAAGTTTTTCAGATTCCCCTTTTAAATGGTTTGGAATTGGTCTGGGGGAAGAGCAACTTGGAATTGCTGTTTCTACTCTACCATCTTGGCTCTGCCCCCCTCATAATTTTCTTGCATTATTCTTATTTCTCTTCCTAATTTTTCCTCCACTTCTCTTATTTGGTTTTCAAAATCCTTCTTATGGTCGTCCATGGCTTGTAACCAGCTCATATTTTTCTTGGAAGCTTTTGGTGCAGGAGTTCTGACTTCATTATCTTCCTCCCTTTCCATAGTTTGATCCTTTTTGTCCTCAAAATAGGAGTGTAATGTTAGATTGCTCTGCTTGCTTTGCTTCCTTTGCTTGCTCATGTTGCTACTCAATTACTTTTGACCTCTTTGCCACAGTAGGACTCTGCTACCAGACAAGGGAGCTGTGTCCCAATTGATAGGGTTTTCTCAGTTATTAGAGCTATTAGTTGGGTGCCCTCTCTGAGCCTCCACACACTCTGGGAAGCTGGTCACACACCCCAGGACCTCCACCCTAGACTGCAATCCAGATCCAAGCAGGTTAAAGCAAGAGCGATTACCCCACAGACTCGGTGCTTGGTCCCCCTACAGTCTGCAAGTCAGGAGCTGAAGCTGCCATGTGGTGGTGGTTGCATGGCCTCAGCTCCTCAGCAGCTTCTCCCTCTAGCAAGTAAAGGCCAGACCGCACTCCAAAACTATTGGATCCCAAAGTCCACACTGCACTGACCTCTCACTTTGTCCTTAGCATCTATGTGTTGATAATTTTGGAAACTGCCACAGCTGCTGGTGATATGAAATACCTTCAGCAGGTGGCTGGTCAGGCCCACCCTGGGGCTAAAACCTGGGGCTCTCACAGGGCTGGGTTTGGCTCCCAGAGTGCTGTGCTCACCCCTTTCTTCTGGCCTGCTGGACTGTCTTCAGTGGAAGATTAGCTTCTCTATGTTATTTTGTGGCTTCTGTAGCTCCAAAGTTTGTCTAGAGTAATTTTTTACATGAACTGGAGGAGGTGGAAGCTGGAGCCACAGGAAGTCCTGTTTCTACTTCACCATCTTGACTCCACCTAAGTCAGGCCTGTTTTAATATTCTTGTTTGGGGGAATCTATAATTTATGTTGTGGCTTCTATCCCAGTTAATCAAGATGAATGAGTGGGCTCACAAAAGAGTAACAAATGCTGATAGGTGTAGACTTGAAAATTGTGTACTAGAACCCCCTTATGGCACAAAATCATGATGTTAGATGGAAGACACCTCCTAGATCGTCTCTCTGCTCTGATCATCTTGTAGATAAGTAACCTGAAGCCAGAGATTTTTGTTTTGTTTTGTTTGGTCTTTGCCCAGAACCAGGTTAAGAATTCAGGTCTTCTAACTTCTATCCCAGTGTTGCCTTCCTCATAAATATATTGAGTTTTATATCATGTCCTTCAAATCACTGTAAAGCACATATAGTAATTCAGTTTAGTTCAATAAATTCATTTCAGCAAGCATTTATAGCTACTATGTGCAAGGTACAACTGGTAGACAATCCTTATCCTTAAGAGTCCATGTTCTCCTGGGAAGGTACAACATTTACACAGATAAGTAAATAAAATATTATTTGAAAGACAGAGGAATGGAGTGGCTAGATGGCACAGTGAATAGAGTACTGGCCCTGGAGTCAGGAGGACCTGAGTTAAAATCTGGCCTCAGACACTTAACACAAAAAACTAGCCTGTGACTTTGGGCAAGTCACTTAACCCCAATTGCCCTACCTTCCCCCTTCCAAAAAGCAAAAGAGAGAGAGAGACAGAGAGAGTCAGAGAGACAGAGAGAGGAGTAATAAGAGTAGGTGGGCTGAGGATAAAGAAAAGCAGCATGGATTCTAAGAGGTGGAAGGGAGGAAGAAGCACATCCAAGAGTGTGGAACATCCTGTGAATACAGGGTTATAAGGTAGAATGCTGGGGTCAGGGAACAAGTATATATGTTGGGCTGAAACATGGGATTTACAAAAGGGAATAATGTGAAATAAGACCAGAAAGAAAAGGAGGGAGCTAGATTGTGGAGAATTTCAAATGCCAAGCTGAGGAATTTCATTCATTTATTTATTTATTTATTTTGTCATGTGGCAATAGGGAGCCACAGAAAATTCTTGAGAGATGATATTGTCCTAATTACATTATAGGGAGATTATTTTGGCAGCTGTGTGGATGTTGTATTGGAGAGGTGAGAGATGGGAATCAGGGAGACCAAATGGGAGACTGTTACTTTAATAGTTCAGAGAAGTGGTAATGAGGGTCTGAATTAATGTGATGGCCATGTGTCTAGAGAGAAGGGAGAGAAGTATTAGAGATGTTGTGAAGATATTGATAGACCTTGGCAACAGACTGACTACGGGGAAACAAAGGATAATGAATAGTTGAGGATGGATCTGGGATTATAAATCTGCATGGCTAGAACTATGGGGGTACCCTCAATAAAAACATGGGGGGCAGGTTTAAGGGGAAAGATAGTGGTTGAAATCCTATATTCCATAATGTGTTAGTCATGTCCCCCCAAAACTGGGAAAACAAAGGGGCCCCACCCTATGTGTATGGCTGGTTTGAACTGGAAGTACAAGCAGAGTAGCCTTCTGATCTTTCTTCTGGTGACTTCAACTCTTGATTCAAATCAAATAAGCATTTGATTAAATTTTGGCTATCTAATACTATCTAATATCTTTCTCCACATTTGAAGAGGTACTCCAGAGTACCCTCCAATCTTTCTCACAAGAACTTGGGTCTTCCTGTCTTCCTATGCTATGAATTGCCTTTCACAGAAAAATATACAAGTTATGCATCCCTAGAAATTATATAGTAGACTACCCATATCTTATTAACCTTTTCTGCCTTGAGAGGGCACTTCTATCACTCAGGTGAAATTCTGATGATTTAAATAAGGATCATAGAAACTGGCAGATGGAAGCTAAAAGTACACATAAGATTGCGTAAGGTTGCAAAAAGCAAAACATTTTTTAGAAATCTCTTGATGACCTGATAGTAAGTCCCTACTTCATGCTCAGCATTCTCTTCTGAGGAGCTTGTTTGCTTGGCTTTATTTGGTTTTTTGGTAGTCCAAACCTGTGAATTCATCAGTGTAAGAAACTCCCATTGTGTGAACTCCCTCTACTTGCATTGGTTACTCTTCTCTAAATTAAAGTCTTAAAGTAGAGATTCTTAACCTATTTTTGTGTCTGGGACCCCTTCAGCAGTCTAATGAAACCTGTGAACTCCTCCTTAGAATAATGTTTTAAATGCATAAAATAAAATGTGTATAATTGCAAAAGAAACCAATTATATTGGAATAGTTATAAAAATACATACATTTTAAAAACAAGATCATATAGCCCAGGTTAAGAGGACTTTAGAGGGCTGCTTAGGGCTTTGAGAAACTAGGTGAGATTATCACACAGTAATTTTCACTTGCCAGAGTTGAAATGGCAAGTCTTCAGCCCAGGTCTTCCTGACTCCAAAGACAATCCTCTTTCACTTTTCATAATTCTTCTCATCAGAGAGAATTACAAAGATAAAAAAGATATTATCCCCAAGGAGAAGCCAAGTACTAATACAAAACAGAATATAGTAGGAGAGATGTAAACAAAGTACCATGAGAGTTCAGAGGAAGGAGAGATCCCTTTCAGTAGGGAGCATCAAGGAAAGCCATGCAGGACGTAGCATTTAAGCTTGGCTATAAATGGGTAGGGTTTCCCTAGCCACCTATCAGTGGCTCAACTAACCTAAAACTAGTACTATTGTGACCCTAGGCAAGTCAGTAACGCAATCTGGCCCAGACCATGGTAGACATGGCCATGATTGCTGGCATGATTCCTTCAATCCATGTGTTTCCTTCTTTTCCATATCCCTTCCTCCAGATTTAGGCAGGGGTGATCAGGTTTGTTCTTGGTGTCAGTGCTCAAACTTGATGGCAGTTATAGGATATTGTTAGTGTTCATGTAATCCCCTTGTCCATATGCTTTCTGGTTGAAGGTAGCAGCTGTGTCCTCTCATTTGCTGATAACTCAATTTCTTTTGTATCCTTTTTTCTATCATTTGTTCTGCATGCATCAGAGTTATAAATTGTGTTGTCAATTGGGGAATTCCAGAGAAAGTATAAGCTTAAGGTAGGAAACAAGTAAATTTGGGTGACTTTTGAATGTCTTCACTATGCAAACTTCATATTTTGCTTTGTTAGCTATGAAATGCAAACCTATTATTAAATTGACAGGCAGGCCATTATTTATGACAAACTCAACCAAGGGTTGGTAAAGTGCCGAGTTCTGCCCTAAGTAGGAAAGGGAGCAGCATTGAAACTTCTACTGTATCTACTTCTACTCCATGAAGTCAGTGATTATGTCTTCTCCAAACTTTGTATCTCCCTCAGTGTATAGCACAGTTGTTGACAATGTTTTCGTTTACTTATTCAACATTTTCATTGAGCTGCCCAAGAAGTTGTTAAAATAATAGCTGAACTCAGAACATTTTCTATGGTACCTCATCACTTCCTGTTAAGTGTTGCCCGTGACCCTCCTGTGATGTTATTTAAGACCATTTCGTCAGGTTTCATTTTCCAAAAGGTAAATACCATGCTGTAGCCAAAGGACAGGTGATGTTAGGGCTAGGGCAGTACTTTAATGGATGTGTTACACTATCATGACTGGGATCTGATTATTCTGGATTAGAGTCAAAGACTCCTAATCTAGAAATACATAAGACCCTTTTTCTTCGTTTCAGCACCGAATTATGTTGCTGGAGCTATCTTAGCATGCAGAGGCCACAGTATTTCTATGACCTCTAGGACCAACCTTTCCACATATTTCAGAAACCTTCATTTCTCCATAATAACTGCTTGTTTTGTTTCCTTCTTTTTTTTTATTTTGCTCCCAGGGCTTGAGACATGTAATTCCTTGATAGCCCGAAAGTCAGCTGGTATATCACTCCACAACTCTTCTTTTCTTTCTTTCCCTGAAAGTACAGTTCCATGTACAACTTACATTCATAGTATGCAACATTTCCAACATCAACCTCTTCATACAAATCTGTGGTTTTGTTCAGACAAGAATTCATGCATTACTCCTGACCTCTAAACTAAACTTCCTCATGCAGTTGTGGTGCCAATCCATGGGAGGGTGCCATGGTGAAAGCATAGCCTACAGTGGGATTGATTGATCTGACCTTGCCCTTATTTTCATTGGCTTAACTGGGAAATGAGAACTAGAACATCTTGTTACCTTGGCAGTGATCACCCCCCACTGCTGTAGTTCTAATATAGTGGCCACTACATCCTGATGCTGGTGGGAGTACTCACTGGAACATTGTTCATTGCTTCATATGAAAATGGTTAGAATGAATTTGGTGTCTGAGTGTCCAGAGCTACTTAGGTAAATCTGATATAGAGATCTACCATATGATAGACTGTGTATTTGTGTGTGTGTGTGTGTGTGTGTGTGTGTGTGTGTGTGTATATGTATATATATATACACACATATATATGTATATGTATCTATGCATATTTATGTCTATCTAGTTACCCTTATTCCAATACGGATAGCTTTCATACTGATGTAGTTTGAAAGGAAACTACCTCTAGCATCTAGCTTAAAAAGCAGTCATAAAGATACATTTGGGGTAGTAAAAGGGATATGACAAGAAGCAATGGAAAGAGCTCTTGGTTTTGAGTTACAGGGCTGAGATTTGAATCCTGCCTTTGCCACTTTCTAGATGTGTGACTTTGGGCAATTTTTTCACCTCTCTGAGCCTCAGTTTTCTCATCTATAAAATGGGGATAATAATTCTGGCACTACCACTTCCATAAGATAGTGAGGAAAGGTTTTTGTAAATGTTTTAAGTGATATCCACACACATACACACACGTATATGTTATAATTATTGACTCATACTGACAAAGGAACATTGAGAGACAAAAAAAATCTCAAATAAAACATATCTTTTATATGATCTTTTCTCAAAAATAAGGAAAAGGCTCAAATAAAAATATCTTTTATAGAAAGCAACTTAACAATGGAAGGAACACAGAGGGATAACTAAATCTTCTAGGAGATTTAAGCATAGAAATGAGAAAAAATAATGCCCCCTGTGAGATCTGTAGCTTATTGAGCCTTAAAATGTTTGCTGGGAGGTGGGGAGATTGGGGAGG